>JBAJHW010000005.1:3519863-3824863 GCA_037013535.1 Intellagama lesueurii | reverse complement strand
AGACCTGGCCATCGAAACATCTCGCCTCTGGAAGAAACACACTTCCGTGGTCCCTGTAGTCACTGGGACTTTGCGAACAATATCAAGAAATTTTACGCAGTACTATAAGCAGTTGCAGATCTCAGAAATCACACCACCATCAGAGCTACAAAAAACGGCAGTATTAGGAACAGAATACATACTGCACTGATATTTAACAGATACTTAGGTTTTTGGTTAAAACTTGTATCTGTTATATAATACCGGTCAATGTTTGTATAATTTTAACTGTGCCTGGTGTTTTTGAATAACAACAACAACAACAACAACAACAACAACAACAACAACAACAACAATAGAGAAATGTTAGCTTTTTAGTTGTAATCTTAGGAAACCAAATGTTTCCATTCCTGGATTCCCCCCCCCCCCCAATTCGCATTTCGGTGTGAATATACCAAATCTAGTCTTCCCGAACCTAAACGCCAACTGGACCATGCTTAAGAACTTGAGAAACAATTTTTCCTCTTTGTGATGCATTTTTTTAAAAAAAACAAAATGCAAACTGAAAAGTGTTACAATTGGGAGACGTCTGCACCAACAACCTTCAGGTTTTTTTTTTAAATGCATAGAGAAACATGCTTTTGAAAAAATCCCCCAGAAAATCCGTGCAATTATTTTCCCAAACTGGAAAAAAAAATGCATTCTTGAATGGAAATAGAATGGGATGAGCATAACAGTAACCTTTCCCTCTGAGATTTTAAAATAGGATGCTCCATTAAATGTGCCATGCGTAATTTGGGACAGGGTCATCACCTAGCCTGCAATCACAGACCGTGGAACCTAAAAACATCGCTTGCGAAAATTCCTTTTTCAGACTACATCTCCCAGCATCCCCTCCTCCAGGCAAACATGGCCACTGAAGAACAGTGGGCCTTGTCATCTAAAAAGTAATTTCCCCAAGAACTGCCTAGAACACATCCAGCCCTCTTGTGTGTGTGTGTGTGTTCATCAGATGGAGGGATGCGGCCAAGTCGTTTCAAAAAGATTCATACTTCCCCTTGATCCTGGGAGGGGCTGAAAAACCAAGGGTGTCCCAGGTTTGAAAATGATTGCATTATTCTTCCCTTTTTGTTCCTGCGGACAGGGGGATATTGGGCCAGCTGGTCCTCCTGGCCCAAAAGGAGACCCCGGAAATCAAGGGGAAAAGGGAGAGAAGGTACCAACCCTTTTCCATATTCTGTTTTGACTTCTTTCTTTCACATGTGTTACCAAGCCATCGCATGCAGGCACTGGTCGTTTCCAGGACTGACTACTACGGTGCTCTCTCCATGGGGCATCCCTTGAGGCTGACCCGGAGGGTCCAGAGTGTAGTGGCCAGACTGGTGATCGGGGTGAGCAAATTGGATCACATCACTCCAGTTCTGGCCTGTCTCCACTGTTGTGTCCCAGATCAGGTTCAAGGTTCTGATGCTTACGTACGGCATAAAGTCCTTCACTGTTTGGGACCATGCTTCCTGTCGGAATGCCTCTCCCCAATGTTATCTGCCTGTTATCTGTCTTAATTTTGGCTTAATTATTATTTAGTATTATATGTTTTATCTATTGTTGTAAAATGCTCAGGATAGTGCTTCACACTAATAGGGCAGTACATACATACATACATACATACATACATACATACATACATACATACATACATACATACATACATACATACATACATACATACATAAAGAGCCCCCCTTATCCACAAGATCAGTATCCAGTGATTCACTTATCCACAGTCTGAAAATATTAGAAATGTTTAAAGGAAACAATCTAGAAAAAAATATTTCCACACGTATTACCAGAACTGGCCACTAGAGGGAGCCTGAGGTCATGCTACGAATACTTGTTAGTGAAAAATACATAAAATGGTCTCTGGCGCTCCTCTAGTGGCTAGTACTGGTAATGCATGTGAAAAAAATTTTTTTTCTGTTTTTTTTCCTTTCACCATTTTATATTTGTAGCATTCACTCTTACCTGCAGCTTTCGGTATCCATGGGGGTCCTACTGTAAATATATAAATAAAATATTTGTTTGTTTATATTACTGAAATCTGTTGGGCTGGCTTCTCCGTGATATAAGATCAAGATGAAAGAGGGAGGGAACTTAAGTCAAACTTAATTTTTGCCTTGATTTTTGCAGGGAAGTCCGGGGTTTGGCATTCCCGGTCAACTGGGACTGAAAGGAGAACCAGGAGAAAGGGTGAGTCATAAAACAGAGCGGGACCGGTCCGTAAAGGAAAGAAAAAGAAAAATGATGTACAAACAACGTGACTCTATGGGAAGGAAACAAAGACGGCCATTGATCTCCTGCCTTGAGATTTTGGTTTTTTTAAAAAAATCCATCTTTTTGTCCTCCTGCGTAAATATGTAGATGAATTCTCCAATCAGCATGTCAACTAGCAGTGATGCCAGGGTTGGGGAGAGACTGGAATCTGTAGTTTTTTTTAAAAGGAACTTTTCCAAGGGGCGGTTTTTGTCACTTGGGATTGGCCAATGGGATCAGCTGTGTGGGGCTTGAAAGATTGCAAGAATGTAAGAAAAGCCTTGGTGGACAAGACCAAAGATTCATCTAGTCTGGCATTCTATGCTCCAAAGAGGCTTTTGAAGCCTGTAGCCATGTCCCCTTATTGTTCTCTCTAATCTAGTATTTACTGTCTTGCTGCCTCCCACTTTGGTGTTTCCTTTGGGGGACAAGAAATGGCAAAAAAAAGAGGTGGGTATTGCCTAGAGGCCCTCTTACCATCTCAACTGCTTGAATCACTCAAATAGCCACCGTTCTCAGGCAGCTCCTGGCTTATCCCTGCCCCCCATGGTCCAGTACAAATATCCTAGTCTCCATGGGAGGACCCCCAGTCTGTGTGGTGGCTCTTCTACCACCTCTGTATCCCTCCGTGGAAGCACAGAAACGCTGTGTGGACCAGCTGGCTTCCCACTTTTGGTTGGCAGAGCAACTGGTGAGTTGATATGACAGCTGGCACGAAAGGTCGTTGAAAACTGCAGTGGTTAAACTGTAGTACTGCAGTCAAGCCTCCGCTCACAACCTGAATTTGATCCCAATGGGTTCAGGCCGCCGGCTCAAGGTTGACTCCGCCTTCCATCCTTCTGAGATTGGTCAATTGAGTAAACTCGGTACCCAGGTGGTGGTGGGAGGCAATGTGTAGCCTGCATAATTAAATTGTAACACACACACACACACACACCCTGAACACTATGGGGTGGTATACAAGTTGAAACAACAACTGCTACCCTGCAGAGATTTCACTTCAACGATGTGGCAGGAAGTGAATGCCTGAAAATTCTTAGGTTGCTCCAGATTTGTCAAAGACCGATGATGATGGTGGTGGTGGTGGGGGGTGAGTATGAGGATGATTATTGGAAGAAAAGATTTTGGACTACAGCTCCGGAATACTCCAGCCACACTCTTGGGGGTGTTCTGGAAGTTGGCGTCCAAAAAACCCACACCCAACGTGTCTCAGCTCTGTTGGTACAGCACCCACTGCTCATACGCTGTCTACCAGGGTAAACGGAGCAGACCAGGTACGGCGAACCTGGCTGGCCGGATCTCCCTAAGGAGCTCATGGCCGAGACTGAGTTTAAGCCGGAGACCTCTTGTTTCACTCTTCACTTAGATTACGACTGCCCGAGTTGAATTCAACCGGCTTTACTTCTGAATATGCATGCTTAGGATGGCTCTGGAAGTAACCAGAGCGGTTGGCAAGTCTTGGGGCCGAGTTCGAGTTCTCAGGCCCAAGTCTTGAATCTGAAGTCTCGAGTCTGAGTCTCAAGTCGCTTGGGCCCACCCCATGAAGCTTGGGAACTCTGGACTGGGACCCAAAGAGTCTGATTGTGCATGCGCCACCCCCGCTGACAGGCTGGTGCATGCGCAGAAACAGTGGGCCTCCCTCCCTGACGCCTTCCACCGCCACCTGCTGCAGCACCTCCACCCGGGGCTGCCCGGCCACCCAGGCCGACCTTCCACTTCTGCCACTGTGGCTGCCCCCACCCACCGGCACCATCTTCAGGGATGGCAGGCCCGCCTTCCCTTCCAGGCTTCTGCCTCCACCTATGCATGCGCCAGCCAGCTGTCAGCCAAGCACATGCGCAGAGACCGTGGGCTGACTTCCCTGCCCAGAGCTGGCCTGCTGTTTCTGCGCATGTGCCGAGCGATCAGCTGTGTAGGTGGACGCACCGGGGCCGGCTGCTGGAAGGGATGCCGAGCCTTCCGTCTCTGGAGATGGCCGTGGCGGGTGGTGGCGGAAGCAGAAGGCAGGCCGATGGCAGGTGGCAGCGGCAGGCAAGGAGGCCCATAGGGACAATGTGACTCTGACAAATGGGTCCAAGTTGTGTCACAAAACCCACCCCCCACCCCCAAAAGAACCCTGAGTCGAGTCCGAGTCAAGTCATCCGTGTGACTTCAGTCGTATTTGACAATGACTCATAAATTTGCATCCCTGGAAATAACGGTGCTTTTGAGACGGGGGGACCTTTCTAGATAAACAGTCTTCTCAACTCATGGTTTCTAAACCACGTTTCTCTACTGTTGCTTTTGCAAAGCTGCAGGAGTTCGGCAAACCTAGCAATCTAGATGAATAACGTTCTGGTCGTAATCCTCGTGTGACAGCTCCTCAGCACATGCATTCATGGGGCTGCAATTTGCACTCACGGACCTGGGAGTAAACGTTATTGAACTCATTCGAACTTACTGTTGAGGCATCATGTGCTGTTTTATGCTGCTATTTTTCTTAATGTTGTCTCATACATTTATGTCTTGCTGGTCATGTGGATGTGCATGATCTATTAATGCCTGCATACCTAATTTTTAATGTGTTGATTTCATTTAATTTAACAGGGAAATGTTGGCTTATCTGGCAAGCCGGGGCAAAAGGTGAGCACACAGGTGACTAGCGCAATGTGTTAAAATCTTGCAATCATTTCTTGCATGTCCATATTTTTTTAGATTGTTTGGAGAAGTTCTTCTACTTTGACATGGTAATTCTGATTATATTTATGTGAGTTTCTTTATTTTCATAGCAGAGAGGTTAAGATGCTGTGTCTTGCCCTGGCCACGTAGTGAAATTATGGCAAAAAGAAACGGGTTTGAGGCGATGGCATCATAAGTTGGTTACTGCTGATCAGGGACGGGGAATTGTGACTCGCTGTCAAGTCTGACTTAACTCACACCAGCAACTTGACTTGGATTCAACTTGTTGTGTTTTTTTGGACTCCACTCACAACTCAGACCCATTTTTCCAAATCACTTTTCCGAGTCCCTACTCTTTTAACAACACAGTTTGTGTTTCTACTTAAATGGAGCCATCCTTCTCCTTTAAGAGCTGTTGTGCACCTTTCTGGCCCAGCAGTAGGGCATGTATTCTTTTTGGCTTGCTCCTTATTTAGCCTGATCTTAGTATAGTTTAGGTTAAACAAGGAGTATATAGAAGTACAATCTCCAAATCCCATGAGGTACTAGTCCCCCTCTATTCAGCAGTGGTTAGGCCTCATCTAGAGTCCAGTGTCCAGTTCTGGACACCACACTTTAAGAAGGATGCCAACAAACAGGAACAAGTTTAGAGGAGGCAAATAGCGGCGGTGGAGGTAACAACGGGGAGGGAGGGTTTTCAAGGGTGTGGAGAGGTGAGGCGCCCACCAGGGTGTAGCTTCTACCAGCCTCAGCAGCCCCAGCGCTTCCCTCCTCGGGCTCTGTGACCCGAGGAGCAGGATGTGGCGGCAGCGGTGGGAGAAGCAGCCTCTCCACCTGGGCCTGTCTGGCTACCACTGTCATAAAGAGACTGCTCAGGTAGTCCAGCAGGCACGAGAGCAGCACCACGTCCCTCCTGGAGGCTGAGCCTGCTGCCAAACCCAAGGATGCCAACGCTGCCATCATCCTGGCACTGCAGGGCTGCCTCATTTCACGGCTCCCGCCAGCTGGCCAGCTTCCCTCTTGGCCCAGTGGGGGCGAATGAGGAGGAACCCACCTTAGGAAAGGCTGAGGAAGCATGGGATGGGGGCTTCTCGGAAGGTGACAAGCCCGGCTCGGGGACAACGCCCCGGGGGGGGGGGTGTGAGTTTACCGACTGCAACTCCCAGAATCCCCCAGGCAGAGACTTGAGACTCGGACTCGAGTCTTGGGACTCAGATCTAAAGATTTGCCAACTCCCCTGCAGTTGATAGAGAAATTGGGGGGTGAAAAGAGGGACAGGCACGCTGCACTGTCTTTTCTTTCCAGGGTGAAATTGGTCCCAAGGGTGAGAAAGGTGAGCCTGGACTGACCGGAAGACCTGGAGAGCCTGGCCTAAGAGGTAAAGATGTAAGTAGAAACTAATGGTGCAGCCCACCTGGGGAGCTGAACTCTGCCGTGGCTAAGCAGAGGATTTGCCAAAGCTAAAACATGATGCTTTTGCTGGTCCAGGGATCTTTGTCCCGCAGAGAGCAGAGATGGGCAAGATGTAGGCCTCTGGATGTTGCTGGACTATGTCTTCCAGCTGTTGCCCCTTTTGAATTCTCTTCCACTGGACAGACACCAGGCACCATCGCTCCCTGTCTTTAGAAAATTGGCAAAAGCAGAACTTGAGAACGAGATTTTTTAAGAACACCTTGCCTCCGAGTTAGGATTATTATTTCTTTCAGAGCTTAATTTTCCGTTGCCACTTGCTTTGGGGGGAATACTTTGAGTAATCTGTTGTTTTCCATGTTATCCTTCATATTATTTTGTTATTTTATATGGACGTCAAGGGGTGACAGTATTTGTTGTGGATTTAATTTTCTTCCGTTCACCGCCCGGAGTAGTGAATTCTCACTACATCGGGTGGTAGAGAAATTAAATATATAAACAGATACTCTCATAATTTTTGATACAGCACAACTGTCTATAGATAAATTGCTAAGGATGTTTGGAACAACTAATTAGAAGGGTGGCATAGGAAGCAGCAAAGGGATACAGAGATGGCCATTCTGAACAGTGAATTCTAACTTGGAATTTCTCTATAAAAATGGATCCTTTGAATTCATTCTAGGGAGAGCGTGGAAAGAAAGGGGAGCCCGGAATCCAGGTAAAGCTTAGAGAAACCTAGCCACCTTCCTTCTAACCCCTTGCAGCATTGCTGATTGTGTACTTAAACCAAAGTATATGGATGCTTCAACCTGTTTAGTTCCTTTCCTGGTGATTTTCGTGACGTGCTCACGTGCAATCTTGCCACTGCATAAGCTGTCTTGAATGAATATTCCACATTGTAAGTAGGCGAGAATTCTGAAATCTTGACTGATGATCAAGTGGCTAAAATAGTCCTGCAATCAAAACTGATCTTTCCATTCTTCTAGGGAGAAGCAGGCACACCCGGGGAGCAAGGAGAGAGAGGAATCAGGGTAAGGGATCCCCCTGGGATGGCTATTCCTGGGGTTGAGCTTGAAAAAGCGACTTTGAGCCTGCCCACAGTGGCATATACATCCGGCATATTAATCACTGAGGGCACTGTTTGGATTGGAAAAAAAGGTCAGTGTCCGTTTGTGTTTCTATTTAGATGGAGCCATCCTTTCCCTTTAAGAGCCGTTGTGCACCTTTCTGGCCCAGCAGTAGGGCATGCATTCTTTTTGGTTTGCTCCTTATTTAGCCTGATCTTAGTATGGTTTAGGTTAAACAAGGAGTATATAGAAGAACAATCTCCAAATCCCATGAGGTACTAGTCCCCCTCTATTCAGCAGTGGTTAGGCCTCATCTTGAGTCCAGTGTCCAGTTCTGGACACCCCACTTTAAGAAGGATGCCAACAAACAGGAACAAGTTCAGAGGAGGGCAACAAGGATGATCAGGGAATAGGAAAACGAGCCCCAGGAGGAATGACTGAAAGAACTGGGCATGTTTAGCCTTAATAAATGAAGACTGGGCGGGAGAAAGGGTAGCACTTCTCAAATACTTGAAAGGTAATCATACAGAGGAGAGGCAGGATCTGTTCTGGATCATCGCAGAGTGCAGGACATGTAATAATGGGCTCAAGCTACAGGAAGCCAGATTTTGGCTGAACATCAGGAAAAACTTTTTAACTGTTAGTGCAGTATGACAAGGGAACCCATGACCTCAAGACGTGGTGAGCGCTCCAACGCTGGAGGAGTTCAAGAGAAACATGGACAACCATCTGTCAGATCTGCTTTGATGTGGATTCCTGCCTTGAGCAGAGGTTGGACTCAATGGCTTTATAGGCCCCTTCCAACTCAATTATTCTATGATTCTTAGCAGCCTCCAGCAGCTGCAGATTCCAGCTGCGAGTTTGAGAAAGAGAGAGGAAAGCAACGAAAGGGAAGCAGTCAGGAGGGAAGGGAGAAAAGAGAACGGCACTGACAGAGGGAGAGAGGAGCAATGAAAAAAATAATTTCACTTCCTCTGACTCTCCACAAATGATCAGGGGAAGCACTTAAATGAAACCGATCAGGCTACAAGAGGTTGTTTGCTCTTGGGATGAGAGGAGTCCATCAAATGGCACATCGCTCCCCCTCCCCAACCTCAACAGACCCTTTGTAGCCCAATCCACCCCACATCCAAAACAGCCAGTCTGGACTGACTCTTTGTTTGGACAAAGGTGGGGGATGAGCATGGGATGGAAATGGGAGCCATGTATCTTATATAGCATATAGTAAAATTTGATAGCCTGTCAGAGAAACCTAGAGAAGTAAGATGGAAATGCAAACACCAGGGATATTGGAAGATGTATGGGTGTTTCTTTGGTGATGCCTGGAGTCCCTGAGCCACTGTGGGAGAACTGGAGTCTATGGTTTTACAGGAAACCGCAGACACAGTGGGCAGAACACTAACCCTGATGAAACAGAGAGAACGAACGCGAGATGGTTGTCTCTGGCAGGGAAAGGGGGTCTGGGGGTAGCGTTGCCCTGTACATGAGTAAGGGGGAGCATGGTGTCCAGCACTGGGATTCTGGGAGCTGTAGTCCAAAACAGTACCGTTTTCAGGCTCCAGGAAGGGGTGTCGCCGAGAGGCAAAGGTTAGGGTAAATGAAATATGTAAGAAAAGCAAACGAAAGCAGAAGTTTCACAGGAACCTTTAAGGTGAACGTATTTCTTCAAACCCTTTCAAAAATGAAGTGGCATAGCTGTCTGCCCTTAGGGAAGAAAGGGCCAGCGGGGCTAATCTTCTCCTGTGTCCTTCTTCTTTAGGGCCCTTTGGGTCTTCCAGGACGTCCCGGAGAACGTGGGATGAAAGGAGACATGGGAGAATCTGGGAAGGATGTGAGTTGAATGTGGATAGGTCACCAGGAAAAAGGGGGAAGTGGTGCGGCTACTGCTTGTGTTTGTGTTTGTGTGTCAATGATGATGCCTCCCTCAGTAGACCACCTCTTATTTGTTAGTTTACCTCAACTGGCACTTACTGTCTCAATACATTCATTCAGAGAGTCTGGTCATGAGAAAGAATCAAACGTTTCATTTACTCGCAGTTCTTCTATAAAAACAAACATGATCATGTGTAAAAATGTTGACCTGTTCTATCACTGAGCTTAATGGGTTGATTGGCTTCATTACTGACCCACTGACTCGTTACATAGTTGACGGAACAGTACGTTCTGCCTTCAGACGTCCTAACTCACACTGACAGAACACTAGCTGACTCTAGTCAGCACCTCTCCTGTGCTTTATTGGTGGACTCAGAGGAGTGACTGGTAGACCAAATGTGGAACCTTCTCCTTGCTTCCTGGCCTTCCCATTGGATGTGCTCGTTGGACTGTTGAGCTGTTGAGCTTAGTGTAGGAAGCCCTTGATTCCTGAGTTCAAAAGGAGGGTGCCCCTGTGGTTTCTGGCGCTCCTTTTATGAGCCCTAAGGCTTTGGGATCTAGTCCAGCAGCAACCTCCTCGTCATCCCGAAAGGCTCCTGATCACCACCCTGAGACTTAACACCTAGAACCATGCCATATACTCAGCTGGAGACTCTGTCCTTTCTGGGCTTCTTGGTTGACTCTCCTCTATAGCGGTGAGCAGAAGGGTGGATTTCTGGATGCCTGCCGTTGAGCAATTGCCCAACAAGTCTGGGAGGGAAGTTCAAAGTGATCGTGCTTAGTACCTCTGGGGGATGTGGTCAAACACCTTCCTTCAGCAAGCACTGCAGCTGAGTCATTCCTTTCTGCCTCTCCTTTTTCTCCTAGGGACTTGCCGGAGAGAAAGGAGACAAGGGTGAATCCGTAGGTTTGCACATTTTCCTTCCGAGCCTTGCATGAGAGAGCCCAGGGAGGCTTCCTCGAAGCTCAACATTGTTCTGCATTTTTCTCATGGTCTATTATTATTATTTTTCATTGTGGTGGATGTGTGTGTTATCTTCCCGCAGGGGCAACCTGGGCCTCCGGGAATACCTGGACAGACTGTGAGTAAAGCCGGTTATCCTGACCCTTATGGGAAAAAGATCATAGGGGGTGAAGAAAAAGAGACCTTAATCCATAGAAATGGGGTTAGCAACCGTAAGAAATACAGTAAGACCCTCCCATATACAGAATGCTATTTTAGTAGTGAATGCTATACATCAGCAGTCCCCAACCTTTTTGGGACCACGGACCGGTGGGGGGGACGGGTTCCATGCGTGGGTGGGTGGGGGCACCCCTGCACTTACGTGGGGCCGTCTCGCACTCGCGGGGGCGTGTCGTGAGCATGACACGCCCACCATGCATGCGTGCGGGGGGGGGGGGCGAAGATCCGCCTCCGCGGCCGGGTTCCGGGAAGCCCACAGACTGGCACCAGGCCGCCGACCTGCTATACATAGCATGGTCTCTGGTTCCATCTAGTGGCCAGTTCTGTTAACTTTTCGTTAAATACACAGGATTATTCTTTTAATATTTTTAATATTTCCGGATAGTGGATAAGTGAAACAGCGGATACTGATCCGGGGGGGCTACTGTACTTCCTGCCATGTCTAAATGAAGGAGAAATACATTCTTTGCTCTAAAACAGGGGTGGGTAATGTGTGCCCCTCAAGACCTAAATGAGGGATCCTAGCACCACCAGGTATTCCCAATGATTCACAACCATTTTTTTTAAAAAAGCTCTCTCTTTTTTGTCAAAAAGCCCTCTTGTTGTGTTTAGGAGGATGTGGGAGGCAATTTTTGCTGCGTTTTTGCCCCTCCACATTTTTTTGACAAATGTATTTATTTAAAATATTTCTACCCTGCCTTTATCGTCAAAAGGAGAAAATCAATGTCTTTTTCTAAAAATGTTGGGCCCCTAAAGTTTGTGCGAGGGGCCCTTTTTTTCCAGTTAAAAATGCCTTTTAAAAAGAAAAAATATTTTGGTATGGGCAAGGGTCAAAGGAGGGGGGGGGAGATCTTCAGAGGTTCAAGAGTGGCCCTGTGTGGCCTTTGAACCAGTGGTGTTTTTCCTTTCCCGCCCTAGAACACGTTTTCTCTTCTTCCTTCATCCTCATTGCTTTTCCTCTGACCACTGTAGGTGCCTCCTTCAGAAAACTACATCACAGTCAAAGGAGAGAAGGTACCATTTCATTCCCTGTGAGCCAATCAATGATCTATCAGTGGATTCATTTGGGGGGGGGGGGGGAATTGTGTATCCCAGGTGGGCATGGTCTCAGTTGGCCATCTCCACCTAGTGATTACTTAGAAACGGAACCCGAGAGATCCTAGTATCTTTTTCGTAACTGTTTGGTGCCATTAATTATACGAAGATCTAGAGACGAAATTCCATCATCTGTTGGGAACCTTCAAGACATCCATCTCTGAGGGTTAAGGCAAAGGACCCAGAATCTTGGTGAACTTTCAGAAATGCTTCACGGGGGTGGGGTGAGGAGGAGACATCCAGCCCACCGACAATATAAGTCCATGGCTTGGGTGTCCTTCATTCCACCGGAATCTGTAGAGATAGACAATGGATTTCTGTGAAATGAAGCCCACCAGGCATGGAACCTCTCTGCTTCCTTTTGGGACTGGTCCTCATAGAGCCCAACGAGCAACAATCTTAGGTCATTCCCTCCCAGCGATGTTGTGGTTGCCGCCAGAGTCGAGATAGCTGGGAAAGCTCAGTGTCTGGAGAGAGCCCATACCCCTAGTCCAATCTGGGATGGATTCCAACTCCGTATCTAATCAGGGAGGCTCTGCCCAAGATGCCCGTCATCAAGAACACAACAGGGGTTACTTTATAGATTGAACACACCGAGACACGACCGCTAATAGAAACAAAGGAAATGACCATCTTGAGCTCTATATTGTCGACTCTGGTTGGCAGCATCAGATCTCCAGGCTGAATTCTTTCCTAGCCCTATCTGGAAATCCCTGATGTTTCCTGCTAGTATCCTATCAGAGTCCTGTCTGACCCTACCGAGAGTCCAAAATAAGACACAATCGGGATGGGTTGAAGTGTTGTGATGGTTTTAATATGTCCAGCTGTGTGTCTCACCTTTAAGATGGTCTCTTTTTTCATATAACAAAAACATAAATGACAAATACAATCGTAACTCAGATATACAGTGTAACCCACCCCCATCGGGAATATAAATTTATATACTCCCATCGATACATTTCATATTAATTTATATCACATGCCCCATTGCTTTCCAAAAATATAATGATTCTTGCGTTGGGGTATAACCTTTATGTTTTGTAAATATGTGTTCTATATAAGGGTTCCAGATCCCATTAAAACTACAGTTTCCCCAAAAATAAGACAGGATCTTATATTAAGTTTTGCTCCAAAAAACTCATTAGGGCTTCTTTTCAGGGGATGTTCCCCCCCCCCCCCATGTACAACCATCTACATTTATTCAAATACAGTCATGTCATCTTCTTCTGATTGCTGCACAATGGTGGAGGCCAGGGTTTCACTTCACTGGGGCTTATTTTTGGGGTAGGGCTTATATGACGAGCATCCTGAAAAATCATACTAGGGCTTATTTTCAGGTTAGGTCTTATTTTCAGGGAAACAGGGTATGTTCTTTTAATAATCTTTTTCTAACTTTCAACCCACAAGTTAATTTATCATTAATATCTAGATTCTACATCTCATTTTTAAGATAGTTGCAGCTTCTTCCTATGCGGGGAGATACAGAATCTGTTAGCATCTTTTGAGTCATTTAAGAGCAAAACCACCCTGTCCGTATCCGACTTATTCATACCACACATCCTTGCGTACATTCTTCCATGTCCACACTTAGATGCAGACTGGAAGATTGCAAATCGCATGTTGTCAGAAGCAGGGATTCCTTATGTGCTGAATGACGTCTGGTTGCCATAGCTCAAGAGTTCTTACCTACGGTGTCTTGCAAATTAACGGGTTGTGTGTCGTAGCTGATCATTGCAGAGGAAAATTCGCTCTTCCTTTCCAAACCTGATTCGTCCAAGATGTATCTCTTCGAAACTGTTCTTAGCGTCTAATGTCTTATTAGCCGTGTGGTCTGACTTGATCCTTTGTGGCCTTCCCCCGAAATCAGTGTTTCCCAACCTGGGGTCATCCAGAGGTTCTCCGACTAAAATTCCCAGAAGCCTTCACCACGAGCTGTGCTGGCCAGGATTTCTGGGAGTTGTAGTCCAAGAACATCCGGGTGACCCAAGGTTGGGAAACACTGCTCTGAATGAAAAGGAGCCAACATTTGGAAGAGAGACGAGCCCTCTATCATTTTGGTCGCTGTTTTTCCCCGCGGTCGCTGACTTGAGTGACCTGGTGTTCTCTTTCAACGCTTGCCCCTGAATTTATGGATGCATTTACATGCCAGTTCTTTTTTTCCCCTTCTTCTTCAAAGGGAGAACCCGGACCTCCTGGCAAAGGGATGGATATCAAGGTAAATCAAGACACAAAGATTGATCCATAGGATGAGGAATACACATTCAATAGAGTAGGCAGGCCATGAAGCCACGTGCCGTCATTCCATAGGGTTTGGAAGCAGGTTCCAAAGGGGGAGCTCCTTTCCATTCATAGATGGAATCTCTGGGGGTGGTTTTTGAAAAAGCAGTATGTGGGCATGTCTATAGATGAGTGGATGGGCAGACCTATATCATTTTGACTTCTTGGCTTTGTGTGTGAAGACCAACACAAGCTCCAGGTACTTACCAATGACACCATATGGCCTAAATCCCATTGCTGGTCTCAAAAAGAGTAGACTTGTTGAATCAATAGGATCTAATGGTTTAGGTCTCTGGCTGTAGAGCCAGAGATTGGGAGTTTGATTCCACATTGTGCCTCCTTGACAGGGGATGAATCCACAGGGTCCCTTCCAGCTCTGTAGTTCTAAGATGATGAGGATGATTATGAGTGTTGACTTAACATTCAACAATTGATATGGTGGGTCTGTTCTTGTTATCATTAGCAGTTGGATTTAGGGCAATAATGGTGTTCTTTTACCTTTAAATTTGGTATTCTGGCTTCTTGTCCTCCTGTTCATTCATGAAAATCATCCTCCATTTATAAAGTCATCATCTAAACCGAGCAAAAGAGGCCAGTAAGCTGTTTCAACAGAGAAAAAATTAATTGTCCTCTAGGTTCTCTGCAAACTCTCATAAGAGGGTATGCTGATATGCATGGTCAACAGCCAGTGGGTAAGAGAATTGGGTTAGACTCAGGAGTGCTGGGTTCGAATCCTCACATGACTATGGAAACTCACTGGGGAGTGGCAAATGATAAACCTGCTATTTGAACATCTCCCATACCTTGAAAACCCTATTAGGGTCGCCTAGAAGCAACTTGGTGGCCCATATGATTAGTGAATTATTGGGTCCCAAATCCATGTGTATCTGCCCATTATGGCCGATAATATGGCCATCCTTTCTCTCATGCTACCTGACCCCCTTTCTCCCCAATAACTACTTTTCCTTTCCTTATGCAGAAAAAGACACAGGACTCCGTACCACTCTTTGCATAGAGATTGCCCTGTTCTCTCTGATCACTGATTGGTGATAACTGGGATGTTCCCCCCTTCCCTCCAACTTGCTTTCCACAGGTTGTTGTAGGTTTTTCGGGCTGTCTGACCGTGTTCTTGAGGTTGTTCTTCCTAACGTTTCGCCAGTCTCTGTGGCCGGCATCTTCAGAGGACAGGAATCAGAACTCTGTCTGATTCAGCCAAAAAACCTACAACAACCATCGGATCCCAGCCGTGAAAGCCTTTGAGAATACATTGCTTTCCACAGTTGGAAAGTAAGCAGGCTGGTGGGAAATCCACTCACTTGTTATCTCTGATCAGTGATCAGATGCAACGGTGTAATTCTCTGATGCTCTTCTTGTCTTTTCACTTGGAAACCTAGCAGCACCTGTGGAAATCCGTATTGCAGGAGATGGAACTTCAGGCATGGACATACCAGGTTCCCTGCAAGCCGTGTACGGACTCTCTGGAAGCCAGGAGTCCCCCCCCTCCCCCCATACTTTAAGATCAAACGGGACGTTCTGCAGGAGAACCCCTAAACACGGTAGCTTCAAGATTGTCCACACTTTAGGAGAATGGGTAGAGTGCAAGCCGGACGTATGATTTGAAGCAGAAATAGGGGGCATTTCCGTTTGTAGATGACAACTCATCTAAAACAAGTTTTTTTTTAAAAAAAAAGACATTCTTACAAACCATTTCTGGTTTGCAAGGATGGAATGCCACTTTTTATTAAAGCCTCCTGGGATCAAGCTGTCCTGGTTATCCTCTGGTGATTGACGCCTGTTTTAGAGTGGAACCCAATGAACAGCACTGTTTGTTAATGTTACTATGATTTCTCCCACATGTAGGGTTTGGAAAGCGTTTTGGAAGCTTATGGGATCAAGGTATGTGCTCATCTTGCCTATAACTACAAACTGAATGCAGCAGGAGAAAGCTAATTCGAGAACTGATCTTAAGCTTAGGGAACACACCTGTGACAGGGGACACAGGTATGCTTGGCTGGATCTGCAATTTAGAGGGGGGATAATAAAAGCTTGTTTCCAAGGACCTGTGGGTTTACTTTGTCCACCCACATAAGAAGAGCCCTGCTGGATCAGGCCAAGGGTTCCTCTAGTCCAGCTTCCTGGATCTCACCGTTGCCCCACCAGATGCCTCTGGGAGCCCATGAGACCACAAGATAACTGTCTCCTGATACCCCTCCCCTACATCTGGCATTTTGAGGGACCTACCTTTTAAGCCTGGACATTATACATCCCCATCATGGCTTGTCACCTGTGATGGACATTTCCTCCAGGAATCTGTCCAATCCCCTTTGAAAGGCCTCTAGGCCAGATGCCATCACCACATCCTGGGGTAAGGAGTTCCACAGACTAAGAACACGCTGGGTCAAGAAATCTTTTCTTTGGTCTGTTCTCCCTCTCCCAACACTCCATTGGAGGGGATGTCCCCTCGTTCTGGGATTGCGTGAGAGGGAAAAGAGCTTCCCTCTCTCCACTTGATCCATCCCCTTTCCACAGAGTGGAACCACGGTGGTGTTACTGTTTTATTCAGCCCACGTCAGCATTTTACCCAAAGCCTTTGGTAGTAGCAAAATTGGACCTGGACTGTGTCAGTTGCTTCAGAGAAGGGATAAAGCAAAGCAGAAGGTTGCAAGTCAAGTTGCTTTCTCTTTAAGGCAGGGAAGGTCAACTGGTGGTGAGACTTCGGCTCCCACAATTCTTTGCCGTTGGCCATGCTTGTGAGAGATGATGGGAGGTGAGGTGCTGCATCTGGAGGGCTACACCTTGCCTGACCTGGCTGGAGTGCCACAGACGTGCCTGCCCCTTTACAAGATACTACAAGTCAAAAAACAAAACAACATAAAAGGTTGTGCCTCAAAGAGATTGCAATCCTGAATTTCAAATTCAGGGGCACCGAAGAGGCAAATGGGTTAAAAACACTCAAGGAGATCAAGTCCAAGCAGTGGAAGAAAAGGTCTGTTAGCTTCCAGCATGTCAGGAGAAAGCTGACTGTATAAACGGAAGAGATGGTCAGTTGGGTCATAATTGGCTAGCGCCCGTGTCGTCATCCATCTTCCTTCTTCTGTCTCCTTTGCCATCCTCAGTATCCAAATGATTTTGCAAGAGGTTGTAAGGTGTTTGTGGGTTCATCCTCAGTCTAATTACCAAACAGGCAACCTCGTTTTAAAAGGTAGTTGTGCTAATGTCTGTTTCATTGGCTAGCATTCAGGACTATGTTGTAACTGAAGTAGGCCTGTTGACTTAGTAGAATGTACAGAGGAGTTGACTTACAAAAACCCCACTGATTCAATGAGCTTACTCTAGTTATGACTTACTTCTAGATTTCAGCTGGCCTGTGCAATAACAAACAAGGCAAAACAAAATGGCCACAGTTGTGGGAGACCTGTAAAACGAGCAGATTTATTTCAATGTGAACTTCACTGATTACAGTCCATCTCTTCAGACACATGGAGTACAATACTGAGGCTATAAACGTGTTAAATGGTTTAGTAAAAAAAAAAAAAAAACCCAAAGAGTGTACACTTCTCAAAAGCATAAGTGGGGAGGGACCATATTGTTCCAAGCTCATTAATTCACGCAAGTACAGTCTCCAGATCCTGTGAGGAACTAGTTCCCCACTATTGCGAACTGGTTAGGTCTCATTTAGAGTCCTATGGCCAGTTCTGGACTCCACACTTCAAGAAGGATGCTGACAAATTGGAACAAGTTCAGAGGAGGGCGACAAGGAGGATCAGGGGGCTGGAACCCAAGTCCTAGAAGGAAAGACTGAAAGCACTGGCCATGTTTAGCCTTGAGAAAAGAAGACTGAGGGGAGGTAGGATAGTACTCCTCAAATCCTTGAAAGGTAGTCCTACAGAGGAGGGGCAGGATGTGTTCTTGATCATCCCAGAGTGCAGGACATGTAAGAATGGGCTCAAGCGACAGGAAGCCAGATTTGGGCTGAATATCAGGGAAAACTTCCTAACTGTTAGAGCAGTACGACAATGGAACCCATGACTTTGGGAGGGGGGTGAGCACTCCAACGCTGGAGGCCTTCAAGAGAAAATTGGGCCACCCTCTGTCAGAACGGCTTTGATTTGGATTCCTGCGTTATGCAGGGGGTTGGACTCGAATGGCCTTATCGGCTCCTTCCAACTCCTTCATTCTGTGATTCTATGATTCATTAATCGTCTCTACATTTCATGGTGTTTAACCAGTTGCTGTCAACTTACAGCTGGCTCTCTTGAAAGAACTGACTGACCTTCTCATCCAGGATGGGGTTGAACTGGTCACCCAACAAATTGCTGGCCCCAGAAAGGGAAAGGGGAAGACCGCCAAAAAGAAGCAAGGGTCTAAACAAGCCATGGACCATGAGGTGAGTAGTCAAGGGGAACACAGAGGTGCCGTGGTATGGAAGTGGCGCTTAAGGGAACAAGACAAAGCACCGATTCCCATCCATGTTGCAATTGTAATTCACTTAAGGGTCTTTTTGAACCTGCATTCCAGTCTTATGTGGCATAAGTTGTACTGCTAGATTTCAGCCTTTGAAAGAAACTCAGCATACATATTCTAACACATTTTCTGGACATTTCCCCTAACCTGTGTGTGCTGGTCTATACCATTCCCCCTCCAACTGTTACGACTTCTGGCTTTTTCAATGTGCAGGGTTCACTGAAGCATGAGGTTCCCGATGAGCATCTGGGTAGCACCACAGAAGTTACCAAAGACCCAAACCGAGAGCTGGCATACTCAGGACCAGAAGCTGCAGAATTTATTTTGTCTTCTTCTACTTTCCCACCTTCCACTATGACTAAGGTATTTTTATTATTATTTTCTTTGTTTAATTTCTTTTATATATATATTATTTTATTTTTATTTCTTTAATTAAAAAATAAGAATTTTAATTGTAATTTTATTTATAGGCCACCTTTCTCCTGATAAGGGGACCCAAGGCGGCTCACATTATCAAAAGAATAAAAAAGAATTAAAAACGTAATAAAAAACCATAATAAGTTAAACATTCGAAAAATAATGTTCATCTTATAACTATAAGAAAGAAGCCCAGTTGCCATGACTCAGCTTCCAGATAACCTCACCCGGATGACTGAGGATCTTCACATATATATTAGAAAAATAATTAAACTATACGCTAATTAAAATACAACTGAATAATTAAAAGCAGGTGAACATTCAAAACTATCTTAACTTTAAAAATGGGATTCAGGGACTCAATCATGATGGTTAAAAGCCTGCCTGAAGAGATGGGTCTTCAGCTGTCGACAGAAGGATAAAAGGGGGGGGGGAGAGCCTGACCTCCCGAGGGAGAGCATCTCATAACCTGGGAGTCACCACTGAGAAGGCCCTGTCTCTAGTGTCCCCATCAGCTGTGCCTGTGCTGGCAATGGGACCGAGAGGAGGGCCTCCTCTGAGGATCTTAAATGCCAAAAAGGCTCATATGGGGAAATACAGTCCTTCAGGTGAAGTTACCATATTTTCCCGTGTATAAGATGCCCCCATGTATAAGACCCCCCCCTTTTCTAACACAAAATTAAGAAATCTAAGCGGGGCTTAGCAATTGGAGGGGGAAAGCAGGAATCAAAGTGCTTTGATCCCTTCCCCCTCCTTATGTCCGTGTATAAGACGACCCTCATTTTGTAATCTAAAGATTTTAGACAAAAGTATTGTCTTATACACGGAAAAAATATGGTGTTCTGTAGATTTGTATTGAGCTAAAACTCTCCCTCTCCTTCTCTTCAATGTATGTATGCATGTACTTTCTGAACATTTTCTACTTTTACAAGATGAGCCCACCTCCTTTCTTCCTGCAGCTTTTGACATTTTTGGGTGAAAGGGGCGCTATGTCCGATTGATGCTGGTATGGGCGCCCATGATGTGATCCCCTTCCAGACCCTACACTGTGGGTGAACAACCTCCACCTTCAAAGGCACATCGACATTCGCACACCAGCTTTTTATTCTGTCCGGTTCCAGTAGCAGTGCTGACCCGGGACAATTCCAGGTCAACATGAAACGGCGTGGTCTTGATCGTAACATCTCCTCCAGAGATATGGCTCTTAAGCATTTGGTTCTCTTGTGTTTTCCTCTTTCCTTAGGCCATTCCAGGAGAGACGTTTATGACAACTGTCAATAGCAGTTCTATGGCATCGGAGGTAACAGTTGATCACATAAGCCTAGGTGAGCCGAAAGCTACAAGAGTGACAGACAGTCCTGGAGCAAAGAACACAACACAGCCTCGATGGAACAGGAATGAGAACTCCTTCAAGGAGGGAGAAGCAGCTGAAAACACCACTTTGGAAGAAGGTGTTTGGTCTTTGGAAGAATCATCTGTAAGGAAGGAGCTGGAGGGAGAGGTACAAGCAATAGTGTGGTTCTGAACCAGTGGTTCCCAACTTTGGCTCCCCAGATGTTCTCTTGGCAGAGTGTAGAAATTTAGTGGGTTAAAAAACCTCTAACTACACAGCAGATAAAATTTCAGGGACCAACAAAGCAGAATTAGCTTCAAGCCTCCCCCACAGTAGACCACCCCTTGTTGGTTCATTCTCCTCAACTGGCACTTACTGTCTCAATAGATACTAGTAAGAGAAATGAATAAAAAGGTTTCCATTTACTTATAGATCTGAATCGATCAAAAAACAACATATTGTAGAAAAATAATGACTGGTTACATGAACAGAGCTAAACTGACTAACTAGCTTCAGGACTAACTGTGTGACTCTTAGCTGGGTCCCAGATCATGTTCTTGTGTGTGTGAAAGGTTCCATGTTCGGTCTTTGTCGTCTTCAGATTTTTAAAAAAGGATCAGAAACCAGCATGTGGTAAAAACCTTTGCCAGTCGCAAGAAAAAATATTGTGCTTGATGGGCTAATAAACTAATTTCTCACTGAAGGCCTCTGCTCTGTGCTTTCAGAGCCCCTGAATAACCAATCACGTATCCATAGACAGCAATTATTGCGGTAATTGACCAGTCAGCAGGAAATATATCCTACATGTACAAAAACGTGGGCAACGGCAAATCCAGCCATTCTAGGTTAAAACAGTTAGGGAGTAAAATAGCTCATGTTTGCTGAATTCATGTCTTGGTTAATAATGCAAAAGAACTTCGGGAATGGTAGACAGGGGGAGGGAAAGGTGTCGTCCGATGAACAATATCATCCATAAAATTTGCCACCTTTTTCTCCTTGCTTTCCAAGAATGAGAATAATGAATTCCCGTTTGGAATTTTGGCAAAACTTGCAAGAAAGCAGGAACCTCTTGAGGAGTTTCCTCAGACCCTCAAGGGCAGTGGTTCGTAATTGGACATCAGCTGAACCTTCTCACCAGGAGACTAGAAAGGCAGCATGTCCATTGGAGCCAATGAAACTGAAGCGCTGTACTTGTAGAATCTGTGGTTTCTTAAATCAATAGTCCCCCAAATTCCCAAACACAGAAGGGATGTCAAGATAAACAGGAGACTCCTCATAGAAACATAGAATAAATCTAAGTCAAAGCAGATCCGACGGATGGCTGTCCAATTTTCTCTTGAGTGCCTCCGGCGCTGGAGCGCTCTCCACTTACTGAAATCATGGGTTCCGTCGTCCTACTGCTCTAACAGTTAAGATGTTTTTCCTGATATTCAGCCGAAATCTGGCTTCCAGTAGCCTGAGCCCATTATTACGTGTCCTGCAGTCTCTTCATCACGATTGAAGCTTTTCTTTCATAAATCCTTTCCCACTTGTCAAGGGCCTTCTTAGCTAAAATGGAGAGGGGGGCTCGTAAAAAGGCCTTGCCATCGCAAAGTGCTATTATGGCCATCTGAATCTTTGAAAGGATGTGTCCATGTATACAGCCTGAAACAGCATTCGGTGTACCTGCCGCAGCACCACATGGTTGGCTCGTATTCCCTTTAATGGATACTGTGACCTCCAAAAATGGGATTATTTTGTTTCTGTAGTCGGAACATGGCTCCACCCACCTGGATCTGGAGTCAAGATTGTACTCTGTAGAGAATACATCCCATCAGATGACTGAGATCTTGGAAAAGCGGAAGACAGATGAAGGTGTATTCAACGTAAGCACTACCTCCAGAGTTTAATTAAATTGTCTGTTCCCTTGTTCAGAGCATCTGAATCAATCCAGTTGGGGCAAAAAACAAAAAGAACTTGGTAGTTGGAATCTACTACCGACCGCCCAAACAAAGAGAGGAAGCGGACAAAACTTTTGAAAAACAAATTGCAGGGTTTTCAAAGAGACACAACGTAGTAGTGATGGGAGATTTCAGTTATCCAGATATATGTTGGGAAGCAAATTCTGCCAAGTATGGCCCTTCCAAGAAATTCCTGGATTGTGTGGCTGATAATTTTCTCCTACAAAAGGTGGAGAAAGAGACTAGAGGATTTGCTGTCCTTGACTTGATTTTGACTTGGTGGGGGAAGTGGCAGGAAGGGGAACTCTAGGCAAGAGGGACCATGTCCTTCTAGAATTCTTGATTTCAAAGGAAATGAAAGCAGAGTGTAGCCGCACACATCTGCTGGATTCTTAAAAAGCCAGTTTTAATAATCTCAGAACAAGGATAAGGAAGGTCCCATGGTAGGAGATCCTAACAAGAAAAGGAGTCCAAGAAGGGCGGGAGCTTCTAAAAAAGGAAATTCTAAAGGCACAACTACAAACAATTCCAACAAGAAAAAAAGGGGGGAGGTGGCAAAAAAGGCCAGTGTGGCTTCACAAAAGGCTCAGGGAGGATCTAAAAACCGAAAAAGACATGTACGGGAAGTGGAAAGAAGGCCAGGCCACCAAGGAGGAGTACAGAGAAGTAGCAAGGAAATGCAGGGATGGCCTTAGGAGGGCAAAAGCTGAGAATGAGCTGAGGTTAGCTAAAGACACTAAAAGCAACAAAAAAGCATGCTTCAGGTACGTGTGAAGCAAAAGACAAACAAAAGACATGGTGGCACAGCTCCGCAATGGAGATGGAAAAATGATAACAGAGGACAAAGAAAAGGCAGAGGGGCTCCATTCCTATTTTAGTTCAGTCTTTTCTCAAAGGACAGACTATGACCGTCCAGTCAAATGTGAAGTGCAAGGGGGGGGGTGGACAGGATTGCAGCTGGAGATAGGTAAACAAATAGTCAAGGAATACCTTAACACCTTAGGGCGGCACTGGTCTGATGCATGATAGAGCACAGTGTGAAGAGCCAGGTAGCATCACAAGATGGACACTCTCCTTCCACCTCTCACTGGATGAAGCTGAAGGTGCATGGGCCCAATCCATGGTTGCGCTCCGGTGTGCCTCTTTGCCTCTTGTAAGATGGGGTGGCTTGGAGCGGCTGCTCTGTTGTCGTGTCCTTGCTTCTGTTTCTCTAGATGCCACCGAGTCCTGACCTGGAGGTGGAAGCTCGTTCTTCAGAGCAGGCATCCAAAGAGCTGTCGGGACCTCTGAAGAAAAGACGTGGCGAGCGCAAGAAGGAAAAGCAAGACAGCCAAGTAAGGAAAAGGAAGGGGAGACCCTTGGAATCCCCACCTTTTCAGGTTAGGGTTTCAGTGGAAGGGTGTGGGGTAAACGGAAGAGGGTCTGCATACGTTCCCTCTCGAATCATCAGCTGGGGATCCAAAAGGTGCCTGCTTTCAACTGGGCATCTGCAGAAGGTGCTTTGATTTATGATTCACCAGATGTTCAGAAGAGGGAACCAAGAACCAGTGAGGTGGCAACACAAGGCATAATGTGAATACACATGGCAACAACTCGATCTATCTATCTATCTATCTATCTATCTATCTATCTATCTATCTATCTATCTATCTATCTATCTATCTATCTAATCCATGTTCTTATCTCTCTCTCTCTCTATCTATCTAATCCATGTTCTTATCTATCTATCTATCTATCTATCTATCTATCTATCTATCTATCTATCTATCTATCTATCTATCTATCTATCTAATCCATTTTCTTTCTATCTATCTATCTATCTATCTATCTATCTATCTATCTATCTATCTATCTATCTAATCCATTTTCTTTGTTTCTATCTATCTATCTATCTATCTATCTATCTATCTATCTATCTATCTATCTATCTATCTATTCCATGTTCTTATCTATCTATCTATCTATCTATCTATCTATCTATCTATCTATCTATCTATCTATCTATCTATCTATCTATCTATCTATTCCATGTTCTTATCTATCTATCTATCTATCTATCTATCTATCTATCTATCTATCTATCTATCTATCTATCTATCTATTCCATGTTCTTATCTATCTATCTATCTATCTATCTATCTATCTATCTATCTATCTATCTATCTATCTATCTATCTATCTATCTATTCCATGTTCTTATCTATCTATCTATCTATCTATCTATCTATCTATTCCATGTTCTTATCTATCTATCTATCTATCTATCTATCTATCTATCTATCTATCTATCTATCTATCTATCTATCTATCTATCTATTCCATGTTCTTATCTATCTATCTATCTATCTATCTATCTATCTATCTATCTATCTATCTATCTATCTATCTATCTATTCCATGTTCTTATCTATCTATCTATCTATCTATCTATCTATCTATCTATCTATCTATCTATCTATCTATCTATCTATTTGGGTTAGACAATTCGTTCCTGTGCTCATTGGGGCATTCTGAAAGTTGCAGACATGGGCCGCTAACAACTGGTACCGGTGTGCGCGTGCGCATAGCTATTTCACCGTAATAGTTATGGTGCAAGAGTTCAGGCAGGTTGAAAATGACTGAGATAAAATTATTCTTTGCTTAGGTGAGAGTTCCCGGGGTTGGTTTTCTCCGGATGGCCATGTTCCTGCATCCACCCGAGGCAATGCTGGTGGGTGCAGCTGTGACATCACGGCTGGGTCCTTTCCCTCCGCTTTAGCTTGACTGACCTGGCACCCCTCCAGATGTATGGGCGGGGACTACAACTCCCATTGTTCCCAGTCTGTATGGTCAGTGATGGCAGAGGTGATCCGGCTGGAGGCCCGGCCCTCCTTTCTTGGGGCGAGGCCCTGGCTTTCCTGTGGTGGTTTCGCTGTGTCGAGGGCGATGTTTTTGTGATGACTGTTTGCACTTGACAGCTGACGGTTAGAATCCATACAAATTTATTCAGTACAAAATTCCCAAGAGATTTTACATTCTTGTGAGCTCTTTCTGAAAAAAAGAAACCAAGACAGCAATCCCAATGTTTTTACATGCATTCTGACAGTTGCCAGGGAAATAATATCTTTTGCAAATCTTTGACCACTTTTATGTAAAGCATAACGAAAGACGGGGGAATATATTTTGATTCCATTATTTGAAATATTCTGTCTCTTGATCATTTTCAAAGGCTCTGGTCATGAGTCAGAATCCACCCACCTCTGAGATCTTTCCCTGGATGTGAGACTCGAATGGAGGACAGGTGGTTGAAAAACTTAGCAGTTTTACACCGTGTCCCTTTGGGTCAGCTGCTCCCAGGAGGAACCAGCCAGGGTAATCTTTGACGCTTCTCAGCACCACCCCAAAAATGGCCAGTTTACCAATGTGAGCAGAGTAGGAGGGGATCCAGAGAGCTAGTAAGGATTTGGCTGGCTGCAAGTAACTGATGTTGTTACTGATGTTGTTATGCGCCATCGAGTCAACTCTGGCGACCCTATGAATGAGCAATCTCCAAAATCCCCTGTCCTCAACGGTCCTGCTCAGCTCTTATAAACTCAAGGTTGTGGCTTCTTTGATGGGTAAATCCATCTCATACTTGGTCTTCCTCTTTTCATGCTGCCTTCCTCCTTTCCCAGCACTATCGTCTTTTTCTGGAGAATCCTGCCTTCTCATGATGTGCCCAAAGTAGGACAGCTTCAGCATTTTTGCCTCCAGAGATAGTTCTGGCTTGATTTGCTCCAGGACCCATTTGTCTGACTTTCTGGTAGTCCTGGGTATCCTCAAAGCTCTCCTCCAGCACCACATTTCAAATAAATATTTTTTTCCCTACCAGCTTTCTTAACTGTCCAGCTTTCACACCCATACATGGTGATCAGAAATACAGTGGGTGAGTTTGGTCAATCTCCAGGGACACATCCATACACTTGATGATCTTTTTTTAATTCCTTTATGGCTACCCTTCCGAGTCTCAGTCTTCTTCTGATTTCTTGGCTCAAGGCTCCATTTGGATTGATGATTGAACTAAGGTATACAAAATCTCTATTTCAATTTCTTCATTCTCATTGTTAAAACTATGTAGCATGATTGATTTACCATACAAGGCCCAGCCATCAGCATTGAGTCCAACTTCTGCTCAAGGCAGGAATCCAAATCAAAGCAGATCGGACAGATGGTTCTCCGAGTTTCTCTCGAAGGCCTCTCCAGCGTTGGAGCGCTCACCACCTCCCAAGTTCATGAGTTCCATTGTCGTACTGCTCTAACAGTTAAGAAGTTTTTCCTGTTATTCAGTCTAAAAATCCTGGAAAGGATCACCATACATTGGATTGACTTGATGGCACATCATTGTCAAGGCATTTCCCAAACTGGACATGTTCTTGTGAGTGAAGGCTGTCTCCTGGGAGCTGTCCACAGTTCTGATTCTGAGCAGCCAGCGATGTGAACCCTTCTCTGCAGTAGTTGATAGCCATCTCAGGTTCAAGCTAGACAATACCAGGGATGGAATTTTTGTCTTTTTCAAACAACGACATCCATATGTCGACTGAAATTGCACCAGCTAGAATTCTGGGGACTTTAGCTATCCCTGTTAAAAAAAAGCCCCCTCGGGCATTTGATATAACCTACCGCTGGTGCGTAAATGAGGACAAAATGCCCTCCATTTCTGAGTTTCATAACAGAGGGACTAGCTGAGCTTTGTGGCACTGCTAAGCATTAGGGGTATTGTAGTCTCCCCTACTCATTATGCTCCATACAGGGTGCCTTGAAACTACAATATTCTGAATGTTTTGCCATGCCCCAGAGTTTAGCCCTCCTTTGCCAGTCCTTATGCCTTGGAACTCAGAAATTGAGGGATTTTATTCTCATTTACACACCAGCTGTAAATTATATCAAATTCCTTGAAAGGGCTTTTGTGTGTGTGCATATGCGCGCACGCACTAAAGCTCCCAGAGTTCTAACTGAGGCAATTCCCGCAGACGTCTGGGTGCTGAGGTTAAAAAATATATATGAAAATCCCACCCCAAGACAACGCAGGTAGCACGTCATTGCAAGCATACCTCCTGAATAGGTAAAAGGCATCCTGTTGTCAAAGCCTGTGTCCTGTGACTCGGCCCCTTCTCTTGCATTCTGGCGAGTCGTGTTTTGTGATTGGTCACTGAGAAAATAAACACAGGCTTCATTTGCTTAGTGTGGCTGCCCAGGCACGAATCTCTCCTGTAATCTCAGTGTCAAGGGAAGCGGTTGTACAGGATCAAGGATTCTGGGAGTCGTAGTCCAAGAAATATTTCCCCCCAAGCTTTGCCTTTTGCAGAGTTTCAAGGTCTACCCCATGCTCTGTAAAGTTTCCCGTAGAAGGGCCGTTCTGCTCTGACGGTCAGAGAGAACAATTTTGGAAGGCCCTGGCAAAATTTAATATCAGTTTCAGATCTTCCCCTTGCCAACCATCAATGGTTATAAACCTTCCCTTGCCTTCAAGGTGGGAATGGTAGATCAGAACTGAGCGCCGGGTACATGAACCCCTCCCTTCTCCTCCATCTCTTCTTTGGCTCTCATTTTGAAGCCGTTTCAATAAACTTGAACAGCCACTGGTGGGCAATGCCAAGCGTAAGGAATTACAGCCGGGTGGTGTGCCTTAGTTAATGAACACTTATAATTAAACCGTGGGGCAATGCTTTTGCCCATAATAAGAACAATAATCAAAGATTACAAAAATAGGCTGGGCAATCGTGGCTGGTGGACCACTTTTTCTCAATCAGCATCTTTGTCATGTGCTTATCCCCCCCCCCCCCCCGTTTGCAAAAGAAGGAGCCAGAACCTGAGCATGGGGAGCAGATGCTCTGCATCTTGAAGTCCCTTTTTAAAGGATCGGGAAGTTTGTTTTGAAAGATCGTAGGAAGCAGAGGAGTCAAAAACATTGGTTCATTTAAACTGTCGTGCCGGAGGAGAGCTTTCCGGATCCCTTGGACTGCCAGAAAGACAAACAAGTGGGTCCTAGACCAAAATCAAGCCTGAACGATCTCTAGAGGCAAACATGTTGAAGCTGAGGCTGTCCTACTTTGAGCACAGCATGAGAAGGCAGGGTTCTCTGGAAGAGACAATAATGCTGGGAAAAGTGGAAGGCAGCAGGAAAAGAGGAAGACCCAATATGAGATGGGCTGACTCCCTAAAGGAAACCACAGGCTTGAGTTTGTAAGAGCTGAGCAGGGCAGTTGAGGATGGGACCTTTGGGAGATAGCTTTATCCCAAGTAGCCCTAAATTGGAGGTGACTTGATGACAGGTAACAACAACAAAGGAAGCAGAGCTAGAAGAACGTCTGATTCAAACAATGCATGGTATTGATCATCTTTCATCCCCACCCCCCCTGCCCTGAATGTCATCCCTCCATCCTTCCTTGCCTAAATGTTGCCCCCCCATGGGCTGGAATCAAAGACCCACCCTCTCTTCTCTTCAGCTATGGTGAGCAGATGGGAGATGTCTCGCCAAGCATCTGGAAGGACTGACATTCCCTATTCCCGACCCTACAGCCATTCCTTGAGTTGTAGTATCAAATGGGAGAGGCAGTGACAGATTTTACTTTCTTGGGCTCCCTGATCACTGCAGATGGTGACAGCAGCCACGAAATTCAAAGACGCCTGCTTCTTGGGAGGAAAGCGATGACAAACCTAGACAGCATCTTAAAAAGCAGGGACATCACCTTGCCGACAAAGGTCCGCATAGTCAAAGCTATGGTTTTTCCAGTAGCGATGTATGGAAGTGAGAGCTGGACCATAAAGAAGGCTGACCGCCGAAGAATGGATGCTTTTGAATTGTGGTGCTGGAGGAGACTCTTGAGAGTCCCCTGGACTGCAAGGAGAACAAACCTATCTGTTCTGAAGGAAATCAACCCTGAGTGCTCACTGGAAGGACAGATCCTGAAGCTGAGGCTCCAATACTTTGGCCATCTCATGAGAAGAGAAGACTCCCTGGAAAAGAACTTGATGTTGGGAAAGTGTGAAGGCAAGAGGAGAAGGGGATGACAGAGGACGAGATGGCTGGACAGGGTCATCGAAGCGACCAACATGAACTTGACCCAACTCCGGGAGGCAGTGGAAGACAGGAGGGCCTGGCGTGCTCTGGTCCATGGGGTCACGAAGAGTCCGACACGACTTAACAACTAAACAAAAAACCAAAAAATGGGAGATCATGGTGGAGAAGGGAGTCCATCTTTTGGTCTCTACTGTTATCCTTGTTTTCCCCTACGGCCCAACGGCTCTCCCCAAGCTGCCTTTAGCCACATGGAAGGGAAACGTTTTTCCCGGTTGATCTAAAAGCTCAAGGGGGCGGGAGGGGGGAAGGGAGCTATTGGAAGGTGCAAGAAAAGAAAAGCGTTCACTTCCTTTGTTTGCTGATGGAATGGAGCTGCTGTCATCCCCGATGGAGTATCTTCCAAACTGCCCTTTTCACTGTTGTGCCTCCACCGATAATGCGCAAACGATGCGCTTTGTAACTTCAGTTTTAGAAGAGGTCGCCGTGTGAGTCTCTGCAGACCTATCGGGCAAAATCCAAAGTCCCCCCCCCCCCATAGGTCTGACGAAGTGGACTTGTCCACGAAAGCTGGCATTAAAATATAGTAATCTTCAAGGTGCCACCTGGTTTTGTTTTGAAACTTTAGTTTCACTCTGCAGGATACTGCAGAGTGTCCTCTTCTTTCCCCTCGCCCTCCCTGTTCTTTTGCTTAACACCTTTCATGTTTTCCGCATCATGTCCCCCATCTAGCCATAAATCCCGCCCATCTGAACACCGAGCCCCATGGCTGGCGATGCATGCGGCTTGTGGAAATTGCGTGTCACACAGGGAACCGGAGAGAGGAGACCGCCAGGCATTTTGTTAAACCCACGCAAACGGCTTCCCCTTGCTGCTCCTGTTTCCTGTCACATTGCTGAACACACACATGAGAAAGCGAGACGAATTTTGGGAAGCTGAAGGTTTCAAAGAACTTGTGGTTCCGGACGTTTCGTCCAAGAAAAGCCACACACAGCTGTGACCCTTGTCTATCATATCACTACACCTAGGAGTTTTCAGAGGGGTAGCCATATTCAACTGCTGCAGTATTTGTTTGTTCGTTTGTTCGTTCGTTTATTTATTCATTCATTTGTTTGTTTGTTCATTTCTTTCTTTCTTTATTTATTTATTTGTTTGTTTATTTGTTTATTTGGTCATTTGTTTGTTTGTTTATTCATTCAGTCATTCCTTTGTTTGTTCGTTTATTTATTCATTCATTCGTTTGTTTGTTTATTCGTTAATTCATTCATTCATTTGTTTGTTTGTTCATTTATTTATTTATTTATTCATTCATTCCTTTGTTTGTTTGTTTAATTATTCATTCATTCATTCGTTTGTTTGTTTATTCATTTGTTTGTTTGTTTGTTTGTTTATTCATTCATTCATTCCTTTGTTTGTTTAATTATTCATTCATTCATTTGTTTGTTTGTTTGTTTATTCATTCATTCATTTATTTATTTATAGGCCGCCTTTCTCCCAAGAAAGGGACCCAAGGCGGCTCACAATATTAAAAAGAATAAAACCAAGAACGTAAAAAGTTATGCTTTTTTTTTTTAATTGAATTATGTGCTAATTAAAATACAAGTTTTATTTGGCATAAACGTTTGGGAACTAGGGGGCCACTGCCTCTGAAGGAGTGGGCTGCCCTCTCTGCGAAACCTCGTGCCAATTTAAACTCTCTTAGGTCAGGTCAAGTTTTGACCCAACTCCGGGAGGCAGTGGAAGACAGGAGGGCCTGGCGTGCTCTGGTCCATGGGGTCACGAAGAGTCGGACACGACTAAACGACTAAATAACAACAAGGTCAAGTCAATGAGATATTTTGCTTTTTCCTAATGAAACTTTCACTCCTTCCCTGACGTGTAGAACTTGGCAGCTGGAACAGATCCCGGGTGCTGAGAAACTGCTTAGGAACTCAGCCTTCATTTCTTCACAAACAGGATCCCCGTTTTGTGGTGTGGGGCTTCCCTTTGAAAATTTGCAAGCTTTGCCTGTCAAGGATTATTTTGTCAAACAGAAGGGCCTGGCCTTGCTTCGTGGCCTCACGTCGTCCTTTCCTGGCCATCCTGTACCTGGACTACGTCCGCAGCCGTCTTTGCTCTGTTCTGTTGTGGTGGCACCTGGGCCACACCTTCGGCATATCCAGCATTTTGGTGCCGAAAATCAAGGCTGGGAAACCAGGTGGCTCTCCAGATGTGTCTAGACCTCAGCTAGCTTCAGGCCCAGCCCACCTGGCCCATGACAGGGGACGATGGGACAAGTCATCCTCTAACATCTCGAAGGCCAGACGTTCCCCTCCGTCCTCAAAACCATCCATCTCTTTTGTCTTGCTATTCCAGCCGCGCGACCTCCCTCCCGAAATCTTTCCGCTTGTGCTACTTTGCTCTTGCATTCCTGTCCCTCTTAGTGGGAAATTGGCTGAAATATTCTTTATTTATTTATTTATTTATTTCATTTATACCCCGCCTATCTGGTCAATTATGACCACTCTGGCCGTTGTATTAAAAAAAGGAACGCTTCCCGCTTCTGTTTGCTCCTCCACCATCCACACCTTCACTTGTCAAGCTTTATCACTTCTGCCAAACAAAATGTCCCCAGGGAAAGAGGGAAGGCAGCAGGAAAAGAGGAAGACCAAAAATGAGGGGTATTGCCACAATAAAGGAAGCCATGGGCTTGAATTTGCAGAAGCTGAACAAAATGGTCAGTGATAGGTAGGACCTTCTGGAGGTTGCTAATTCATAGGGTCACCCTAAGTTGGAAACCACGTGATAGCTCGCAACAACGCAACAACAGTCCAAAGCACCTGGAAGGCGTTGGATTGAAGATGGCCACCCAACTGTACCAAATACCTAAGAGTCCGGGCTTTGCACCTTCTGCAGCGTTGATTCCCCTCTCCTTCCTCTGCTGTCTTTCTTGTGTTGAATCATAGCTTGCAAGCTGTCCAGGGCAGAGTCTTTGATTCCCCCCCCACCCCACCCCACACAAAATGCCACCTTTGGAGGTGTTGCTTCGTTGTCACGATTGTTAGTAGTCGTAGCAGACTTTTGAAAACCACAGGGCTCCGAAGAAGCCCGGCCAGTGGAGTATTCTGGGGTGTTACAGTAGGAAGGCGTAACTTCTCCAAACTCTCTGGTAGCAGCTGTTTGCTGTTCTCAACTCAGCCCTTCTGCTTATGAATGAATGGTGGTATTTGGGCCAATGGTTTGAAGCTACGATGCCAGGCTCTTGACAACGTGGCAGCTTCCAAACTAATCATCCTCCAGGAAATGCTAACCCAGGCCTTTCTTCACCAGAGCTGTCTTGCTTCACGCAGGAGAAGGCTGGGGCCGCCGATGTTCCCGAACAACAAGTCAACGTCCGAGTCCGAAGGACGGTGGAGGAGCAGACCCTCACGGTAAAAACTCCACTCTCTTGCCTCCCAGTCCGCCAGGTCTTGACGATCGTGCAAGGACTTAATGGGCCCGTGCTGTGGTTGTTGCAGGTTCGTGGCCCCGGGGCCCTTGGATTGCGGGAACCACTAGTGGGACACCATCCAAACAATGGGGTGAGTACCAGGCGACATACAGAGAGAGTCGGGAAGGGACATGGTTTGGGTGAAGGGCACCTTCTTTAGATGCTGAACATCCCATGTGGTACTTCTAGGTAAGGCCTGAAGAGAAATCCTGGGGAGATGCTCCCAGTCAGTGTAGCCAGAGCTGTTCTTGGAAAAGTTACCTTTACAAATTAAAGGAGCATCACATGCTTGAAAAGCAATTATTTCTTACAATTTAGACAGGGTGCCAATAATTTTGGCCAGTGCATTTTTGGGTTTCTGTGTGGGATTGTATCAGATTTGACTTCTCTGTTTTTTTGTGTTGTTCTATTGCAACCCAAAGAAATGAACATGTGAGTACCAAAACATTTGCAACGGCAACAATTTTCTGAGAGAAGGGTTGCATTTTCTGACAGAATTGCAAGAGTGCCAATATTTTTGGCCATGACTGTACATCTCAGTGGAGAATTGCTGCAGGTTAAAAAAATCTACGTAGGCATTTGCGACCAAATCAGGCCTTAACAGTACATGCCTACATAGGCTTCTTAACCTGTGGCAGACCTTCTTTCTTTCTTTCTTTCTTTCTTTCTTTCTTTCTTTCTTTCTTTCTTTCTTTCTTTCTTTCTTTCTTTCTTTCTTTCTTTCTTTCTTTCTTTCTTTCTTTCTCTTTCTTTCTTTCTTTCTTTCTTTCTTTCTTTCTTTCTTTCTTTCTTTCTTTTTCTTTTTCTTCCTTCCTTCCTTTGTATCCATCATCAGCTTTTCCTTCCTTCCTTCCTTCCTTTCTTTTTCTTCCTTCCTTCCTTCCTTCCTTTGTATCCATCATCAGCTTTTCCTTCCTTCCTTCCTTCCTTACTTTTCCTTCCTTCCTTCCTTCCTTCCTTCCTTCCTTCCTTCCTTCCTTCCTTCCTTCCTTTTCCTTCCTTCCTTCCTTCCTTCGTATCCATCATCAGCTTTTCCTTCCTTCCTTCCTTCCTTCCTTCCTTCCTTCCTATCCCTCCTTTCTCCTTAAAAGGACCCAAGGCAGCTTGCATCATTAAAAGACAATATTAATATATGCAAATACTAAAAAGGATCAAACAAATCCCATACAAAACAGGTAAGCTCTGTGTGCCTGTCTGATGTCTCCGGCAGGTGACTCTGAAAGATATCCATGCCTGGAGGGATAATGTTTGCAGTGGAGAAATGACATGAGATCTGAGATCCTCGGTAGATCATAATAAGTTACGTTTGAAGCTCTCAGAGACATGCCGCTTCTCCTCATGTTTCAAAGAAGGAAATGCGCCAGGCAGGAAGCCCCTCTACATTGCGTCTGGATTGGAACAGTAAGGAGGGGGCAAAAAATGACATGGAGCAGAAAGGAAGGAAGAGTTTTGGGTGTGTAGGCGTGACCTTATTACTCAGACTCCTTTTGTTTATTTCAAGGGTGGGCCACAGGCGGCCCGTGTCCTGATTTGAAAATGTCTCCACATGCCATCAGTTTAGATGCTGGTAAAAGCAATTTATCCTGACTGCCTGGAGAAAGAGGGGGAGGGAGGGAGAGGAAGAGAGAGTCCAAAGCAGGTATAAAAAAACAGGAGACGGGGGTGTTATCAGGTTGCCTCACGTGGATTATCCCAAAGGAACGTGGACCTCAACAGAAAAGAAAAAGATTCCCCATCCCGAATTTATTCTATAATGACTTATCTTATTTTCCCAGACAACCAATAAATACAGCTAAGGAAACAACGTTGGTACTGAAAGGCTCACCAACTTGCTTTTTTTCAGTGACATATATATCAATTCCTGGTGGGTCCAAAGAATTGGTTTTTATGGCAGAGTTTTGAATTTTCGGTTACGTTCCTTTAGCTGTGCAGCAGACGTGTGGAGGTTCACAGAGCAGAATAGCTTCCAGTTCCCCAGAGAAGTCCACCCCTTCTCTCCTTGACTAGCATTTACAGTCTCAATAACTCACCCAGAGACATTTGTAAGGAGAAAGAATGAGAGGTTTCATTAGTTACAGTTGAAGTGATCAACCGGCAAACTTACAAACGTGAATGCTTTCAGCAAGCAGACTTCAACAGACTCACTGCTTCCAACGGACAAAAGAGGGAGGGGAAAAGACACAGAGCAGAGAGGCGGGACTCTCTTTGAATTCAGAGGCAGGGAAGAAACAATTGGTTAGTGCTGGAGAGATTGACAGTCACCCCAGCCCAGAAAGCTCCCTCCTAGCCAAACCTACTAAAGGCAGCATGCGAGATTGCAAATACTCCTACAGGTTTTGGGTTGTTTCCCCTGCAAGATGCAATTTCTGCCTTCCTTTTAGACTCTTGGGTAGGGTGGCTTGCTTTTTTCAGGTTTTTCTATTTGCCTTTTGTGGAAGGAATGATTTATGACTGCTATGCCCACCCTGGTAGCTATTTTGTGAGACCACTCACAACACTCTCCAAATTTATAATAGGTCTGCCCATCCAAAACAGGTGGGGGAACCTCTGTGGGTGCATAGACTAGCCAAAGAGTTTGATTTCTATCGTATTTTTCTGTGTATAAAATGACACTTTTTCCTAAAATAATAAAAGGAAAAATTGAGGGCCGTTTTTTACTCAGAAGTAAGGGGTTTCCCCCTCCACGTTTTGCAAAGAAAATGGAGGGGGAAAGCAGAAATCGCTCCATTTTCTTTGCAAAATGTGGAGGGGAAAAGCTGCTTTTTGCAACGAAAATGTAGGGGGAAAGCAGGAATCGCTTTCCCCGTCCACTTTCTTGCAAAGAAAGAATTTTTGGGTTAGAAAGGGGGGTGTCTTATACATGGGGGCATCTTATACACGGAAAAATATGGTAATGCACTTGGTTTTGTTTCTTTGTTTGTTTGTTTTTTCATTTCCAAGGCATACCCCGGGCCTCACGGAGCAAGGAGAGTCAAGGTAAAGCTATATACTTCCAAGTTCTTCATCAATATAAGACATATACTGGTAACGTACCTGGAATTCTTGTTGCAGTGCCATGTTAGCAGGCCAAAGGGTGGGTGGAAGGACTCAGTTCTCTGCTTCCATAAACTGCAGAAATGCTGGAAATTGTAGACAGGGCAAGAGTAGCTTTCACAGTGCAGAAAGATCCTCTTTCCAGCCACTTGTGTCCCTGTGCTGGACAGCTGCTACTTCAGTTTCATTTGACCAACAAGAGAAGGCGCGCACTGCACACATGTGTGGAGCCCCGTGGTGCAGTGGTTAAATTGCTGTACTGCAGTGAAGACTCTACTCACGACTTGAGTTCGATCCTGGGCTTGGGTACCCGGGCCAAGGTTGACTCAACCTTCCATTCGTCTGAGGTCAGTAAATTGAATACCCAGCTCAATTGGGGGGGGGGGGGAGGCAATGCATAGCCTGCAGAATTAAATTGTAAACCACCCAGAGAGAGCTTTAAGCGCTATGGGGTGGCATATAGGCAGCACACATGTTCCGTGGCCCAGAGTGGGTTAGCGTGCAATAGGGAATCCCCATGGTCTCTATAGGGTCACTCAGACTGATATTAAATGTATTGTACTGTATTTCACTATGTCTTCCACTGTATTTTATGGTATTTTGTTTTGCACTGTTTAATTTATTGATGTTGTCTTATTTTGTTATTCTATTGTTTTCTGTCTAGTTGTTGTAAACCATCCAGAGTGGCCTTGGCAGCCAGATGGGCGGCATATAAATCAAATGAATGAATGAATGAATGAATGAAGGGAGGGAGGGAGGGAAGAGGATCAAGTACATTTTAAGCAATGACAACATGGTTCTGAGGTATAGCTGGATGCCCATCACCACACCAGCCTGCTTTCCATCTTGAAATTGCTCAGATAACTATGCTTCTCCCGACTCTACAACTGTCAGGTTTGGCTCCTTGCTTTGGCATTAGCCAAATAACACAATGAAATCAAAACATAACCTGGAAGCCGAGAAGACGGAAGGAGGATAAGTGGTTTAGGGCCAGGCCAGTGGTTCCCAACCTGGAGTCCCCAGATGTTCATGGACTAAAACTCCCAGAAGCCTTCATCTCTAACTGTGCCGGCCAGAATTTCTGGGAGTTGTAGTCCAAGAACATCTGGGGACCCAAGGCTGGGAACGACTCAACCGTTGGCTCTCCAGATGTTTTGGATTTTGTTTTCCAGAAATCCAAAAGAATTGAAGGGCTATAGACTAAAAACTCATAGAGTGGAAGGATTCATTCCCAAAGTCTCAATCGTGTGAATTTGTACGGGAATCTGCCCAATCCTGATATAAATCCTCACTTATTTTATTCTAATGGGTGAAAATAAACATTTTTATTTTTTTCTCCCCATCCAATGATATTACAAGCATTTTTGTGCATTTTTGGCATTTGGGGAATTATTTTTTCTTTTCAGGATTGACTTATATACAAAAGCACTTGTATTTTGTACAAAAATAACAACTCACCCTTAAGCTAAACCCTATGTATTTTGCATGTCCTTTGTTATGGAAATGCAGGAGAGTTTGCACAAAACTTTTTATGCATCTATGCAGGAACAACTTTGTTTTTGCTAATTTTCCTTTTAACCAGACGAAATCCTGGCAATCTTTTCAGTCTGATACAGCAACACAAAGCCTCACAGCAGTTTTTGATGGATCAAGACATTTTTTTTTCCATTGGAGCATAAGGAAATCTGTAAATATTTGTTCCAGCCTTACTATCTCCTTCACACATCTACACCCACGCCACAATCCTGAGTAGATGCCAGAATTGAGAGGCAGATTAATCTACAGGGTGTAACCATGATGGGCTGCTTCTGGTTTCCAAGTGGAGAATGTATTTTAAGATGCAACGGAAAACATAAAAGGAAGAACAAGACATTAACATGAGGAATGTTCTCTCTCTCTCTCTTTAGAAGCAAGAATCTGACACGGTCAATCTGGATTTCATATCTGCCAGTGCTCAAAAGGTCAGCAAGCATGGTCTAGAAATGTAAACACTCTGTGTGGTCTAAAACCCTGCATACTGGAACATCCCAGGCAGATTAATAAATAAAATAAATGAATTGTATTTATTTGTCATTTTAATAAATAAAATAAATGAATTTTATTCATTTTTCATTTAAAATATTTTTACCCTGCCTTCCTCTTTTGAAAGGGAAGGGTATAAGGTTTTTTTCTTTGCCCTCCACACAAAATTCCTTCCCAGTTGAAGTTTGCAAGAATCCAGTATTCCTACAAAACTGGCCGAGACTTGATTTGCAAACTCTGTGTTCCACTGTCTGATTTGCAGCCCCTGCTGACATGGAATGTGGGTAGCGTGCCAGTCGCACCTGTAAGCCGTTTTCTTTCTCCAGGTATGGGGTGGGCGACGGCACGCAGGGAGAAGCGCACTGCGGCCGGAAGCAGAATCCGGCTCTCAGATGCACGACTCTGCTTTAAAAAAAGCCACAAAACCTTGTTTTTCAAAGGAAAGTGGCTTTTACAATATCACGCTGCAGAAATACAGCAGGGAGGGCATGGCCACAGTGGAATGCAATCCTCAAAGTGTGTCCCTGGGGATGTCAGCCGAGTCTCGAGGACTGCTGCACCAGAAACTCTGCAGCGTAAGTGCTGACCCTTAGATGGCTCTTATTTCAGCCTTCCACTTGACAGCAGGACCCAGTAGCTTAAGCTGCCTGTGATAAGTGGGCCAGGTTTCTCTTGCCTGAAACACTGTTATGGCACTCAGGGTTGGCAACTCCAAACCACTGTCTGCTCTTAAAACCAGTAAATAAAGTCCAGATGCCTTTCGTTTTTCTCTTTGGCTGTCCATATTTCTCCCTAAAATTGAGACTTTCAGAACTGGAGGGGTGGCGTCCGCTATTGAGATGACTACACCGATATTTGGGAGCCAGCCAAAGAGGGCAGGAGAACTCTGCTGCATAGCTCAGGGGTTTAGGCCTCTGGCTGCGGGGCCAGAGGTTTGGGAGTTCGATTCCCCACTTGTGCCTCCTTGACAGGGGCTGGACTAGATGATCCCGAGGGTTCCCTTCCAGCTCTGCCGTTCTAAGATTATTATGGAATTCTGATCTGCCGTGTTTCACACAAAATGTCAATTCCTCCGTTGGCCCAACTTTTTTTTCTTTGCAGGGAGAAAAAGGCTCTCCTGGAAGCCAAGGCAAAAAAGGAGAAAAGGTACTTTTCAACCTATTTGCACAAAGCAATAGCGTGGGCATTTGGTCTTTTTATTGCTAATTGTTTTTAATTGCTATATACGTGTGTTAATACACCTATTGATATGGGAATGTGTTTTTTCCCCCTGTTGTGCTAGTCACTGGTCTATACATATGCATTAAACCAGTGGTTCCCAGCCTTGGGTCACTCAGGTGTTCTTGGACTGCAACTCCCAGAAACCCCTGCCAGCCCAGCTGGTGGCAAAGCCTTCTGGGAATCGCAGTCCAAGAACACCTGGGTGACCCGAGGCTGGGAACCATTGCTTTAAACGGTGAATCCTTCCTTCTGGGGTCCAGAACAGACTTTTACGAAGGGCCGTTTGAGGCTACAAAACCATCTCTAAAGGCCGAAATCCTGCTGCTTAACGTAGTATGTTGCACTAGAGGAGACCCACTGAATCAGTGGGGATTTGGTGATGCGACTCCTCCCTAGGTTCTAGTTGCGACTTGCTTTAACACAGTGAGTTGCAATGAGAGAAGGCCCATTGGAATCCATAGAACTTACAGAGGAGTCGACTCACCGAATCCGAGGGAGGAGGACTTGAGTTGCAGGACTGGCTCTCAAGTTGGACTCAAGTCATACCAGCAACTCGACTCAGACTCGATTCGGGGTTTTTTCTCCATGACGCGGACTCGGCTCATGACTTGGAATCCCCACTCCCTCCCTTTTTTTCTGGGGAAAAGAGCTTGTTTTAATAGGGACTCGAACTTGGGGTTTCGGACTCGGGACTTGGTACCAAAGACTCGGACTCGAACTCGGGACTTGGTACCAAAAAACTCGGACTTGATCTTAGGACTCGGACCCAAAGACTTGCCAATATCCCCTGTCAAATCCCCAGTGATTCAGTGAGCCTACTCCAGCTGCGCCTTACTGGGCTAAACAACAGGATCTGAGCCAATCTGAAATATATGACAATCCATTGCGGTGGCAACTCAAGCTCACATATCTCAGGGTGGATAACGCTTGTTTCCCTGTTTTTATATTGGGCTATCAGTGTATGTGGCATTTAGAGAGTAATAGGTGCAAAACTGACCCATCTCTATCCCAGTTATCTTCTCGTCTTAAGTGTCGGTGAAGGAAAAATGGGAAAACAGGGGGCTTGCACAGTTTTGGACAGAGAGGGCAAACTCGGATCAGGCTGGGTGGGTGAGAGGGAGGACGGCAAGCCTTTGAGCTGGCTGTGCCACTCCACTCTGGGGAGTCTGGGATTCCCATCAGCCACAGTGTGCAATTTTTATTTATTCATTGATTTAAAATATTTTTATTCCACCTTGCTCCTTGAAAGGACCCAGGGCAGCTTACATCACTAAAAGACCATATTTAAAGCTAACAACAGTGAGTATACAAATATTGAAAAGGATCAAACCATGACTGTACTGAAAAAACATAAGCAACACCCAAAACACAACCATCTGTTTTAAAAAAAAACCCCACTCAGCACTCAGGCACTGAGGGAAAGCTTGCTTGAGGAGAAAGGTCTTCTTCGCCTGCTTGCAGAAGGACAGCCAAGAGGGGGCCAGCCTGGCCTCCAGTGGGAGGGAGTTCCACAGTCTGGGAGCAGCCACCGAGAAGGCCCTCTCCCGGGTCCCCATCAGACACATCTGTGAAGCTTGGACCCAGACTGTTTAGGGTGTTATAGGGTAGAACCAATACCTTGATATTCAGTCCAAAAACCTATATTTCTGTTTTGGAATTACCGGAAACTGAATTGTCCAATACCAGGCACATGCACCTGTGCTGGCTGAAGAAAAGCATGTTCCCTCTGAATCCCAGCAAATCTTCGGAAAGTTACTTTTTTGGACTAGAACCCCAGACTACAGAGGGCATGCTGGCTGGGGGTTTTCCAGGAGTTTTTGTCATCCAAAAAATAGCTTCCAAACTAATCTGAGTCTAAAGGGCAGATCACATGTTAGGGGAAATGCTATTACCATGTTTTCCTCCTAAACACACACTTCCTGCAAAGCTCCATGCCGAAGAAAACGGGCAGGCCAACGAAGCCCATATTTCTCACCTGATGCCCAGTGACAGAAGAAAGAAGAAAGCTCATTGGCAAAGTACAGATCAAGGCAGGCTTCTTTGGGGATAAACAGACTGTCTTTTACCACTTAACAGAGCTCTGCTTCTAATGACTTGCTAACTGTATTTCCTAGTTTGGTCCAGTGTTTCTTTTTTTCCTTCCCTACCCCTTCTTCCATTTTTTTTTCCTGCCACAGGGTGAACTTGGGGAGCCTGGAGAACCCGGTAGCAAGGTGAGCAGCAAAGAACAACTTTGCCAATGCTTCTGGTTCTGCACTGCAGTCCCACTGGTCTTGGTTGGTAAAGACTACAATGTGTCTTAACCTATAACAGAATGTCATTTTTCCCATCCTCCAACCAAGGCAAATGAGCACACCTTAACAGGTGCACAGGAAAAATCCTTGTGAATCTTAGCCAAGGTCTGCCTATTCTTAGTCTTGTGTCCCATAGTGGCCAGCCAGGCACCTCTAAAGGGCCCACAGGCAGGGCAAAAAGCCATAGCATCTCCGTACGATTATTTTCCAGTGACTTTGTTCAAAGACAAACCACTCTGATGCTGCCTGGTGGGCACAGCCGTCAGAACTAGCCGTTCTGCCTTGCTTTCTCCATCAATCTGTCCACCGACCTTCTGAAGCTAACGTGGTGGCCATCACTGTCTCACATCGCACAGAAATCCACAACTGAAGTGCATGGTGTTTATGAAAAGCTCTTCCTTTTGTCTCTTCTGAATCTCTTCCTCCTCTGCCTACATTGACCTTGCTTGCATGCCTGCATTTTTATTTATTTGATTTTCATCTCGCCTTTCTCGCCCACTGTAACCTTTCTCCACGGCAGGGTTCTTCCAACCGTTGATCGTTTCGGTTGTCTTTTTTGGGGCATCTTCTCCGGTCTTGCCGTGAGGAGCACTATAGATATTGTTGCAAACGTAGCTCTCCCCTGCCCCATAATGTGAAATCAAAACTTGGCAGTGAGTGTGCTCACATCCCATTTGGGACCCTTTGTGGCAGGGTCTGGTGTGAGCAATCACACAACTTAGACACAATCCGTGCCTAAGCTGGACCTTTCGGGTGGAGCAGTTAGGGCTCCTTTTTGGGTCTGGCTGGAGTAATTCTCTGATGGACAGAAGGGTTGCTTTCCGGGAAATCATTGTCAACAAAGTGACCCATCAAATGCACACCTTTCTTGACATCTGAACCGCAGTCTGGTGTTACCTTTTAAAGGCTGACATTCCTAGCTGGAGTTAGGTCTTCGGCTGTGGAGCCAGAAGTTGGTAGTTTAATTCACTGTGTCTCCTGGGAGAAAAGCCAGCCTGGGTGGCCTTGGGCCAGCTGCACACAGTCCCAGGGCACCCCCAAAAGAAGGGAAGGGTAATGCACTTCTGAGTACTCTATTTAAAACACCCTGAAAAGGGTCACCATAGAACTGACTTGATGGCACACAATTCTTATTATTCCTAGATCATCATTTGTTGTTGTTGTTTAGTCGTTAAGTCATGTCCGACTCTTCGTGACCCCATGGACCAGAGCACGCCAGGCCCTCCTGTCTTCCACTGCCTCCCGGAGTTGGGTCAAATTCATGTTGGTCGCTTCGATGACCCTGTCCAGCCATCCCGTCCTCTGTCGTCCCCTTCTCCTCTTGCCTTCACACTTTCCCAGCATCAGGGTCTTTTCCAGGGAGTCTTCTCTTCTCATGAGATGGCCAAAGTATTGGAGCCTCAGCTTCAGGATCTGTCCTTCCAGTGAGCACTCAGGGTTGATTTCCTGCAAAATGGATAGGTTTGTTCTCCTTGCAGTCCAGGGGACTCTCAAGAGTCTCCTCCAGCACCACAATTCAAAAGCATCAATTCTTCGGCGGTCAGCCTTCTTTATGGTCCAGCTCTCGCTTCCATACATCGCTACTGGAAAAACCATAGCTTTGACTATGCGGACCTTTGTCGGCAAGGTGATGTCTCTGCTTTTTAAGATGCTGTCTAGGTTTGTCAACGCTTTCCTCCCAAGAGCAGGTGTCTTTTAATTTTGTGGCTGCTGTCACCATCTGCAGTGATCATGGAGCCCAAGAAAGTAAAATCTGTCACAGATCATCATTATTGTTCCACAATTAGTATTACTCCACAGTGTGACCACTGAGAGTTGCAGTTAAAAAGTAACGTTTCCAACTTCTCCATGAAGCTAGGCGCAATCGCGAGTGATTTCCTTGTCCCCTTGCACACTTTGTTTTGCCCCCTTTTATCTTGGCGTGCCCTTCCCGAAGTTCCTTGTTTTGAACTCTGAACCTACGAAAGGATGGGCGGCACCGTTTCCAAGACCGGGGAAGATTTGTGACTGGTCTTTTGCTTGTATTTCCACCAGGGCGCCAGAGGTGATGAAGGTGATGTCGGTCAAAAGGTAAAGGAACTGGCTTTGTTTTGTCCAAAAGCAGGGGTTTTGGGGACACCCTAAAAGGAAACCCAAGTCCCCATTTTTAAACCAGACTAAAGAAGCCCCATCGGCTGGGAGGATATTTCACTATACTAATGCTTATGAGGTTAAAATAGCACCAGAGGGAATAGCCAGTGTTTAGAAAAAATAATTTATTACAACCACTCCTAGAATCCAACAGCCAGCATGGGCAATGGCCTTGCTAGTTGGGGATGATAGGACTTGTGGTGGCCATGCTGGCTGGGGATTATGGGAGTTGAAGTCCAAAGCGTTACTTTTTTTCCAAACTCTGAATCCTAGCTATAGTTATTAGAATCCACCAAAGTAACCTGGTTCTAGGTTTAAGGATGTTAAGAGCCTCCTTAAACCTGGCGCCAGCTCCAGGCAAGGCATCAGGGTAGGGGTGCCTTTTCATAGGGTTGGCCTGAGAATAAATATATGCGTGTTCTCGAATAAATATATACATGCCCTGGTTTTGTGCTGCAACATTTCACAAATCGTGGACAGCTTCAAAGGGCAGATCTGATGATAGGCAGAAGGAGTTCTTTGCAAGATGGCGGAAGGACCAAAAATGTTTCTCGAAAGACAAGAGTGGAGGTTTGGAGGAGGATGGGCGAGATGACACAGCCCAGTTTTGAGAAGGGAAAGTCATGACTTCTTTGCCATGAAAATTTCTCTATTATAATAAAACGAAAGATTACAAGTTGTGGAAACAGAGACCCTTGTCAGCTGTGCAGAGGAGACCCACCTCAGATCTTTTGACATTCTGGGACTCAGGACAGCCGGTAGGCGGCTTGGGTGGACAGGCTGACCTTAGACCCCGAATGTGAACCGACCTTGGAAATGTTACGGGGGTTCCTTTGAGGACTACAGAATCCAAAGCCGACTGGCTAGGGAATCTGGGAGATGTCCTCCAGGGAGTAAAAAGAAGAAGAAGTATTTTCCGAACTCTGATCATTCAGCCCAGGGAGCCTTTTCATAAGTGTCCACGACCGAACACTTGTGGCTCTTAAGGATTCAGTTCTATAGCAGGGCCAGCTCTGCCATTAAGCGAAAGGAGTCAACTGCCCCAGGCAGCAGGTACCAGCCGTTGGCCCATGCTCTCTTCTCACCTGTTCCCCTTCTGTTGTGGGCCTCTGACTGCAGCCGTCTAGCTATCCTGTGTCCCTTGGGTGGGACACAGAGCAGTGGTCCCAAACCTTGGGCCTCCAGATGTTCTTGGACTACAACTCCCAGAAATCCTGGCCAGCGGAGATGGTGGTGAAGGCTTCTGGGATGTTCTCCAGAACATCTGGAGGCCCAAGGTTGGGGACCACTGGCATAGAGGATGCTGTCTTGTGGTCAGCCCTGAGTGAAGATGGAACTGGAAGGGCTTTCAGTGCATGTAGGACGGTATCTCCCCATATGAACCTCCTTGGCTCTTCAGATCTTCAGAGGAAGCTCTCCTCTTGGTTATGCTGCCGTCGCAGACATATCTGGTGGGGACACAAGACAGGGCCTTCTCCGTGGCTGCTCCCAGGTTGTGGGATGCTCTCCCTGGGGAGATTAGTTTGGCCACCCCGTTTTTATCCTTCCACCGAGAGCTGAAGACCCACCTCTTCAGGCAGACTTTTTAACCATTAGGTCTGCATCCCTGGATGCTGGTTTTTAGCTGAGTTAAGTTTGTTTTTCAACTTTTAAAAGTTTTTAATCGTTCCACATACGGTATTACAATCACCGTGATCATTTAATGGTTTACAATGCGCCATCGATGGAGTTTTTAATTCTGCTTAACATCGTTGGGCGCCTTGAATGACCCTCCTAGGGAGAAAAGTGACCTGCAGCTGAGACTAAATTAATTAATTATTTTTTAAAAAAAAAAAAGTTGCAGGGCGTGGAGCCAACCATCCCGCTTGGTCCTTTGCTTGGGACAACATCATATTTTGAACCTCGCTGGTTACAAAATATAGTGGGATTGGGAGATGAGACTATTACAGAGTGAGGAAAATGACTATTGGGGGCGGCAGTTCCTGGAAATCTCCCCTCAGCATGGCCGATGCCTACGCTGGCAGAAAAAAAAAAGAAAACTTTTACAATTTATGGACTGTTACAGTACATTCTCTGCATGCCACCAAGTTTCAGAGACCTTGGTCACCCCTGTGTCCTCACAGGGTGGAAACCAGGGCGTACAATGTATTAGAATTGAGATCCAGATCCGTTTTCGTTTATTTGCTTTTAAAGGGAGAGCCGGGGATCGGATTCCGGGGACCGGCCGGCCAGGCTGGACCTCCTGGGTCTAAGGTCAGTGCCGTTGCCATCTTGCCTGGTGATCTCTGTCTTTCTCAACCCTGAGGTCTCATTCCTTTCTTGGCTGAGCAAAAGCGGCAGGAGATGGGCCCTTTTCAGAGCCTAAGGGCCATTTGCACCTGTCTCCAGAGCTCAGAAAGATGCCAGAACTCCAAAACTTATTTTTATGGAGTTGGAAGCCGTTAAAAAACGAAAACAAAACAAAACGGCGTGGGGGAGAGCTGCGGCTTGCTGCCCTATAAGACACTCAATGTTTTCCGTTGTGATGGTGTAATAAGGTTTCTTCCCACTAGGGGGAGCCTGGGTCACCGGGAGCTCCAGGAGCGCAGGGGATCCAGGGGATCCGTGGCAACCCAGGGATCTCAGGATCCCAAGGAACGAGAGGGCCTCCAGGACGGCCGGGAATTCCAGGGCAAAAGGTAGGTAACCACCTTGGGGGAAATACCTGATCACCTAGTGATGAAGGAAACTGGGTCTCCGGTGGAGAACTGGACCTTTGTTCTCTAGTGAGGAGTTGTGGGTTTTATATATTCCTATTGAATCTTGGGTTGTGTATTTTGAGGGTGGCAAAGCAGCCACCACGTTCTCTAGACTCACAAAGAGAGTCTGGCTCAATAAGAAGCTGACGGCATAGACCAAGATCCAGGTCTATAGAGCCTGTGTCCTGAGCACACTCCTGTACTGCAGTGAGTCCTGGACCCTTTGTGCACGGCAGGAGAGGAAGCTGAACACCTTCCATATGCGTTGCCTCCGACGCATTTTTGGGATCACCTGGCAGGACAACGTTCCAAATAGAGTAGTCCTAGAACGAGTTGGAATTTTTAGCATGTATACATTACTGAAACAGCGACGTCTACTTTGGCTTGGGCACGTCGTGAGAATGGCTGATGGTCGGATTCCAAAAGATCTCCTGTATGGAGAACTAGTGCAGGGAAAGCGCCCCAGAGGGAGACCACAGCTGCGATACAAGGATATCTGCAAGCGGGATCTGAAGGCCTTAGGAATGGACCTCAACAGATGGGAAACCTTGACCTCTGACCGTTCAGCCTGGAGGCAGGTGGTGCACCATGGCCGCTCCCAATTTGAAGAGACCCTTGTCCAGCAGGCCGAGGCCAAGAGGAAGTCCCAAAAGCAGCCAAACCAGGGAGCTGGACAGGGGACAGATTGTATTTGTCTTCAGTGTGGAAGGGATGGTCACTCTCGAATTGGCCTTCTCAGCCACACTAGACGCTGTTCCAAGTCCTCTATTCAGAGCATGTTACCCTAGTCTCTCGAGACGGAAGGATGCCTAACCAGTATTTTGAGGAGTACTTGGAATTCTTTGCAAAAACCCTCTCATGCACTCTCCCAAACGGTGGCAGGAAATTCTAAAGGTCCTCCTCAAACTACAAATCCCAGTATCCCTTAGGACGGAGTCGTGGCAATTAAAGTGGCATCAGTAACTATGCAGCGCAGACACATCTTAGGATGCCCTCTCTTATTTAATCTGTAAGATCCAGATAGAGAGAAAATATCAGGAATGGACCCTTTCCCTTATTCAACCTGGAATGCCTTAGATACACCTCTATGTATTTCCTTCCAGCTGTTTCTTGATATTATCTGTATCTAATTTATGGTATTTTTCAAATGTTTCAAATCCGGGGTCTATTTTGTTTTAAAGTGGTATATGGGGAACCCTATATCTGTGGTAGTGCTTCTGTCATGACCCTCTTTAAATTGTGCTGTGACCTTATAACAAAGGAGTGAATGCAGGTTGTTAAAAATACAACCAGATGTCATAATGCCTTTGATTTATGAAGCCAGAGTGCCAATTTTTGAACAGTTTCCTTTAAGTTGATCTTCATCTTGACCCAATGAAGATTCTGGACAACTTGGAAGGCTTTCTTATTTATAACTTGCTAGTGATCCAGTAAGAATAAAACAATTTTTAAAATGAGAAAAGAACCCATTACAAATAACTCATCTAAAATCAGCTCTGTTGGAGGAGGGCTTTGCTGATCCCCTGGTCTTCCAGAAAGAGTAACAAGTGGGTCCTAGATCAAATCAAGCCTGAACTGTCTGTCTCTGGAGGCAAAAATGTTGAAGCTGAGGCTGTCCTACTTTAGACATCTCAAGAGAAGGCAGGATTCTCTGGAAAAGACCATCATGCTGGGAAAGGGGGAAGGCCGCAGGAAAAGAGGAAGACCGAATACGAGATGGACGGACTCCCCAAAGGAAGCCACAGGCTTGAGTTTACAAGCGCTGAGGAGGGCTGTTGAGGGCACACCGTTTTGGAGGTTGTTCGTTCATAGGGTCACTGTAAATCAGAGGTGACTTGACGTCACAGAACAAGAACAGTTTCACCAAGGGGAATGGATAACAATCCTGAAATAAGGAGGAAAACATCTATCAAACTGCCAGATGTGGTACAGAAACATGTAACGCTGGGAGATGATGTGGGAGATGATGCCACACGATTGCAAAGAAGGACCTCCATGTTGATGTCATGAGAAAGGTGTTAAACATTCATGTGCCGTAGTCATAATGATCCTTAGTCTTGCTCAAGAGATGTGAAAAGTTACTTTTGGGACTGCAGCTCCCAGAATCCCCTAGCCAGTACAGCTGGTGCATTGCTGAAGGATCCTGGGAGTTGTAGTCCAGAGAGGTAACGTTTCACACGTCTTGATCTGACAGAGTAACGCTCTCTACGTGATCACCCAGGAGTGAGATGTAACACAATGGCCATCTCTCTGCAACTCTCCCTTCGCCCTCTGTGGTTTTCCTCCTCTCCCTCCCTGGCTTTTTCATTTAAAACTCAGGAATTCGCATAAATGTTTTGTGTCACCGTGATCGGGACTCCGTGTCCAGCGAACGTAGACAATGATCCTTTCCTGAGGGACCAGGTCGCTGGCACTTTCTGCATGACGTGGAAGAATAATCGTCAGTCCATTAACGAGTTTCACCGTTGAGATTGCTATGTTCCTTGCCCGGGCGGCGGCAGCTTCCTCATATACCAAGAGGAGTTTTCTTTGGATCAGTGTGTCTTGTCTTTGCTTGGATTGCATGGTCCTGGGTTCAAGAAAAGCAGGTCAGCTGCCTTTGGGTTGCCAGAGGCCACATAAAGGCAGCAGGAAAAGAGGAAGACCGAATACGAGTTGGACGGACTCCCTAAAGGAAGCCACGGGCTTGAGTCTACAAGAGGTGCACAGGGCTGTTGAGGACAGGCCATTTTGGAAATGGCTCATTCACAGGGTTGCCCTGAGTCGGAGGCATCTTGATAGCCTCTAACCATTAAAGCTACAACCCTCTCCTTTGATTGCAACATCCCGGAATCCCCCAGCCAGCATTCAGCCAGTGGCCTGGGGGGCAACGTAGGGTGATAGCCAGCCAAGCCTAGACTGTCTTCTTGTCGCCTGCTGCTTAGCAGCCCTGTTTTGGCTAGCAAAGAAATTTTATTTAAAACCACCTTTTTCTTTGTAGGGGGAACGTGGTCAGAGAGGCCGGAACGGATCCCCCGGATTGCCAGGCCCACCAGGGCTGCCTGGGCAAGAGGTAATCGAAACGAAATGTCTCTCTTGGGAAAAGGAGGGTAGCAAGCAGCAAGCAGAAGGATCAGCGCTGGGTGGGGAGCACCTCTCCAGGTAGGGCTCACCTTCTTTAGTCAGGGTTGGAGACGCCTCTGCCTGAAGCCCTGGACCGCGGCTGCCCATCTGGGAGGATCATATTTATTTTTATTTATTTCATTTAAAATATTTTTACCCTGCCTTTCTCCGTAAACGGACCTCAGGCGGCTTGCGTCCTTTAAAAGACCATGTTTAAAAGCTAAAACGGCGGGGATGTTGACAACGCTCGGGATCCGAGTCTCAAGTCTGAGTTCGAGTCTTCAGCCCCGAGGGCCAAGCCTCGAGTCTAAGTCTTGAGTCTTTTTGCCCCTCCTCCCCCTCCTTCAAGGCTCGGCACTCGGGACTCTGACCCCAAACCTCGGACGGCACATGCGCCATCCAGCTGAGGGGCGGGCCAATGGGGACGCCACAAGGCAACAGGGACAAAATGAGTGCGAGTAGTGAGTCAAGTTGTGAGTCGCCCCAGAACCCCCCCCCCCCTGAATCGAGTCCAAATCGAGTCGCCAGGGCCTCTTCAGTCGGACGCGACAGCGACTCGCCATTCGTGAGTCCCCAGCCCTGAAAAACAGTAAGCAGAGATGGGCAGGAAGCTCGGTTTGTTAGAGATGGGCACGAAGCTCAGTTCAGCAGTTCGTGCCAGTTCGTATGCATGGCACCACAGGTGCCGCGCGTTCCCTTCCCGCACCTCCCCACTCACCCGTTGGAGCACGCTCCTCTCCCCCTCCTCGCCAGCTGTTCAGTCAGACAGGGTTGCCTGTCCTGCCTCCTTGGCCGAGTGAGACGGGTTGAACAGCCAAAGAGGAGGAGGAGAGGAGGGTTTGCTGACTGAGGAGTGGGAGATCCAGCTGGGGAGGTGGACGGAAGGGAAGGTGCGGCACCTGTGTTGCCACACGTACGAAGTGGCACGAACCGCTGAACCGAGCTTCGTGCCCATCTCTAACAGCAAGTATGTACTCCCTCCAGTGGGAGGGAGTTCCAGAGTCTGGGAGCAGCCACAGAGAAGGCCCTCTCTCGTGTCCCCACCAAACGCACCTCTGAGGATGGTGGGACTGAGAAAAAGGCCATCATGGATGTAAGAGCAGGGATGAGCATCCTATGCGTAGCATATGACCTCAAGGCTGTTTCTCCAATACTGAAAGGCCATTGGGGAAGTCAAGAGCCCTTATCAAAAAAAGAAAGGAGGGGCAGGCGTATCATCTCTCCAGATGCTTCTTTTTATGGTTTTCTGATACCAAGCTAGACCATAATCGTAGGCGAACAACCTGTGCTTTGTTCTAGAGTGATCCTGCTACCGCTGGAAGGGGCTCATGTGGTCCTTGCTTGGATCAGCAAAGGGTGGGGAATGGTCTCTCGATCCTCTCTGGTTGTCCACCTAGGATTTATGGTCTGCCTTTGGTATAACACAGTGGTTCCCAGCCTTGGGTCCCCAGAGGTTCTTGGACTACAACTCCCAGAAATCCTGGCCAGCACAGCGAGGGGTGAAGGCTTCTGGGAGTTGTAGTCCAAGAACCTCTACAGTGTTCACTGTAGCCAAGGAAGCCCACCAACAAGATAGCAGGGCAACAGTTCTGTCTGCGTTGCACCCCGAGCAACTGAGAGACAGGGGCAGAGCAAAAATGCATTTATTATTGTATTTTTTATTTATTTATTTAAAATAGTACAGCTTCAGTGCTGGCTGTGTCAAGTATGAGCGGATGCTCCGATCACCCAAAAGATAGGTAGAAAGGGTGTCTCAGGAGGAGCATCTCATTACACTGTGTATCATTGACCGTCCGTGTCCCGGACGGAATACACAGTAGAATGATACGTGTCACATCCCCTGTTTATCTCGATATTGTAAGGAAGAAGTGGGAGCAGCTGAGATAGGGACAAGCAAGAGTCATACCTGCCTCTGTGTCGTGTGTCCACCCGAGCTGACAGGTGCTCCCTTGTCTTGGTACGAAACCATATTTTGTGTTTTTGCTCCTCAGGGGATACCTGGAGCCCCCGGAATGAAGGGGAACAAGGTGAGTTACACACAAAACAAACAACCACTCAGCTGACCAGCGGTGGGACTCGGGATTGACAAAATGAAGTATGCCCAGCACAGTGGAACAATGTGAAATTAACTCTGGTCAGATCTGGTGATGCCCGTTGAGTTCCCTTTAAAAGCAGATTAGGTAGATTGGGGAAAAGAATTGATGCTTTTGAATTGTGGTGCTGGAGGAGGCTCTTGAGAGTCCCCTGGACTGCAAGGAGAACAAACCTATCCATTCTGAAGGAAATCAACCCTGAATGCTCCCTGGAAGGACAGATCCTTCTCATGAGATGGCCAATACTTTGGCGATCTCATGAGAAGAGACATCTCCCTGGAAAAGACCCTGATGTTGGGACAGTGTGAGGGCAAGAGGAGAAGGGGACGACAGAGGACGAGATGGTTGGACAGTGTCACTGAAGCGACCAACATGAATTTGACCCAACTCCGGGAGGCAGTGGAAGACAGGAGGGCCTGACGTGCTTTGATCCATGGGGTCACGAAGAGTCGGACATGACTAAACGACTAAACAACAACAACAAGGTAGATTGGATTATTAAATACTACATCTAGAATGGAACGGACAGCACACAATTATGAATTAGAAACAACACCGGACAAAAGTGATTTTGGGTTAGTCCTTCACTTGCTTAGATGTTGAGATAACCTCAGGCTCTCGAGGAAAGAGAAAAAGGATTATTTGGCAACAAATACGTCCCTGGGTAATGCTGTGATTTCTTTCTGTTTGGCAGGGTGAAACTGGTCTTGGCAAACTGGGCCCACGAGGACCGCGCGGCCCCCCTGGCCCCCGGGTAGGATGACCTGCTAATACAGCCCCTTTTTGGGGTGTTGTTCATGCCAGCCTTTGCTCCGAATATCCTTATCAGCTGGATGACTGCGATGGAATGTTTGCAGGTTTCTTCATTCGGGGGGGGGAAAGGAAGAGCTTGAATTTCAAAGCATTCAAAAGCGGGAGAAGCTAAAATGGACAAAACTGAGCCATCCTGTTGCGTAGAGCAGTGGCTCCCAAACTCGGGTCCCCAGACGTTCTTGGACCACAACTCCCAGAAATCCTGGCCAGCACAGCGAGTGGTGAAGGCTTCTGGGAGTTTTCGTCCAAGAACCTCTGGGGACCCCAGGTTGGGAACCACTGGCTTAAAGTAATAAGTCATGCTAGAGGAGACCCATTGAAGGAGTGGGGATCTGGTGAGTCAAGTCCTCTGTATCTTCCATTGATTCAAATGGATCTAACTCTAGTTGTGACTTAGTATACTAAAGTTGTGGACTGAGAACTCCCAGAAGTACAAGCTGGATTTCGAAGGGGCAGAGGAACTACCAAATTGCTAACATGTGCTGGATTATGGAGAAAGCCAGAGAGTTCCAGAAAAACATCTACTTCTGCTTCATTGACTACGCAAAAGCCTTTGACTGTGTGGACCACAACAAACTATGGCAAGTTCTTAAAGAAATGGGAGTGCCTGACCACCTTATCTATCTCCTGAGACTTCTCTATGTGGGACAGGAAGCAACAGTTAGAACTGGATATGGAACAACTGATTGGTTCAAAATTGGGAAAGGAGTACGACAAGGCTGCATATTGTCTCCCTGCTTATTTAACTTATATGCAGAATTCATCATGCGAAAGGCTGGACTGGAGGAATCCCAAGCCAGAATTAAGATTGCCGGAAGAAATATCAACAACCTCAGATATGCAGATGATACCACTCTGATGGCAGAAAGTGAGGAGGAATTAAAGAACCTCTTAATGAGGGTGAAAGAGGAGAGCGCAAAAAATGGTCTGAAGCTCAACATCAAAAAATCTAAGATCATGGCCACTGGTCCCATCACCTCCTGGCAAATAGAAGGGGAAGATATGGAGGCAGTGACAGATTTTACTTTCTTGGGCTCCATGATCACTGCAGATGGTGACAGCAGCCACGAAGAGTCGGACACAACTTAATGACTAAACGACAATAAACAACAAATACTAAAGTTGCAATTAGAGTAGGCCCATTTGAATCAATGGAATAGAGGAGTTGACTCGCTCAATGCCCACTCATTCAGTGGGCCTCCTCTAGTGTGACTTACTACGTTAAGCAACAGGATTTCATCCGTTAACTTCTAAGTCCTAAAAATCAGGCTTTCAGTCCCATTGATTTCAACCCCATCACTGCTAAACTAGGTTTGTCAATTCTGAAAAAGTTTTATTTACTTAGTTATTTAGACTAGACTCCTAATCTTTAACAATTACTCAGGAAGAAGATGCAGCATGCTGTTCTTCTGACCGGGAAGAACAGTGTCTGTCAAACCTGATCAGTGCAAATGTGGGAAAAATTTGATTTCAGTTCATTTCTGAAGAATTTTTCCAAATGTCACAAGAGCCTTCATTTACCAAAGGTAACGTGAACCTGTCTTATGTCTTGTTCTTACTTAATTTAGGGCTTACCCTGATGGTGCGATGCTCCTCTTAAACGAGCCACATTCAACACTCACCCGTGCACTGTTTTTAACATTATCGGGTGCGCGCACTGGCCTAATCCCTAGGATCAGCACCTTTCCCTCATCTTTCATTTCGATGCTGTTGTTCTTCCTGAAAGGATCGGCATTTCTTTTTTCTTTCTGGCATTTGTTCTGAGGAGAAGAATTTAGCTCTGCAGCACAGAGATTCTCAGTTGGATGGCTTTAATCAGTGCCGAAACATTAGATTTAAAAATTGGCAGGGTGGTGGACTCAAGAGGCAAAGCTGTAGCAGGGAAGTGGATCTTTAAGGATTTCTTTGCTAGGATCTCGAAGAGAAATGTTTTGCAAAAATTGGGCCTCTGTGTGGAGCACAGATACAAATCTCAGTTAAGCCTCGGCCTCTTTTGCAACAACCCATTTACAAATATCTCTATCTCCTCCTTCATCTCCTCTGTGGCCCGGAATCTCATGTGAATATGTTAGCAAAACATCCTCTTCCACTAGCATTATACAAGGTCTTGGCTTTGCCTTTAAGCAAAACATGTTAGTTTTTCTTGTACTCTTCGGGATCACTTTGAAACACCGGATGATTGCCGTCTGTGCCATGCAGTGTTCTGGGACTTTGGTACTGTCAGCCATTAGAATAAAATATTCCTTCCGCACTAGCCTTTTTTATATAAACCCATTGAGTAGCAGAAGGCCTGTTCACATTTCAGGCAGACCCCAGGGACAGAAATAATGTCAACATCTGTTTAAATTCCAGGTGGTACTTCTCTGTTGGGGGGGGACATGATGGGCTGGGGGATAAGGAGGATGGGATAAGAGGAGATTCTGGTTTTCTTTTACAGCACTGACTAGAGTAGATTTAATTTTCAAGAAATGGCAGAGAATGGGTTGGTGTGGATGTGACGGAGCGAAGAGGCAAACGAGGCACACTATTTTTTACACCTTTCTGAAACTAATATGAAGCAACCCACTTTCCCATTGAAGAAACAGAGGAGGGGAGAAAACCTGATCAAGAACATAGATGGAAGGGTGGCTCTGGAACAGATTTGTGCCGAAATTTGTCCCTTTACTGCTCTTTGAGTGGTTTCGGTATCAGGCTGTGGAGCCAGAGGTTGGGAGTTCGATTCCCCTCTGTGCCTCCTGGGAGAAGAGCCAGCCTGGGTGGCCTCGGGCCAGCTGCACACAGTCCCAGGGCACCCCAGAAGAAGGGAAGGGTAAACCACTTCTGAGTCTTCTCTACCTGGAAAACCCTGAAAAGGGTTGCCGTAAGTCAGAATTGACTTGACGGCACATGATCATTGAATATTTCCTGCACTCCAAAGCCCCTGAACATCAGAGGTGAGGAGAAACTGGTTATGGGGGGTGGGTGCAGGCTGTCAGAAAACTTGCACACAGCCCCAATATGGATTGGGACCATGTTCCAGATCAGGATCGCCACAGACGCTGCTTCTTCAGATTAAGAGTGGCCAGTTCAAATGCGCTCTTGTAAAACCATGAGCAAAATAGAGCGGGATTTCATTCATGGATATAAGCATCCATCCATCTGCCTATCCATCCATCAGTTCATGGTATTCTACACTGCATCAACTGAATCATTTAGTGCCCAGATCAAGGGAAGTCATGTTCTATTCTGCCATGGTAGGATCTCGCCGGTGGCACTGTAAACAGCTCTGGGCACCACTGTTTAAGAATGACTTTACTAGGCATGGATCCCACCAGTTCTGCGGTTTTCAAACACCTTTTCTGTCACTGCAGGCACTCTTGCTGTCTTGTACCACACCTAGTGCAGACAGTATTAATAGAAGTGGACTTTCCTTGAGAAGGTGGAAAGCATCTGTTTATCCTAGCGTGAGGGTTCTGTCTTTTGATTGGTCCCTGAGAGGTAAATGCAAGCTTCATTTGCAATTCTGATGGCTCAGGCAATGAGCTCAGAAGGAATTGCATGCTTGAGGGGGCAAAGCTGAAAGAGTAGGAAATCATACCTCTCTCTCAATTGGGGCTTGAGATAGATGAATTGGGTATATAGCAGAGGTTTTTTTTGTCCACCTGGATGGTGATTTTGCATTTAGAAATGCTTTGGGGGGAAAAGAAAAGGGAAGGAAGAATAACATTTTTGGAAGGCTGTGTTGTGGGAGACTTTTATCTGATTTTTGCTCTGCTGTTATTTCTGGACAAAGAGAGATTTGCAGGATTTTCCCCTGTTGCTTTTGCCAAACTGTCCTGATCAGGAATCAAAGGGGGGGGGGGGGGGAGACCTGTCTTATCATGGGAAACAATGCAGTCATCATACACATTTTCTCTCTCAGAAAAACTTTTGCTTGTCTCCAGCCTTATTTGCCCTGTTCCAGTTTCACTCACTTCTCTTTCCTATAAATGAAAACCCACTGAAATACACATTAATAAAGACTAATGGAGAAAAATAAAGGTCTTTGCTTAGAAACCTGGCCGCTAAGCAAACGACACAAAGCCAAGCCCAGGGGTTCTGAAATCAACAAGCAAACACCTGGCCCCCTCTTCACGCTTTAAATACGATGGCTCATAAATGGCACATAAAAGGCTAATGGGTACGGACAGATGGGCCAGGTGGATGCCAAGGAGTGTTTATGGCCACTTCATGGCAGCTTGGGAGGAAATTACAGACGAGCAAAATTGCAGATGGGGAATCAAAGCCTAGGGAAAATACTGCTTTGGACTACACATCCCAAAATATTAGCCTTAAGGATCCACTTCAAAAGACCCAAGGAGGGCCTTCGCCATGGCTCTCTCTAGCCTGTGGAACTCCCTGCCAAGGGAAGCTAGACTGGCACTGACTGCTTACTTTTTGATTGATTTATTTATTTATTTTCGGAATATAATCCCCATAATTCTACATTCTGGGAGTTCTAACTGACAGACACATATGCAAATAAAACTCATCTGGGCCAGAGACCTGAACTAGGCTTTGGGGCCTAGCTAGGCCTAGCTCCACTTCAGCTTCCTGCTCGGCCTAGCTCCACCTCAACTTCCTAGCTAGGCCTAACTCCACTTCAGCTTCCTAGCTAGGCCTAACCCCACCTCAGCTTCCTAACTAGGCCTAGCTCCACTTCAGCTTCCTGGCTAGGCCTGGCTCCACCTCAGCTTCCTAGCTAGGCCTAACTCCACTTCAGCTTCCTAGCTAGGTCTAGCTCCACTTCAGCTTCCTAGCTAGGCCTAGCTCCACCTCAGCTTCCTAACTAGGTCTAGCTCCACTTCAGCTTCCTAGCTAGGCCTAACTCCACCTCAGCTTCCTGGCTAGGCCTAGCTCCACCTCAGCTTCCTAACTAGGCCTAGCTCCACCTCAGCTTCCTGGCTAGGCCTAGCTCCACCTCAGCTTCCTGTTCCTATACTGGGATATTTTTTTTTCTAAACAAGAAGCTAGGCAGAGCTAGGCGTCAAAATCTTCCACTTTGGCATTTCTTCCATGTAAGCCATGTTAGCTTGTCCATAAGGTGTCAGATGGAAAATTATAGGATTTATAGTTTTTTAAAAAAAAAAAATCAGGAAAGCCCTGAAAAGGACTGCTCTAAATCAGAATTGACTTCACGGCACAGAGATGCATGATTCAGACTGGCTGTGGTGACTAAGCCATCATGCTTGCAAAGTAAGTCCATGTTTAGACCAATCACAAAGCAAACCAATCTCATTTGCGCATGGTGGAAGGTATGAAAAGCTCCTGCTGGGACAATCACACGTCTTTCAGCTGTTAAGGAATTTCGTGTTCTAATGACAGGTTATCTATAATGAAATGTCTGACTCAGAGTCTGCTATATTTGGGGGGGGGAGGGATAGGAACCTCCTATCTATGCCCGTATGTTTGAATTGGCATTGTGGTTTCTTATCACACTACACATGTAGTGAACCGGAAAATAAATGTCAGTATGCTTCTTGGTCCAGAAATAATATTTTTCCCCTCTCCGTCTTATTCAGAGCCTTCTCCTTTAAAGGGCATTGGGATTAACTGAAACAACCCCTTTCACAGAACAAATGATGTAAATGTACCCTTTTTTTAAACAAAACAGGGTGAAGAAGGAATTGTGGGAGTCCGTGGCCCTGTTGGCATGATGGTAAGAATAACGTAAGCAAAGCAGAATGCCAGGGGCAGATTAGTTCATGCCCATACCTTTTTTTAAACTCACAAGTAAAAAGCAGTTGCAGGTTTTTGCAATCTGCTTTTCCTGGGGTTGCAACCATATTCTGATTGAACAACAACAACAACAAAACACTCACTGTTTCCCACTTTCTCTCCTTTGACAACAATCATCTCTCATGCCCTCTTCCAGAAATCTCTCCTGCAAACTGGATGTTTTCAATGCAGGAGGCTAAAGCAAGAGGGGGAATTGCCAACCAATGGGGCAAAAGGGAGCTGTGTATAAGTGAAACCACCTTTGTACCTTCCCTAGAAATGTTTGGATACAACCCATCCTTAACAGTTCTCGTGCACACAAACTAAGCAGATCTGCTGCTGTGTGTGTTCACAGCAATGCCCTGTCCTGTCTTTCTTCCATTTTAAAAAATAATCGTAGTTGGGAAAACCAGCAAGAACACCTCATTGGATGGTGATGATTTCCCCTTAAAATATATGTCATCCGTTTGTGCAACACAGTGGCACTAATTTCCAAATAAACATTTTGCATTCAGGCCTCAGAAGCAAACACTTCTTTGTTTCTGTAGATCTGTTTTGCACTACAACTCCCTGGTTGGGGAATACTGGGGTTTGTAGTCCAAAAAAACAATCATATTTCCCAACTCCAGTCAGGATAATGCTGGGATCTAAGTGAATGGAAAATGCAAAGCTAGCCATGCTCCAGACTAGTGCTGTTTGTATCTGGACACGACAAACAGTTCCATTTGTTTGTTTCACATTGAGTCACAGGTGGTTGGGTAGCTCGGTGAGTTACGGTAGTTACCTGGTTGCGGAGCCAAAGGCTGGGAGTTCGATTCCCCGCTGCGCCTCCTGGGGGGAAAGCCAGCCTGTGTGGCCTTGGGCAAGCTGCACACAGTCCCAGACCTTGGGCGAGCTGGTTGTCGGCTGGAAAACGGAGGGAATACTCATGGCGGAGGCCTTCTAAGACTGTAACGGTCCGCAGGTCTAAAACTTCCTAACTGCTCTGCCATGACTGGCCTCGGCTGCTCTCTCTCTCTCTCGCTCTGTCCTGGGCACTTGAGAGCAGAACTTGGAGGAGTTTTGGATGAAGGCTTCCAGAATTCCCCCAGTACCTCTGCTGGCCGCGGGAAATCCTAGGAGCCATTGTCCAAAATAATTATTTTTCTAAGAGATAATGCAAGTGGTGATTTACTCTTGACAAGTCTCACTCGGTGTCTTCTTCCTCCTGGACTTTCAGGGACAGATGGGGCTCCCAGGACCTAAAGGTGAAAAGGTAAGGAGCCCACAGTTTTTTTTTTAGCACAAAACTCGCCTTGGGTTGATGACTTTTTTTCCAGCCTGTCTTACTTCACAAGGTAGTTGTTTTGAAGTTAAAATGGGAAGAGCTGTGTATAACCCCTTGAGTTCATTAGAGGGAAAGCAAGATATAAATAGAACTAACAAGTAAATTTGAAGTGTGGTGCTGGAGGAGACTCTTGAGAGTCACCTGGACTGCAAGGAGAACAAACCTATCCATTTTGAAGGAAATCAACCCTGAGTGCTCACTGGAAGGACAGATCCTGAAGCTGAGGCTCCAATACTTTGGCCCTCTCATGAGAAGAGAAGACTCCCTGGAAAGGACCCTGATGTTGGCAAAGTGTGAAGGCAAGAGGAGAAGGGGACGACAGAGGACGAGATGGTTGGACAGTGTCATCGAAGCGACCAGCATGAATTTGACCAAACTCCGGGAGGCAGTGGAAGATAGGAGGGCCTGGCATGCTCTGGTCCATGGGGTCACGAAGAGTCGGACACGACTTAACGACTAAACAACAACAATAGTCACATTCATCCTCAGTCTCCATGAACAGTAGGAAAATTGGTGAGAATTCACTGCGGCCTGTAGCAAATCAAGCTTTTAAAGTCCCTCAACAGCGGGAAATGTCCCCGATCTTCTCACTTCCATGCAACCAAGATGGCCTGTCCTTTATTAATCTTTCTGTCCTGCCTTCCCTTCAGTGAGGTTTGAGCTCCAGGAAAGGAAGACGGGGCCTACGTGCAGATACAATAAAACAATGCTGTATAAATCAAATAAATCAATATTTAAAAATTGTTCCAGGGAGATGGGAAAGTCTTAAAATTAATCCATTCCTTTTTCATTTTGACTTTCTTTTCTTAGGGTGATGTTGGCTTTCCGGGGCTCAAAGGAGAAAGGGTAAGCAACGTTCAGAGGGTGAATCGTGTGGGGTGAGTGAAGGATGGATGGAGGTGCCCGGTTTTGGATGAGCCCAAGGGCATAAGAGGCGCAACAGAATTTCCCTAAGCTCTTGGTGCAATTGGTTGTTGAGAAAGGATTGTGTTGGGCACAATCTCCCTTAATGTGTCCCTTCTTTGTACCGAGGAATCACTGTAGTCCAGAAGTAAAAGCCCTATTGCTGGACCAAAAAAAAAGATCTAGTTTAGGCATGGATCAGGGTTGGGCTGGAGCACAATTCCCCATAAATCATGTGATAGCAAGGAAATAGCTCACTACAAGCAGTCCAAAATGTGAGCTATATGCGTGTATAAACACAGCCTGTCTTAAAAATTTGATTTCATAATTTCAGTAATGCTTTGTTTCTCAAGCTTTGCTTTTTTAGACATGTTCTTGAAATATGCATTTAAAACCTTATTTATTTTATTTTGCCAACAAACTGGAACAAGTTCAGACGAGGGCAAGAAAGATGATCAGAGTACTGGAAACCAAGCCCTAGGAGGAAAGACTGAAAGAACTGGGCATGTTTAGCCTTGAGAAAAGAAGACTCAGGGGAGATCATAGGATAGCACTATTCAAAAACTTGAAAGATAGTCACACTGAGGAAGGGCAGGATCTGTTCTCAGTCATCCCAGAGTGCAGGATGTGTAATAATGGGTTCAAGCTATCGGAAGCCAGATTTAGGCTCAATGTCAGGAAAAACTTCTTAACTGTTAGAGCAGTACGACAATGGAACTCATGACCTGGGGAGGTGGTGAGCACGCCAATGCTGGTGACCTTCAAGAGAAAATTGGACACCCATCTGTCAGATCTAAAGATGTAAAATTTCCAAAAAAAAATTTCCCTTTCCCCCCCATAAAAATATGAAAATTTTCATAAATTTTACATCTCTAGTCAGATCTGCTTTGGGTTGCATTCCTGCATTGAGTAAGAGGTTGGGCTTCATGGCCTTATTGGCCCCTTCCAGATGAATGATTCTAAGATTCTGTTTTATTTAATTTTATTTTGGAATTGGTAAGTGCGTTGCAGCTTTCAGAGAAATGCAAAAGATTCGCATCTCTATTACCATTGTTATTTACCTTTTGCTTGTTCCTGTGTTGTCCTGAAAAGGCTGAGACTTGCCAGTGCCAGACATGGGTTAGGTAGCCAGTAGCAAATGGGAAAAAGAGAAAGAGAGAAAGAAATCTCGGACCAGAAACAGTTCGACAGAAAGTGGAGTTTTTAGAGAGAAGTAAAGAGGCAGAGAGCCCCTCTCTGTCAAATGGGGGCAGCCAATTTGTCTCCCAAGAAGGGGGAATTTAAAAGAAGGCTACCCGAGCCAGCCAGCGGCAAAAATCCATTCTGGATGCCGCTAGCCTTTTTCCATCATAAAAAGAATGTGGGATGCCCTCTCCGAAAGGAGGGTGAATAAAACATGAGGAGGAAGGAGGAGGTGAATGAAGCAGCGTGGGAGAGATAAATGAACCTGAGGATGTTCCAGTGCATCATTTTCTAACCTTTTCCTTTCCTTTTCTCTCCCCCCCCCCCCACTTTGATCCTATTTGTGCGTCATTGATGCTTGTCTATTTTGGCGCAGAATGCGGATGGAGGGAGCCACGGCTATGTCAAGAACGGGTGGTGGAATGTCCCTCTCCCGGGCTCAGGGGATTCTAAACAGAGCTTGGCGCGGTCACCTTGGGGGAATCACGATTCCCATAATCCCCCACAACTGCGTGGCAAAACCATTGCCTGGCTGGCTGGGGCTGGTGGGAGTTGTAGTCCCTTCTCCCGAAAAGATATCGTTTCACAGATCGAGAGACCGGTATCACCCATGTACGGCGTGCATATATTCTTTAAGTCCAAAGACCTCAAGGGAAAGGCAGGAAGAGAAGGCTTAGTTCTCCTTGGTTGTTGTTGTTTTTATTATTTTTATTTTTTTTGATTTGGTGGGAAGCAGTAAGTCGGCTGCATGCAAAGATGAAGTGGGCAGATGTGTCAGGACCACACGGAACGCGTAGGCCATCCCTCCTACAAATGCACATGCGTTCAGGGTATTCCTCTGACACTGCAATGGACATTTTACTGGTTAAAAAGGAGCTGTAATGCGTTTCTCCCATCAGTTTATCCAGCTGTTATTTGAATAAGTTCCATGTCTAACTCCTAAGTGTGTGCTGAGACCCTCCTATCATGTCCTTGCACCATAGGGAGACCCCATGACGATATTCGGACCTCAGGGTTATAAAGGCAACAAAGGTGATTCAGTAAGTGGCTCGTTCTCTTGCTTTTCCCTAAGGGTCAGAAGTTTTCTTTTTTATCTCCACAAGTGGCTGATGGGAGTGGGGAGTTTTGGGGCCGTCGCACTCCTGAGGGTATTCCATGTGCTGCTTCTCATGTCGTGTGCTTTACTTGTCTGCCTCTGCTGTGTTTGTCTCGCTCTGAAAGCCCTGAATCCCTCTATGAGCATCCGACGGCTACGTGAAAGAGAGAACGAGGCTCCGTACCTTTAGTAGCTGGGTAGAAGAAGGCATTTCAGCAAAGAAGAAAGAAACTTCAGCAAGAAAGGAGGAACTGGTCATGCAAGCTACATCAGCTGAAATGGTCTCTTCCATACACTTAATTATGGACGTGGTGGCGCTGCGGGTTTAAACCGCAGAAGCCTCTGGGCTGCAAGGTCAGAAGACCAGCACTCATAAGATCGAATCCACACAATGGAGTGAGCTCCCGTCGCTTGTCCCCAGCTCCTGCCAACCTAGCCGTTCGAAAGCATGTAAAAATGCGAGTAGATAAATAGGTACCACCTTGGTGGGAAGGTCACGGCGTTCCGTGTCTAGTCGCGCTGGCCACGTGACCACGGAAACTGTCTACGGACCAACGCTGGCTCTACGGCTTGGAGACGGGGATGAGCACCGCGCCCTAGAGTCGGACACGACTGGACTAAATGTCAAGGGGAACCTTTATACACTTAATGAAAGGTCCAGGAGCCTTCCATTTCGTAGGGCCACCCTACCTGCATCAAATGTTCACTCAAAGCAACTGGAAAAAAAAAACCAGCCTCTGGAGAGCAGTCCACACTGTGGTACCACAATGTTGTACCATGTCCCCCTTGTGGCTTCCCAGAGACGTCTCGTTGGTCTCACTCAGAAGCCCAGATGCTGGATTAGAAAGGCATTTGGCGTGACCCAGTTGTCGGGGGCAGTAAAAAAAATGCAACAATAAAAGAAAAAAAGAAAATCAACAAAGAACACCTGGCATCTTTCATGACACTCAGAGGCCCTGAGTGCGAAGCAAGCTGGTTTGATACCTTCGCTCACAATCAAGTTGTTCAGTCTGAAGAACCGCCTCAGGAGAAACAGTTACCCTAAGCTTGAAAATGTAACTTTCCTATACCTATGACACAGCTTCCACAATCCCTTAACCACACTGCATGGCGGGTTCTGGGAGAGGAGTAATCCCCTAAGTGGAATATTTAGGGGATTGATGCTTTTGAATTGTGGTGCTGGAGGAGGCTCTTGAGAGTCCCCTGGACTGCCAGGAGATCAAACCTATCCGTTCTGAAGGAAATCAACCCCGAGTGCTCACTGGAAGGACAGATCCTGAAGCTGAGGCGGCTCCAATACTTTGGCCATCTCATGAGAAGAGAAGACTCCCTGGAAAAGACCCTGATGTTGGGAAAGAGGGAAGGCAAGAGGAGAAGGGGACGACAGCGGACAAGATGGTTGGACAGTGTCACCGAAGTGACCAACATGAATTTGACCCAACTCCGGGAGGCAGTGGAAGACAGGAGGGCCTGGCGTGCTCTGGTCCATGGGGTCACGAAGAGTCGGACACGACGTGACAACTAAACAACAACAACAAAATGGAATATTTCCACTCTCTTTGGTTGTAGCGAGTCAGCCAGGCTCCCAGACCAATTGTATTTTTCCTTCATAAATAAAGAAGGTATTCCTGTTGCAGAAAGGGGAGTTCAACCACCGATGGACCGTCCCCCAAAAGAGAAGGGTAAAAACTTAAAGAAATGTTCTGTGATTCTTTTTAGGGCGAACAAGGCCCTCCAGGGTTTGATGGAGACAAAGGGGAGAAAGGGGGAAGATGGACCATCGGGGAGAAAAGGTACCCATGGTTCCGTTGCATGGTTTAGTTTTACAGCTTCGGTCTTGGACAAAGAAGTGCATTATCTTTTAGTATTTTATTTATTAGTTGCATTTATATTTTCCAATGCTGAAGGCAGCATACATGGTTCCCCTTTATTCTCACAACCATCCTGTGAAAATAAATCAGCCTGAGGGCTATCTATTAGGCCTTGTGAAAATTTAAGACTAAAATATCTGCTAAAAAACCAACTAGATGTATTCCAGTTCTTTTTTAATTAGTAGTAGTAGTAAAATCAATCCGTGCTTATTAAACATCGTCGTACATGGGTTCATCTTATATTCATTTGTTGATACAGATTAGGGCCTAATCTCTACACCACATTTCTAACCATTGATAGAACAGATTCCACGTTTGAAAATATTCTGAATCTTCCTTCTCTTTAATTTTCAGTGTAAGTCTGTCCATTTCCGCATAGTCCAAAATCTTCTTAACTATTTCTTCATCTGTGGGTATTCCTTCATTTTTCCAATGTTGTGCCAATACAACCCTAGTTGCTGTCAAAATCAGCAATGTTAAATATGTATTTTGTTTATCAAAATCTTCTGGTATTATACCTAATAGAAACAGTTCTGATTTTAAAGTCTATATGCTTTTTTTTAACATTTTAACAAGCCATGTATGTATTTTAATCCAAAAGTTTTTAACTTTATCACAAGGCCACCATACATGATAATAAGTACCTGCTTTTTGATCGCATTTCCAGAATTTATTAGACATATTAGAAAACATTTTAGCTAATCTAGCAGGTGGTAGGTGCCATCTATGAAACATTTTATATAAGTTCTCTTTATAAGATATCGTCATTTTACAGTTTCTATTCCACAGCTTTTGCCGTTTCTCTAATTCAATGTTCTATCCAACGTTTTTTCCCATTGAACCATTGTTTCTTTCACTTGTTCGTCTTCCATTTTCCAATCTAAAAGAAACTTATATTTTTGCTTAATTAATTTATCATCTGATGTCAACAACCCATTCCGGACCTTCATCCACATTTTGCATGAAGTCGCCTAGGTGCTGAACCCTATCACCAGAAGTGGTGAACACCTCTGAAGTGTCAACTAAAACCTGGAGTGGATTCATTGCACCTGCAAAGCTGGAGTTGCCAGCCAGTGCAGGAAAGCAAGATATGTTGGGATCTACCCACGCCTCCTGATGTCATCTGGCCCATGCTGGCCCGGTTCGAAATACCCAGCCTGTCCCATTAAAGGGACTCCCTCTCCGTGAGGTGTGCAATAATTTGTAGAGTAACATGAGCTGCCGAAGTGGCTAGTGTCTGTTCCAAGGAGGGAACTGCTTCTTCCATGCTCCAGTTTCCCTGATGTCTGTAGCTCAGGGACTGGAGTCTTGAGAAGCAGCCTTTCCATGCTCCATGTCAAGACTGTCTGATGGGAAAAGAAGCAGATACACTGAGATTTTAATACCGTTTGCTTCAATTGTTTAATGAAATGTTCTGTGTCAGATTCACACAACTTGATACAAAAATCAAAAACAGGGAAATTTGACTCTGCTTCACCAGTTGACATTTATTTGGTTGATGGGGGTTGTGACATTTACCCCCTTCCTTCCTTCCTTCCTTCCTTCCTTCCAGTCTTCCTTCCTTCTCCTTCCTTCCTTCCTTCCTTCCTTCCTTCCTTCCTTCCTTCCTTCCTTCCTTCCTTCCTTCCTTCCTTCCTTCCTTCCTCTGTCCCATCCTTCCTTCCTTCCTTCCTTCCTTCCTTCCTTCCTTCCTTCCTTCCTTCCTTCCTTCCTCTGTCCCATCCTTCCTTCCTTCCTTCCTTCCTTCCTTCCTTCCTTCCTTCCTTCCTTCCTTCCTTCCTTCCTTCCTTCCAGGGAGTGAAAGGAGAAGCAGGAGCTAAAGGAGTCATGGGTCTCTTTGGCGCAAGAGGACCAGTGGGGCAGAAGGTCAGTCCAGTGGCTGAGATCTTCACAGGTAACCTGCTTTGGGGGCAGGATTAACCATTCCGCGAACTAAGCTCAGGTCTTGCACTGATACAGTCCTTCCGAGATGGTGCTGAAACGGCTTGACCAAGGCAGAACAGGAAATTCATGCAAAGGACAGAAACCAAAGGTAGTTCTCTTAAGGTGAAAGTGAGGTGCCTGCTTGTGGACAGTTATTTCTGTCTTGCATGTAAAATCATCATCCTCTCTTTCTTCGTGTCTACATTTCTGGGATGCAGGCTTTAAGCTAGTATCAAGTCTGGTTCCCCAATTCCCACGAGAACACTCAAAGGAGTCATCTTATTGTTAACAAAATGGGCATCTTTGGAAGTCCAGCACCTGATAGGATGACAGTCTGGTCAAAGTTCTTTTAACTGGACTTCAGTTCAAACAGTGCACGGTAAACCTATAAATAGCTTTATATCCACCCATCCTTCAATTAATTTCAGAACAAGTGACCATGGCCCTTCTCACTACTTTATCCTCACAATAACCCTGTGATATAGGGTCTCAGACTAAAGCAGGAAGAGGAAGAGAACTCAGCTGATCTTGTCCAGTGAGTTTCATGGTTCAGTAAGGGCTTGAGTCCGGGTCTCAAACTAGCCCTCTAGGTACTATTTATTTATTATTTATTTATATCATTGGTTTATATAACACCGCATAAGTGCAATACACTATTCTGGGCGGTTAACAGTCAATAGATCAGACAGACCAACAAAGCAAAACAAGTGAAAATGATAAAAAATAAAGTCGGATCATGAAATTTAAAAGCTGGATGGCGCCACATTTTCATAATAAACTGGCAGGGCCCAAGATAAAATTCAGACGAGGTTGCAATCAAAAGCCTCTCTGAAGAGCAAGCCTCTTGAAGGTGGGCAGGAAGGAGGCCAGAGACACTTTGACCGGGAGTGGCTTCCGAAGCGATGGTGCCACAGCTGAGAAGGCCCCGCTTCTGGTTGATGTTCTCCTGGCCTCCTTCAGCATGGTCACCCAGAAGAGCATTGGCTGGGAGGATCTGGTGGCGTGGGAAGATGATCTTGGGGAAGGATGCTCCACTAAGTAACGGGGGTCCTAAACTGTGGAGGGCTTTATAGGTAAGCGCTATACCTTGCTGCCCTTCGTATCTTGCCCTGTTTGCATTCTGTCATTAAAAGTACCCCCGTGGCAAAGCCACTTCTCCATTGGCTATATGTCAGTAAATGTAGGACACTTCCATGGTTGGCCGAAACCATTAAAAATAACATTCTGCTCCGATTGTCTGTTAGGAAGAAGGATCAGATATCACCCAGCCAGGTAATAAGATCAGATTCTCTCGTACAACCCGATGATCAACGTTTCTACAATACTCAGCATTCCTTCAGATCGTTCGATTTATTCTTTGCTTTTCTTGCAGGGTGAACTTGGGGAACCAGGACTGCCTGGATTTGCTGTGAGTTGGAAAGCATGTCTGTAACACTTTGATTTTGCTGAGCAGAATTAATGACCTGCTTAATTGTAATAAACCCAGTATCCTGTCTCCAACATTGAGACATAGAGCTTTTTCAGATGAGGTGTTTGTAACTCTTCCTGTTACTTCCTTTTCTGTTACCTATTCCTGGAATTTGCTGGGACTCTCATCCTGGTGGTGAGTGGTCTATTGCCAAGCTGCTTCTCTACTCCAGGGCCCTATTTTTGCTTTATTTGCACTTGCTGTTGCCCATCAAGCATCAGTTCTAGTCCCCTGCGCTGTTTTGGCTGTTGCTTCCTTGCGCTGGTCATGCATGGCTGCGGAAAATCTTGAGAAGTGCCCTAGCACTAAACTCCACTTCCTGGAACAAAGCAGAACAAAAAATAAATCAGTATTTTCAGCACGGTGGGAAAAAGTCTGGGAACCTGGAGGGGGGAACCAAAGCAAGATGGGGTGACTTGACATCTGGGAAAGGTCCAGAAAAATCAGTGCAGAATCCAGAAACAAGAGCCCTTAAGAGACAGAGCAAACAATAGTCATAGAAATCTCCAGCCCCTTCTTGATCCCTACCCATGTTTATTTTCAGTGCCATTCAGTGTAGAAAATGTTGCTCCACAGTCCTTGGGAAAGTTGGTTTGCAACTCCCAGCATCTCTCAGCCAGCACAGACCAAGCCGAGTGGGGAATTCTGGGAGTTGTAGTCCAAGAACAAGAAACTTCTCCAAGCTCTAGACACCCCCCCTCACTGAAACACTGGTTTCTACACTGCTTTCAAGATGGAAGGACCACTTGTTTTCTGCCCGTGTCTGTGTCTTGTGTCTCTTCTACATCTTTTCCCTCGCATTAATCTGCTTTTTTGAAAGCCTGCTTGGAAATCTGTATTGACCTATATCTTTGCAAACGTGTCTTCTCACAAAACATGCATCACTGGAGATACTTTTAACTCCAAAGCACCCTTCGATACACACGCTGTTTTGTTGAGCCTTTAACTGAATCCCAAAATTCAGAAAAGGGACAAAATCTCTGAAAGAACAGAGCGTATTATTTCTGGAGGATGCAGATCAGGTCTTCCTTCGAAATGTGGACTGAAGCAACCCTTTGAGCCTTTCGGTCTTGTGGACTGAACTACCGTCTTTGGAGCGGGAGATTTTATGGCAACCTCTCTCTGTCATGTCTCATTTCCTGGTTAGTCACCTGTGTATTCTTTTCTCTATCAATATGTCAAGGACCATTTCAACTTCATTTATCACTTACCATTAACCACTTCCAGCACTGGATCAATAATACATTTTTGAAATGACCCTTAAAGAAGCTTTTCACATCCTATTTCTGTTTGCTTTGGGATGGTTTCAGATGCAAACCTCTGTGAATAAACACCAACAGCTGTTCCCCGTATCATGACATAAGGCTTTTGAGGTGTGGGCGGGAAGTATCTATAGCGTTTTTCCTGCAACATGTAAACATCTCTTCTTATGTGATCTTTTTCAACACTTTACCCCTTTTTTGGGCTCTCATTGGTATGCAGACCAGTGGTGTAGTGGAACCATGCCTCACAGGGCCAAAGACACAACAGGGTTTGATTGAGGTTGGTAGCATACAACCATACCTGCTACACTTCTTTTTCCCCTCTGAGCATATAGTTGCAATCTTCACAAGAGCAGCGGCTGTGTTTTCCCTGGAACGATATTTTATGCTCAACTTTCCTTGTTGTGATGCACAGAATTTTTAGAGTGGCTTGATCTCAACTGGCCAATTAAGACCCACTGGATTTAGAAAAGACCTGCTCCTGGTAGAGATTCAAACTGAGAGAACTGGTGGTGGTTGTAGGTTTTTTGGGCTTTTTTTGGCCGTGTTCTAAAGGTTTTTCTTCCTAACGTTTCACTCGTCTCTGTGGCCGGCACCTTCAGAGGACAGGAGTCAGAACTCTCTCTGTGCTCTGGTGCATTTTGTGGGATAGTTGAGTATTTATAGCTGTGGGATCAGCTTTTGTCCTTTTCAGGAGATTGGGTGATTATGGTCATCAGCGTGTTTTTGTTGTTGTGGGTGTATTGTTGTGATAAGGGGGAGAGATGATCTGTCACTGTGATTGATGGGTGTCGTTAGCTGGTCTTTTGTGTGCAGTGATCACCGGTCCCTGTGGCTGGGTAGACCTTTTGCAGGCTGTATTTTTCAGTGCTGGGAGCCAGGCTTTCGAGAGTACATTGAGAGAACTGGTTTTGTTTTTCTTTTTAATACGGATCAGTGCCACTGCCTGCATTTTGGGCGGCACGGCAGTGTGAACTCTCGTGACTACTGTCTGCATCTCAGACATTTGCCATGTCTGAGATGCAGACAGGAGCTCACTTTGGAGAGGAAAATCTAAGGCCATGGCTTCCTTTATTGGGTCAGTCCATCTCATCTGTGACCTCCTCTTTTCCTGCTGCTTTCACCTTTTCTCATCATAATTGTTATTTCCAGCAAGTATTGCCCTTTCATGCTGTGTACAAAGTACAACAGCCTGGGTTTAATCAATTTTTTTTAATTTATTTTTTTTTTTTGCTTCCAGAGTGAATTCAAACTCGGTTAGGCTTATTTTGTCTTCCTGACAGTCCGTAGCATCTCTAACACTCTTCTCCAACACCATATTTCAAAGGAATCATTTTTTTTCCTGGTAGCCTTTTTCAGTGGCCAGCTTTCACATCTATATGTTTTCACGGGGAAGACTGTAGTGTTGATGAATGTTCGCCTTGGTCTCTAGTGAATGAACTTCAGCTACTTGTGATCTTTGCAGTAGATTCATCCATAAGCAAAGAGATCTGAGTTCACTGTAGTAAAATTGAGGAAGGTAGTTAGTTACCTGACAGGTGTTGTAAACTGGGCAGGAAAGGGGGGAAAGTTAAGACAACTGCACTTCATCACATTACCTGTTGCTGGAATGTTTGTGTTAGGGCAATTATCAATAAATAACAGTTTGTTTATTGTTATTTTATTTAAAATATTTTTACCCCACCTTCCTCCTAAAAAGGACCCAAGGCGAAACCCAGTTCTACAGTTGAAGAGAATACTCAGAAGTGCGTTACCCTTCCCTTCCTCTAGGTCACTCTGGGACTGTGTGCAGCTGGCCCAAGGCCACCCAGGCTGGCTCTACTCACAGGAGGCACGGGGGGGGGGGGGATCGAATTCCTAACCTCTGGCTCCGCAGCCAGATGCCTAAACCACTGAGCTACCCAGCCGGCAAAGATGCTACAAGACTGCTATTTTGCTGCAGCAGCCTGACATGACCGTCCTTTTGAAATTTTTCAAGAATCTCTGGCTCGTATCTTGTTGCAAAGAGAATGCAGCATTCCCCATGCGGTCTTCCCTTCCCTGATGCTTGCTCAGGGGGAATCCAACAAACCTCTTGCAAAAGCAGAAGCTCCCTTCTCCTCCATGAGGCACTCTGGCTTGTGCAACTACCGACCGGAGTTCACCCGAGCGAGTGCAGAGTGCTTTTCCATCAGATCCCTTACCGGCTAGATCTGCCGACAGGTTTGGGCTGCTCCTGAAAATGCCTGGTGGAGAAGCAAAGAATATTGCCAGTCGGAGAGGGGTTCTCGTCCATTGTGATGACCGGCATGGAGTTGCAGGGGGTTCTGCCTGCTTTCTGCCTTTAGCCCCGGGGAAGTCGTTTTTTTCTAGCTACTACTCATGTTGGCTAGGGTGGCACACAGAAATGCTTTTTCTTCTTCTTAAACTGCGATGCGTGGTGTAGTTTTGAAATAAAAATGTGTGACTTGTTTGGGATGGGAAGAGAGAGAAAAAAAGACAAGGAACCGATATTTCTCATCGAACAAATGGCTGCAAATTGATGTGAGCCATTAAGTGTTGTTGAATCACTGAGCAATCTATCTCCGGAAGGTGGTGTCATTCATTCTGAGCAAACTCCTTTTCAGTCATTACCTCCAAAGCAGATGTAATAGAATTTTTAATACCAAAGAAAGGAGATGAGTGGGCTAAAAGAGAAGTGTGTTTCTAACAGGTTTCAGATTCTTTCCCCTCCTCCAGGCTGTTTTCTTGAAATTCACTTCTGCAACTCTCAGGATTTTGTGTGGGTCAAAAGGAAATGCATAGGTTTCCCATTGGCCAAGGGTCAGTATCCTGTCAACAAATCTACAAGCAAAGACCTAAATCCAATTGTTGTGAGCCTCAAACAAAGTAGACAAGCTGGGTAGCATTCATTTGAGCATGGCATTGTTTGAAAAAGTAACTTTGGGGAACTATAGCACCCATAATCCCTGCCACTACCAGCAGGGCCTTGCTGGCGGAGGGGGACTCTGGAGGGGTGGAGTCATCGAAGTGTTAATTGCTCATTTCAATCCAATGATGCGGTGGGAGAAAATAATGTTTTTTTAAATGGGGAAATATTTAATTAAATGGAAATAATATAGAAGAATATGTAACCTTCTTGGAACGTTCTCTATGCATGCTTGCTTGTTCAATAAATTTTAGGAAAAAAGATTCATTTTTGGGGGGACTTCTTAGTAAAACATTCGTAGCATTCTCTAGAAGGGAGAGTTGGAGTAATAGAAGAGAGGGTGGCAAAATCGGAGACTACAAATAAAATCCTTGCCCGTTGTGTGTAAAACACAAGTCTCTGGGTCTTTCATCGGGGGTCTGTATAAGACAGGAGCCCTGTGAAGTCACTCAGGTATTCTCCTCCATGGAACTGGACCAAAGGATAACGCTTTGCCAGCGTGGGCTGAGATGTGATGGAACGATGGGAGACGGGAACAGAATGCAAGGATCTTAGCCTCTCCGGGCAAGAAAGCCACCCATCCTTTTCCAGAATGTAAAAATGCAGATTGGTTTCATTACAGGGAACGGCGGGGCTTGATGGAAAGAACGGCGCGAAGGGGGCAAAGGGAGACCGGGGCCTGCCGGGCCAGAAAGGGGAACCGGTGAGTATTTTTCTCACCGACTCTCGCTGTCTTTTCTCATTATTCCGGCTTAATGGATGGTTAATGGAAAGGTCCGGTGGTTGCTAGGCAGCTCTTAACTGGATGGAAGCAGGGACGTTAGAATGCCTTGCGACATGGATAAGGGTTGTGTTCGAATCCTGGGAGATTTCCATTCTGCTTCGTGTTGCCGACAGGATGTACAGAACAGCACTTGTTCTGTCAGAGTGACTCTTCCTCAGATCTATCACCCATCCCACCACAGCCCCCAGACTCTTATTGTTATGGATGACCACGCCAAGGGAAGCCTGGAAGTATTACAACCAGGAACGGGGTCTTCTCAGTGATGGCCACCTTGTTATGGAATACATTACCAATGGAGGTGCATCAGGCCCCTGCTCTCCTAACCTTTAGAAGGCAGAAAAAAACTTTGCTTTCCAGCAAGGCTGTTGAGAATCTTCTCCATTTAATCATTTGATGGTTTATTTTTTAATTGTTTGATATACGTTACTGTCGTTGCCATCTTGGGGTTGATGTAGGTTTGTTTGTTTATGTGGGTGTATTTTTTCCTTTTTCTTTTGTTTTCATGTTATGTGTATCTTATATTGTAAGCCAACCAGAGAAGGGACTTGTCGCTAGAGGGATGGGGTGCAAATTGAACAAACAAATCAATAAAATAAATATTCTTTCCTACCAGGGAGGAAAAGGTGACCCCGGTGCAACTGGCGATGTTGGGCGGAAAGGTTCAAAGGTAGAGTGCAAATACATTCCCCCAAAAAACCGCGTGTAGCACAATTAAGTGCTACTTAAGTGGGGAGTCAGCTCTCCACCTCGCCTGTAACTGTTGCGGGTGGTTGCTGTTCATCTTTGTAACCCAGCTGTGTAATTCCTAGAACTAGAGAGAGAGAGAGAGAAGAGATGAGATGAGATGAGATACAATACATGCATATGTTTAAAACCCATCTCAGTGGACTCAATATAAGCCAAGGTTTCGTAGGCCATTATCAAATGTAAAATGTTGTTTTTAGAAAGGGGGTGAAAACACACCTCTTTAGGCTGGCTTATGCTATTGGGCAAGATCTTATTAGTAACACTGTAAGTGTAAAGCTCCTTGTAAATTGCTGCGTATTGTGAAGTTAGTGTAGGGATTGGCTGTTGGTGCACCAGAGCCAATACCTTCCCTAATGTCTTAACATGCGGCAATTTGCCAGTGAGATTTACATCATTTGCACCACTGCAAGGAGGAATAAGCAAATTTAACTGTCTATGGATTTATTGGTTTTCATGGTTCTCCCACTTTTGTGTGTCTCTATTTAACTGTAATGCTTTTATGGTTGGATCTGCTTTTACTGTTGTTTTTATCATGTTTTATGATTATGAGCCACCTGGAAAGGTGGAAGGAACCAGTGGAATGAATGTAATCAATAATTTGAGTCACCAGATATTTTCCTCTCTTATCTTACCTGTCTGGCCACATTTCCTCCGCAGGGTTTACGTGGGCTCCCGGGACGAACAGGACCCCCAGGTACGGATGGGATCAAGGTAGGCAAGACACTAAAAAGACATCAAACTTGCCCCTCTCTCGTCTCTCCGGGTTTCCATTTCCAGAGCTTGAAAAGTTACTGTTTTTGACTTGGAGATTCTGGAGTTTGTAGTCCAAAAAAGTAACTTTTTCCAGTGTTCCTTTACCCAGAAGGCCACCTTTTTCTTTATGGACCCATCAGAGCACTTACGGGTATCTGGGGAAGACCTGCATACAGCACTGGGACCATTCATCCAGGCAATAATTAAAAAATAATAATAAAGAAAAAGTGAGCTTTTCCTATTACTTTTCCTCCAACTTAAAACATTCTCCCCACTGCCTGTATGGGTGGCGGTATCTGTTATGTGTTTTGAGTGCCTCTTAGAGACATACCTGTTTGCTCAGATTTTTCCCAAATTCTCGTTTCTGGATTTTATATATTTTTTTAAACCGATGTGTGTTCTGTTTTATTGCCTTGAGTCTATGGTTGTTTGCACGTAGTGGTTTTTTTAGCTGGCAAGTCCTACATTTCTCTATCTGTTTGTTTAAAGTATTTTTTACCCCACCTTTCTCCTTCAGAAGGACCCCAGGCGGCTTACATCATTAAAAGACAATATTTAAAAGCTAAAAACACTAAGCATGCAAACACTACAAAGGCGTCAAACCATTTCCACACTAAACAACAGAAAACAAAAGCTACCCCAAAAACACATTCAAAGCAGGAAGGCACAACCATCCATTAAAAAAACCCACTCCGGCAGCCACTCCTTAAGGGGTAGATCTTTGCCTGCTAGTGGAAGGGAAGAAGGGTCTTTGCCTGCCTGCGGAAGGAGAGCCAAGAGGGGGCCAGGCTGGCCTCCAGTGGGAGGGAGTTCCAAAGTGATGGAGCAGCCACCGAGAAGGCCCTCCTCTCCCGTGACTCCACCAAACACATCTGTAAGACCGAGAGAAAGGCCTCCTCTGATGATTTTAACACCCGAGCAGGCTCATAAAGGGAGACATGATCCTTGAGATAGCTCGGATCCAAGCCATTTAGGGTTTTCTATATTACGTGGTGGCGCTGCGGGTTAAACCGCAGAAGCCTCTGGGCTGCAAGGTCAGAAGACCAGCCATCGTAAGATCGAATCCACGCGACGGAGTGAGCTCCCGTCGCTTGTCCCAGCTCCCGCCAACCTAGCAGTTCGAAAGCATGCAAATGCAAGTAGATAAATAGGTACCACCACGGTGGGAAGGTAACGGCATTCCGTGTCTAGTCGCGCTGTCCACGTGACCACGGAAACTGTCTTCGGACAAACGCTGGCTCTACGGCTTGGAAACGGGGATGAGCACCGCCCCCTAGAGTCGGACATGACTGGACTAAATGTCAAGGGGAACCTTTACCTTTACCTATATTACAACCAGCACTTTGAATTGGGCCCAGACGTGGATCAGCAGCCAGCTGAACCAAAACCAGAGCTTCTCCAAGCTAGAGGGGTTCCGTTGTTTCTCACTGCTTAGACATGCCGACGATAAGTGATCTGGAAAGGGTGCTAAATCAATGAGCAATTTATTTAAAATCTCACCCTTGCAGTTCATTCTGGAAGGGCAAAGCAGGCTGTTCTAGAGAATGAGCAAAGAGTATATACCATGCCTTTCTTTCCTTGTTCACATTATCTTGATACGTCTTCCATGGTGAAATCTACACTGGGAGGTATAGGTTACATGGATGGGCAAACAACTCTGGATCCGGCGAAATTCCTGATCGGCCGTAATCAAATGCAGGGATCTGTGCTATGTTGTCTTTCCCACCTTCCTTCAGCCCCAGATGGTCAAGGGCATCCTGAGAAATGGAACTCGAAACCAGCAACATCTTTCTTTTTTAGCTGCCTAAAAACTGACGTGCAAAAAAAAAAAAAAAAAAAGCAAAGCTTGAAAATCAAACCTTTGACAGACGCAGAGCCCCGATAAGGACTGCCTTATGCCTTAAGAAGGCTTGCTAATACTTTTTTGTCTCTGATTCCATGTACAGGGTGAGGTGGGCAGCGCTGGGAGGCCGGGAACGCCAGGGGCAGATGGTCTTCTAGGGCCAAAGGTAAGATGCAACGCTCTTTACGTCTACTAGATTTAAAAGGTGTTTATGCACCCTGCTCTTACCTCCAGGCTTGGGTCCGATTGATTTTCATCCTCCTGGGTACACATGGTTATCTGTGTTTTAAATGGCCCTGAAACATCGACGCAGTACCAGACACATGAGGTGTGCATCCATTTTTAGACCATCCCCTTTCTGCAAGAACAAGCATCAGGACAGCCGTTAGAAAAGGTCACTTCCTCCCCCCATCACGTCACCCTCCCGCTTTAGCCTGTACATCAGAGAGAGGTGGATCTCTCAATATCCCTGCCGTGCACTCTTTGTGGTTCAAAATGGGGCCCGTAGAGAATCGCGCCCCCCTGTGTCAGTATTATGGTGGGTGGGGTTAGTTTTGTGGCAATCCCAACACAAGTGGCACCATCCCATATTACTAGGCTGGTCTGGTGGGACTTTTAGCTCAGCAGAAGCTCAGTAGGATACTGGCCACCAGTGTCTATTGTCGGGGTCCCTCTTTCTTTAAACTTGGCACCCCTGCCTCATGTTTCAAAATTTAAAATTATTCTTTTTTAGCATCCCAGCTTGTTCCACAGAACCATAGGGGGAAATCAGATGACACGCCTTGATGTGCTGTAGGTTCTTTCCTAAGCCTTTTTTGAACTTCCTGCTTTGTGTAATTGGGATCTAGCGAAAGCACTCTGCTGTCCTGCCATCACCAAAACTGGAAATGAAAAAAAGCAAACGGAAGGTGGAAATCTGATCACTGCAGAATGAATGGACTAGCCCTTCGCTTCCCTGGTTTTTAATTTAGATGGCGCCGTTGCTGTTCCGCTGCGTCACAAGATTGACAAGTAGAGGTGGGCATGCGTCACTGGTTTGGTGGTTCGTGCCAGTTTGTTTCTCGGCCAAACCCCGCCTCCTCTGGCAGGCAGCCACTCACAAGCAGCGCCCAGAGGAGGTGGGGCAGGGAAGCCAGGCTGCTGCCTCTGAGTGGGCACCCACCAGAGGAGGCGGGGCTTTGAAGCGCCAACACACTTGCTTGGCCAATAAACGAACGGTCACGAACCACTGAACTGGCGGTTCGTGCCCATCTCTACTGACAAGTATACATTGAAGAAAGGGGCAGAAGCAGCCCATCTTACTCCCTGATGAGGAGCCTTGCCGTTTCTTTCCAGGGATAAAAAAAGACGCTTTTCCTGCTGGAACCTCATGGCTGTTACGCTGTTTAATGTGTCCGTTGTTTCGATGATCAGAAGGCTAGCAGTCTGTTCCATCTCTGTAGGCTAGCCAGATGTGTGGTAAGGTCCCCATCTGGTTAGCCCCATAGTGTTAGAAACGATTCAGAGGTCCTCAGGTCAAGCCAGGGATGAAAATCCTTGCTAGACTCATGGTTGCAGGCAAGGATGAGAACGTTCCCTTCACCAGCAAGGCCAGCAAGGCATTTGCCTTCAATATTGTTCGCACAAACGGCGAAAACAGTGGTTTGTGCAATTTGCCCAGCTTTTGATACGAAGCTGTACAATCTGCCCATAATTTTGCCAAGAGAGCCAGCGCTTCGTTTCATGGACGTCTAAAAATCTGAGGCTTCGGATGGGTTGTTTGCCTCTTTTCAACAGTCGCTCAGTCCAGCGGACCCCAATCTTTTTGGGACCACGGACCGGTTGGGGGGTGCGGGCTCCGTGCGCGGGGGGGGCGGGGGCATGGGCACCCTGCGCTTGCAGGTGGGCGTGTCACGCTCACGGGTGGGCGTGTCGTGCTCGCGGATGGGCGTTTTGTGCTCACGGAGTGGCGTGTCGCAAGATCCTCTCCCTTTCCCAGGCCTTACAGGCAGAAGTACTGCATATCTATGTTGCAAGAAAATGACGTGTTTGCTGCAAATACCTGCAGAACTAAAACCCCTCCAGGGAGTGGACTACTCTTTGCTGGAAATTTTTAAACAGCCATCTGCATCAGCTATAGCTTTCCTGTATTGGTGTGGAGTTGGGCTAATGCAGGGAGAGGTGATAACTTTATTAGACCATTAAGAAAATAAAAATAAAAACAACAAATAAAGCAAGCTTTCAGTGATAATTCATCTTCCTCAGGCTGTGCACCAACTTCTGAGGAAGATAAATGATCATCTAAAGCTTGCTGTATTATTATTATTATTATTATTATTATTATTATTATTATTATTATTATTATTATTATTATTATTATTATTATTATTACTATTATTATTACTATTATTACTATTATTACTATTATTATTATTATTTTGTTTTATTTTCTTAATGGCCTAATAAAGGTACCAGCTGTTCCTGCGTTTGTAATGTTTTGAAGACCATTGTCCTGATTTTTTCTGAGTTGGACTAGATCATCCTTGCGGTCCCTCCGGACTCTGCAATTCTGAAAGAGGATGATGACTGCTCCTTATAGCCAGAAGCCTCTTTAGGAAATTCCATGAAAAGAAGAAAAGTAGCATGGAGGACTAATCCTTAGGGCTTCCCATTCCACTCCTTTGGCACCACAAGACTGCAGTGTTTATTGAAATCATTGCATTTCAATGCTACCTTTCTTCCGGGTTTAAGATACATTTTTGTAGGGATAAACATATCACTGCAGTCCATCAGAGGGAAGGCATCTGGATAGCCTAGTGGTTTAAGCATCTGGCTGCAGAGCCAGAGGTTGGGAGTTCGATTCCCCAGTGGTGCCTCCTTGACAGGGGGTGGACTGGATGATCCAAAGGGTCCCTTCCAGCTCTACAATTCTAAGATGATGATGATGATGATGATCCTTAATGAACTACTGGATAGCTCAGTGGTTTCGGTCTCCATAGGCTGGGAGTTCAATTCCCCCCTGTGCCTCCTTGACAGGGGCGGGACTGGATGATCCAAAGGGTCCCTTCCAGCTCTACAGTTCTAAGATTATTATTATTATTATTATTATTATTATTATTATTATTATTATTATTATTATTATTATTATTATTATTATTATTATTATTATTATTATTAAGTCCTTTTCTGGTCAGGAGCTGCAGAACTAAACATGTTGAGTGGGGGAAAGTTAGGCATCCCCCCTTTCCCCCTTCCCTGATTTTAAGGCATTATTACAATTATGGATCATCCAATCACTTCTGACCCTTGGTGACCCCTTTCTGGGCATAGAATACTCAGACGTGGTTTGCCATTCCCTTCTTCCTGGGGTGCCCTGGGACCATCGCGCAGCTTGCCCAAGGCAAGGAGGTGCAGTGAGGAATCAAACTCCCGACCTCTGGCTCCACAGCCAGATAACTCACCCACTGAGCCAGTTTGGTACACAAGAGTTTTTTTAATCCAGCATATATTTCAGCTCTTAAGCTCCTGCGGTGCTGTTCCGGTTGGTTTATTCGGGTTTCTTCCAGAATGCTTATGTTGATCTTTCGGTTTCACCCAGGGTGAGCGTGGAGAGTCCGGCACCAATGGACTCCAGGGAGTTTTGGGGCAGAAAGGAGAAAAGGTTAGTGCCGTTGGAATCATGTTGTAAAAGGTTATTTTGTCCTCTGCCATCCATCAGTGGCAGTTAACAATATTATATACCACGAAGTGCATGTGTCCTTTGCACATGGCAAATGCCAACCCTCTCCAATCATGTTTCCTTTGGGATCTCGCTCATTTGATCTTTCTCTTGCAAAAGATGTTTTTCACTTCTTCCCCATAATGTTGGGGGTGACTCCTTCCTCCTATAAGAATGTAAAACGTTGTATTGCAGAGTTTTGAATTAAAATTCCTCTAGCTGCGCAGCAGAAGTGCAGGGATTCACAGAGCAGAATAGCTTCAAGTTCCCCCAGATTAGTCCACCCCCTTTTCTCACTGACTGTCATTTACAGTCTTAATAACTCACTCTGAGACATTAAGAGTAGAAAGAATTAAATAAAAACCGCTTCCTTGACTTACAGTTGGGAACAGATCAAACAGCAAACTGACAAACATGCTTGCTCTCCGCAGACTTAAACAGGCTCACTGCTTCCGAAAGACTTTAGAGAGAGAGAAATTTCTCAGCAGGGAGGCGGGGCTCTCTTTGAAATCAGAGGCAAGGAACCATTGGTTAGTGCTGGATAGATTGACAGTCACCCCAGCTAAGAAAGGTCCCTCCCAGCCACACCTACTAAAGGTTAGCATGCGAGGTTGCAAATACTCCAACAAAAAGCTTGCGGTGAAAAATGAGAGGGTTGTCCCATGGAATTCCTATCTACTGTTTAAGAGGTGCCACCTCCATTTCTTAAGAATGTTAAGGCATTGTCAAGTTTGGGAAGCCTTGTTGATTAGGAAATACATGTATTTTAACGGACAGAATTTCTCCACGTTTTTCGCTTTTCCCAACCAATTTTAGTTTCAGATGCATAGACTATTTTGTTTTCTGCACTGGAAGAAAAGAGATGGTTTCTAAAACAACCATCTTCAGCATTTCAACTTTCAGCCAAGCGTATGTTCCAGGACCTACCACTAAAAAACTTAGAAAAGTTACTTTTTTGGAGCGCAGTGCTTAGGAGCAACTAGCTATCATGGCCACAGACTACGCTACCTGGATTCTGAGCATTATAGTTCTTAAAAAAGTAACTTTGCCAAGCTCTGGGCATGGCTGATGGCAGCTGGCCCCCAATTCTTGCCCTGTAGAATATTATTTCTTCAAGATTTAACTTTGGGGAGCCTGGGAATCCCAGGGAAAATGTAAATAACTTTTTAAAATTGCATTTAAAACAGAAGCATATGTTTCTATGGGGGATCGTGGGATCTCGGATCAAGGTGCAACCCAGCGGAGGTTTCACCCCACAAACAGCCAGCAAGGAATCTTCAAACCATACTCAGTCCCTGACGTAGGGATGTTTTCCCATCCCGTGGTTTCAGTGTAAAATTAAGGTGTTTAATACCTGTTATTTTCAACAGCTGGAAAGTTTCCATTGATAGAAAGGGGAAGTTCTTTCTCACTACAAACAATAGGTGCAGGGCCCCTATAGGGACAGGATGTTGCAGAGTTTTAGATTTCTGGTTAAATTCCTTCTGCTACGCAGGAGAAGTACAAAGATCCATAGAGGAGAATAGCCTCAAGTCCCCCAAAGTAGTCCACCCCTTTTTTTCATTAACTGGCACTTACAGTCTCACTCTGAGACATTTGTAGAAGAAAGAATAAAAATGTTTCATTGCTTACAGTTGTGAACAGATCCACAGCAAACAAAGAAACAAACTCAACTGACTGCTTCCAATAGACTAAAGAGAGGGGAAAGGAACACTCAGCAGAGAGGTGGGTCTCTCTTGGAATTCAGAGGCAGGAGGGAATGATTGGTTAGCGCTGGATAGATTGACAGTTACTTCAGCCCAGAAAGATCCCGCCCAGTCGCAACTATTAGAGGCAGCATGCGAGGTTGTGAAAACTCCAACAATTACAGCCCCCTCAACCCAAGGTCCTCATCTAGTTTACCCCCTTCCCATTCTCCTCCCCCTAATCCTGACTTTTTGTGGGATTTTATAAAAGACTACATGAATAGAGTCACCCATCACTTAGCACGACTTAATGCATTTTAGAACCCTGGGGAGTGAAGCGGTAACTCGGTAAACCAGATGAAAGAAAGATTGGACATTTTACAAAAATAATGGAATTACTCACCACTGTGGAGATGAAACCGTATCTGCTACTTGTTTATAATGTCGTTTTTAAGGGAAAGGAGAAAAGGGGGAGAATCTGAAGTTTTGAAATGCAGTGTGCTAAGGCTACGTTTCAGATCGTTTAAAAGCCAAATAACAAGGAAGTGTGAAATGGAGCCACTTTAGTCAGTGTGGTGGTTTTCTTTCCGCGAGATCAAGGAAAGCGAGCTTAATGCATGAGTACCGGTCTCTCTGCAATGGGTTTTGTGTGTCAGCAATTCAGAAAGCAGAAGCCACCATCAAAAGAGAAGGCTCCGGATTGTATGGGACGAACCCAGCCGCGTTGCCCAGGGATTCATATTTCAGAGGCAGGGCGGGTGTGCTGTGAATCGCTGCTGAGGTTTACTCTGCTCTTTACATGAGTTACCCCTGTAGTGACTGTTTTTAGAATAGGTCTTTTCTGGCCCAAAAACGGTATTGGGGTTGCAAGATAATCCCGTAGAAATGGCACAACGATTTGGGATTTACCGTTTTGAACCTGAAAAAGTATTGGAGTTTCAGCAACCTTCGTATGATGCCTTTAAGAAGTTTTGTGGGCGGGGGTTACCTTTCTGGGTTGGGGTGACTGTCAATCAATCCAGCAGTAACCAATTCTTGCTTCCCTGCCTCTGAATTCAAGGAGAGCCCCGCCTCTCTGCTTAAGAGTCTTTCCCCCCCCCACTCTTTTTCAGGTAGTATTCAGTCAACAAGTTAGCTATGTAGTCAATTAGTGTTATGCTGTTAGTCGTGTAGCTTTGAGTCGGTTAAGTCCTCGTTGTGTAACTAGTCAGTTTTTGTACAGTACTGTATGCTGTTTTTGACCTGTTCAGAACTGTGAGTGAATGGGATTTTTTTTATTCTTTCTCTTACCAACATATCAGAGACTGTAAGTGACATGAGACAAGCAATCATGGGTTGTCTACTCTGGGGAGCCTTGAAGCTAATTCTGCTTTGTATTGATTATATTCCTGCATTGAGCAGGGGGTTGGGCTAGATGGCCTTGTAGACCCCTTCCAACTTCACTTTTCTATGATTCTATGATTTGTAGGTTCCTGCACATCTGCTGCTTTGCTAAAGGTTTTTAGCCAAAAATTCACACTCTGCCAAGAAAAAGTATTCTGGAGATTTTTCGAAATATGTCAGTGGAGAGGTTGCCCACTGCAGTTTAGAGCTTATAACGGAGTCCCTGTTTTTCTTTGAAAATAGGGACTCCATTATATCGAGGATCGAATGGATCTATATCAGAGGATCTAATAGATCTATATCGATTATATCGGAGGATGTAATGCATCTAATGGACCACAAGAGGAGAAAGAGGAGAAAGAGGGAGAAGCCAACCCGCTTCCAGTCTCCTTGCTAAGAGTTCCATTCATTTAACTTTTGCAATCACTCTGTTTATATGGCTTCTTTGTTTGTAATAATTACGTGGAGAGTCATGGGGGGGTCACTTGTGCTAAATAGGGAAGGCGGCATTGTCAGGAGCACAAAGAATTTCATCCCATCCATCATCTGCAGGATCTCCCACCTTAATCAGCTGGTGCTCAAGGCTCCACTTGGTTGAGCCGTTCGTCTCTTTTTCCCCCCTCTTGGGGGGCAGCATCATCTTTTCCCTGTCAGCTTCTCCTGCTAAATGGATAGATTCCTATTTATAGAGCCAAGAACAGCAGAACACTCTGGGGGAACATTGCTTATTCAGCCCGACAAAGAGGAAGGTCTAACATCATCTCTGTCCAAACGATCTATCTGCGCAGGTAAATTGATCAGATACTTTGGATTTAGCTTAGAAACAAAGACAGAGATGGGGAGTAATGATTTACAAGTAACATAGCTCCTGGAATGAGCTACTTTTAAAGACAACAACGGCTTCATGAAGTTATCTCTCAGCATTGGTGTAATAAGTAGGATGGAACTGATAGCTCAGTGGTTTAGATCTCTGGCTGCTGAGCCAGAGGTTGGGAGTTCGATTCCCCCCTGGGCCTCCTTGACAGGGACTGGACTTGATGATCAATAAGGTCCTTTCCAGCCCTGCAGTTTTATGATGATGATTATCCTTAATGAACTACTGGATAGCTCAGTGGTTTAGGTTTGTGGCTGCGGAGCCAGAATTTGGGAGTTCGATTCCCCCACTGGGCCTCCTTGAGAGGGGCTAGACTGGATGATCTTTAGGGGGTCCCTTCCAGCTTTGCAGTTCTAAGATTATAAGTTTAGTTGACTTAGACAAGGACTGAGAGACATTTTGACACAGATTTTTTTTCCAAGTTTGATGTCATTCTTTTATCAATCTTTTCGGAAAAAAATAACAAAAAAGCAACAAGCTATACCGCAAGTCATGTAACGATTCCCCTGTCCCCCTCGACATTCTAACAGTTAGCAACAGAGTAATTTCCAAAATTCTGTAATGAGTAATATGAACAAATTACTTTTTCAAAAGGACCGTTCCGGGTTCTCAGCAAAGCTGAGGCAAGAGCTGGAAGTTGGCATCACAAGCTTACAAGACCGAAGGCCAGCTCCTTTAGCCCTTCACTCAAAGCAGGAAATCAAAGACCACATCAGCCTTTGCTTAGGATCTCCATCAAGGGTGGTCTTGGTCAGCTGTATTGCTGATGTGTTCTTAGCCTCAAGAAGTTCCTTCCAATTTTAGACCAAAACCTACTCGCCTGGAACTTAAAACCAGAGGTGTTGGACAGACACACCTCCACAGTAGTCCTTCCTCCAGATGATGACTCTCATGGCTCGGCCAGAGATGGAGAAGCAGGAAGGCAGTCAGATGTGCCTACATTGTCCCCCTGCCTTCAGCAACGACATCTGGATTCATTTCCCCTCCTCCCTCCACACTCATTATTCCTTCTGTGTCATCGCTTCCGCTTTAGATAGTAAGCCTAGGGACACAGACTGTTTTATCATCTATTCAGTGGTTCTCAACCTTGGGTCCTGAGATGTTCTTGGACTACAACTCCCAAAAGCCTTCACCACCAGCTGTACTGGCCAGGGTTTCTGGGAGTTGCAGTCCAAGAAGACTTGGGTGACTCAAGGTTGGGAACCACGGGTCTATATTGTAAGCCATCCTGGGAGGCTTTTTCCTTCTTCTGAAGACCAGATAGATGTGCAATAAGTTTATAAATAAACCCACTGGATCTAGTCCTGCCCTGTGGAATGGAAGATAACAAATCTGTCGTCCTTTGCTCTGGGCTTTCAAGATGTGTTACCATGTCCCTCTGTGACCATTATCCTGAAACGAGGCTTCTGTTTGGAATTTGCAGGGTGCCAAAGGAGTGCCCGGACTGGGTGGCTTTAAAGGACGGGTTGGCTTACCTGGGAAGGTGGGCGTTGCTGGGACACCCGGAGCCCAAGGACCACAGGGAGAACCAGGAACACAGGTGAGGAGTCTCTCTGGTCCATTACTGAAACATTATTTATTTTTCATTTTTTAAATATTTTTACCCTGTCTTTTTCCTTTAAAAGGATCCAAGGAGGCTTATATCATCCATCCATCCATCCATCCATCCATCCATCGACTAACCCACCCATCCATCCATTGACTAACCCATCCATCCATCCATCCATCCATCCATCCATCCATCCATCCATCCATCCATCCATCCATCCATTCATTCATTCAGTCATCCATCCATCCATCCATTGACTAACCCATCCATCCATCCATCCATCCATCCATCCATCCATCCATTGACTAACCCATCCATCCATCCATCCATCCATCCATTGACTAACCCATCCATCCATCCATCCATCCATCCATCCATCCATCCATCCATCCATCCATCCATCCATCCATCCATCCATTCATTCATTCATTCAGTCATTCATTCAGTCATGCATCCATCCATCCATCCATCCATCCATCCATCCATCCATCCATCCATCCATCCATCCATCCATCCATTCATTCATTCAGTCATCCATTCATTCATCCATTCATTCAGTCATCCATCCATTCATGCATTCATGCATTTATACACCTCTGCCTTAGTGCAAAGCCCTAGTCTAAGCGGATTACAACAACATACCATGACGATAACCCAACCGCCCAATGTTAAGTGTCTCAAATAAACAAACAATAGATACAAACTCACGATGATGGCAACACCAGGAACACATACAGAACAGCTCAGGAGAGGATGCTTTTGAATGCCTTTTGAAACAGGACAGTCTTTCCTCATGAAGGGTGGAAGGGATTGGGGAGAGGGCCCCTCTGCTCTACTCATGAGCCACCCGTGTCTCCAACTCTAGTCCCAAGTTCAGTCATTAGCAATGGTCAATGAAAGATCCTTTGAAGAGGTGGGACCCAACTCACACCTCCAACCAAAGCTTGGAATCTGGACATTTGGGCATTTTTGACTTCACCTCCCAGCATTCCCTAGGCAGCATGCTCGGAGATTCGGGGTGATGTCATCCAAAAACCAACAGCTCAGGTCCCCGAACTTGCTGGCAACACATGAGCCACAAATGAGCAGCTTTCTTCTGCACCCGCTGAACAGTCTTCAAGGGCAGTCCCCTGTACAGCATGTCACAGTGTAGTCTATGCACGAGATTACCAAAGACTGCACCACAGTGGCAAGATCTGGAGACTAAAGGTAGAGACCTCGAGGACCCACAGAGATCTAGGGAGGACCGTTGCTATTTCTGTGTGTTGTTTGAAGAGCACATTAAAAAGGGAAAGTGAGTTGAGAGAGAGAGATTGAGAGAGAGAGATGGCCTCATACATGCTTAAAGAGGCTGAAACTTTATCTCAGTCGCAGGTGGGAGCCACACTGCAAGAGCCCTTAAAAAGATAATTAGCCATGTCCGCTTTGGTGTTGATCAGCAGAAGAGATTCGTTTCCTCCTCCGCTTCAACGCCTCTCTTTCTCTCTCTTTCTCTCTCTTTCTCAGTCTTCATCCTAAATTATGAAGGATCCCATGCAGGGGGAAAGGGCAACCCTCAAAGGGCAAAAATCCTACCCCTTCAGCAGAAGCATCCATTTGGTGATCGAGTAGCAGGAAAAAGACAGAGATGGAACACGCTTCTTTCTCTCGGGCAGAAAAACCAAGTGCCTTTCGCTTCCCTGTGGCTCTTGCCTCCACAGTCCGCGAGGCAAAGGCAAGGATGATGATCTGCCATTATCTAGGCAGCCTCATCTGAGATGCAGATGAATCCAGAATGCCCAGGAAGGAGAGGTCCCGTAGGATCCGATAGGATCACCCAGCTCACCTTCTGGGGAACAAGAATAGCCATGATTCCTGTGAGAGAGACGCTCAAACAAAGTTCTACACCTAGGGAGGAAAAAACCACAAACTCACCATTACAAGATGGGGGATACTTGGCTCAGTAATACTACGAGTGAGAAGGATCTTGGAAGTGTTGTAGATCACAAGCTGAATCTGAGCCAACAGGGTGATGTGGCTGCAAAAAAGGCCAATGCGATTTTAGGATGAATTAACAGAAGTCTAGTCTCCAAATCCTATGAGGTGCTAGTCCCCCTCTATTTGGCATGGGTTAGGCCTCATCTTGAGTCCTGTGTCCAATTCCGGACAGTACACTTTAAGAAGCATGCCATAAAACTGGAATAAGTTCAGAAGAGGGCAACAAGGATGATTAGGGGACTGGAAATCAAGCCCTAGGGGGAAAGACTGAAAGAACTGGGCCTGTTTAGTCTTGAGAAAAGGAGATGGAGGGGAGATAAGAGAGCACTTTTCAAAGACTTGAAAGATAGTTCTACAGAGGAGGGGCAAGATCTGTTCTCAGTCATCCCAGAGTGCAAGACACATAATAATGAGCTCAAGTGACAGGAAACCAGATTTCAGCTGAATATCAGGAAAAACTTCTTAACTGTTAGAGCAGTACAACTATGGAACTCATGACCTCGGGAGATGGTGAACGCTCCAACGCTGGAGGCCTTCAAGATAAAATGGGACAATCATCTTTGTCAGGTCTGCTTTGATTTGGATTCCTGCCTTGAGCAAGGGGTTGGACATGACGGCCTTAGAAGAAGCCCCTTCCAACTCCATGATTCTGTGATTCTAAGATCTCAACTAACTCTGCAATCCTAAACCAAGGATTTAGAGCATGGACAACCCTTCTGAAGGTCTCAGATTACAACTCCTGTGGTCGCTGACCATTGCCAGGGCCCAATGGCAGTTAGAGCTGAGAGCAGCTGGCTGGCATCGGGTTGCCGATCCCTGACTTAAGAGGCTCAAGCAAATCCCAGACCACAGATCTAGAGCCCAAAGATACTGCTGTATCCCCTTTTCCCACTCTACTGTCCATCATCATCCTGGCTGTCACCCTGACCTCTGTGCTGAGCATGGCTCCTTTCTTCCCTCTGCTGCAGGGGCGGGCGACCCCTGGGGATCAGGGGGCGTCACCGGCACCCCTGTGAGCCCACGGAGGGCTCCGTGCACCACCTCCCACCAAATTTGTGATGGCAGCGGCCACAAAAATGCCCCAGCCCTTTTTAAAACACAGTGCACGTTCCATAATGCCCCCTTTCAGGGAGGCTTCCAGGAGACCAGCTCCACTGAGAAACAGGATGCATGGGAGGTGCACCCCTTGTTTTAAAACAGAGGCAGGCAAAGTGTGACCCCAGGACAGCATGAACCTTGGTCTCAACCCCCAGGAATGTTTAGTATCCCCAAATACCCATTTTTCAAAATGAGAAAGGGACTTCTTGATCAGACCCCCTTATCTGTGGAACCAGTATCCACAGATTCCCTTATCCACGGCCTGAAAACATTAAAAATGTTAAAAAAGAAAAATTCCATAAATATATGTCTTGCTGGTTTCTGATTTTGTGGTTTTTTTTTTTTTTTTTTTTTTGGCATTTTGGTCCTCTGTTCAGTCCCCACAGGAATGTATGGGGAAGAAAACTGGCCCCCTGGATTCACCCATGTTGTGCTTTTTGCAATACCAGCCATGCTTGCCCAGAGTTGGAAGTCCTGAGTGTGGATCCAGACATGTAGGGTCACCAGGGATAAGGGGGAAAGTATAAGCCCAGGCACAGGGGAGCGGGACCTTTGGACGGTGCCTGAGGGACACCATGTGAATGTGCAATGTTTTGTTTTCAGGGGGAAAGAGGTCAAAGAGGGAAGCAACAGAGATGCCCTCGGGGACCCCCAGGGATGCCGGGCGACAGAGGGGAAATGGTGTGTATTCAGACTTCTCATTGTTCAGTTGTAGAAGCAAACATTGGAGACCCAGGCATGCCTCCGTTTCCAGAGAGGTAGCCATGCTAGTCTGTTTCTGATGCATGGACCGGTCATCTCCTGGATTGACTACTGCAATGCTCTCTACATGGGGCTTCCCTTGAGGCTGATCCGGAGACTACAGCAGGTCCAGGACATGACAGCCAGACTGGTGGCTGGTGTGAGCAAGTTTGAGCACATCACTCCAGTTCTGGCTTGCCTCTGCTGTTGTGTCCCGGATCAGGTTCAAGGTTTTTGAGGCGTATGTATAAAGCCCTTCACGGTTTGGCATCACGGTCTTTGTTGGAGTGTCTCTCCCCAATGGCGTCTGCCCCGTCCACCCGATCCTCCTGGACTATTCTCCTCCGGGTAGCCACCCAAGGGTGGCCTGGAAGTCATCCGCAAGAGGTCCTGCCTTCTTCGTGGTGGCACCGACTTCGAGGAACCAGCTCCCAATGGAGTTACGTCTGGCCCATTCCCTACTAACGTTTAGAAGGCAACTTAAAATGCTGCTTTCCACACTGACCCTGTTTCATTTTATGCTTTTTGTCCTGCTGTTATATAGAAAATTGCCTCTGGTGCCATTTGCTTTATTCTGTCCAATGTTTTAAGTTCTTACTGTATATTCATAGTTTATTAGTATATGTTTTATTTACTGCTGTAAAATGTCCAGAATAGTGCATTGCATGAATGGAGCGGTATATAAATTAACGAAATAAATAATAAATGTATAATATAAAGGAAAACAAGGTGTGGGAATACTTTGAAGATTAACAGATAGATAGATAGATAGATAGATAGATAGATAGATAGATAGATAGATAGATAGATAGATAGATAGATAGACAGACAGACAGACAGACAGACAGACAGACAGACAGACAGACAGACAGATAATACAGCTGCTGATCCCCAAAAATTGGTATGACAGATTTGCAGTTGTAAAAGAGGTGACCATGTTAGTCTGTGCAAGCATCACAGGTAAAAACAAAATAAAAATAAAAGAACAAATAACAAAAACCAAAAAACATGGTGGCGCCTTAAAAACTAACTGTTGTATTTCAATGTGAGTTTTTGTGGATGAAATCCACTTCCTCAAACACAAGAGAGAGAGAACATGGCCAATATTTATACATGGTGTCAAAATACAGAGATCATGGTTGGTTGGTTGGTCGGTTGGAAAGAAAGTCAATGGGTATTTAGCAGTGTTTGAGATACAGATCTATTCCACCGAAGCTTGTACTGGCTTTTTATGGTGGTTAAAAGTATTTGTCCTACTTATTGGTTCTTTTATTTATTTATTTATTTATTTATTTATTTTTCTCTTATTTTTTTTTGTCTGTTTGTTTGTTTTTACCTATAACAGTATGGTAGAGAGGGGGAAAAGATTCCTGGGTGAACACAGCAGATAGACTGAATGCTTGTATGCAGAAGGATGGTGCTATTAGAACATGATAATGAAGCAGCTGGAGAACGTGTCATAAAGGAACATAACAAGAAGTCCTTCAAAGCAAAGAAGAAACACGGAAGAGCCCCATGCCTTTTGGTTATTGTTTCCGAGGCATTGGGGGGGGGGGGGGGTTGGGAATACAGTTTAATTTTTTTATTTATTTATTTAAAATATTTTTAGCCCGCCTTCCTCCTTAAAAAGGACCGTTTAGCACAGGCCTAGATCCACCATCTGTTCTCAACTGGAGTAGACCCGTTGACTCAGTGGGATTTTAAATACATTTTGACTTACCACTCAGCAGGTGATTCGGTGGGCTTTTGCTAGCTGGGAATAACTAGCCGATTTAGGCCACAGTCTTCTAGATGAATGTACATCTAGTTCATCATTTGTTTAACTTCTTTTTTTAAAAAAAGTGTGTGACTGCTGGAATCTTTTCAACAGGGAGAAAAAGGCCCAGCTGGTAGGAAAGGAGCTAAAGGAGACCCCGGACTTTCTGTAAGTGTTTTATTCTTTTATTTATTTGGGAGCTGAGATGCTAAAATTGATTGGTTGACTTCTCCCCCCCCCCCCCCATAGCTTTTCCTAGATTTGCTCCAAATTCATCTCAATGTATCTCTCACCCCATTTACATGTTAGCTACTCGGGGCAAGAGGTAACTTAGAGGGAAGGTCTCATGTACACACACACCTGATATTGCACAACATGCCACAGTTCACAAGGGTGAGGAAACTGCTGTGTGCTTTTCCATTTGCCATAATGGAAGCATAAACAACTGGAGGAAGTGGGAGGAAGAGGAGAATGGGTGGAGAGGGGGGGGACTTTGAGGGGAGAAGGAAGGGCTGGGAAGTTCATGGTAGTTGTTGTTGTTTAGTCGTTAAGTCGTGTCCGACTCTTCGTGACCCCATGGACCAGAGCACGCCAGGCCCTCCTGTCTTCCACTGCCTCCCGGAGTTGGGTCAAATTCATGTTGGTCACTTCGATGACACTGTCCAAACCATCTCGTCCTCTGTCGTTCCCTTCTCCTCTTGCCTTCACACTTTCCCAACATCAGGGTCTTTTCCAGGGAGTCTTTTCTTCTCATGAGATGGCCAAAGTATTGGAGCCTCCGCTTCAGGATCTGTCCTTCCAGTGAGCACTCAGGGTTGATTTCCTATAGAATGGATAGGTTTGTTCTCCTTGCAGTCCAGGGGACTCTCAAGAGTCTCCTTCAGCACCACAATTCAAAAGCATCAATTCTTCGGCGGTCAGCCTTCTTTATGGTCCAGCTCTCACTTCCATACATCGCTACTGGAAAAACCATAGCTTTGACTATGCGGACCTTTGTCGGCAAGGTGATGTCTCTGCTTTTTAAGATGCTGTCTAGGCTTGTCATCGCTTTCCTCCCAAGAAGCAGGCGTCTTTTAATTTCGTGGCTGCTGTCATCATCTGCAGTGATCATGGAGCCCCAAGAAGGTAAAATCTGTCACTGCCTCCATATCTTCCCCTTCTATTTGCCAGGAGGTGATGGGTTCATGGTAGTAGGTGGGGGTAATTAAATTTGAATTCAGTAAGGAACAAATCAGCTGACTGGATAGCTCAGTGGTTTAGGCATCTGGCTGTGGAGCCAAAGGTTGGTAGTTCGATTCCCAACTGTGCCTCTTGTGAGTCGAACCAGCCTGGGTGGCCTTGGGCCAGAGGCACAGTCCTAGGAGAAGGAAATGGGAAACCACTTCCGAGGACTCTCTACTTAGAAAGCCCTGGAAGGAGTCACCACAAATCCGAATCGACTTGACGGCACACAATACATACATAAGAAACAAATTCACAAACGATTTGCCAACTTTGAGTGACTTAATTCCTGTCCACCTAATTCACACAAGGAGAAAGGGGAAGGAGAAACGTGTTACAGTGGATCACGTAAGGTGAAATAAACTAGAAAAGACTTGGAGGAAGGAAAAGAACCTGAAAGACAGGTTGGGGGATGCAACACCACATTGTTATTTAGGGCCAGCTTATCCACCCTTGGGATAACCATGATGATGTCCAATAGGAGAGGATCAAGAGGGAGAAATTCCATTTTAGCCCAGTGGGAGTTCACCCATCCCTAATTCGAGTAGGTTTCAAACCATCTCAAGAAGCTTTTAATGGAGGCAGGGCTTGCTTGCTTGCTTGCTTCCATCCATCCATCCATCCTCCCTCCCTCCCTTCCTTCCTTCCCCCTATCCCTCCACCTCTTTCTTCCTTCCCCCATCCCTCCACCTCTTTCCTTCCTTCCTTCCTTCCTTCCTTCCCTTCCTTCCTTCCTTCCTTCCTTCCTTCCTTCCTTCCTTCCTTCCTTCCTTCCTTCCTTCCTTCCTTCCTTCCTTCCTTCCTTCCTTCCAACAAATGTGGTTGCCAAATTGCTTTGCGTTCAGTGGGCCAAAATCGTTTTCTGTAAAGTACGTCACCATAAGGGTTGGTGATGTCACCAGCAGAGGGAGGTTTTTGGTAATTAAACAGTTCTAGCTTCTGTCTAGTATAAGGATAGGTCACTGGAGACCAAGATATGTTCGATCACCATATATGGGTGTGAAAGCTGGACAGTTAAGAAAGCTGAAAGGAAAAAAAATATTTGTTTGAAATGTGGTGCTGGAGGAGAACTTTGCAGATACCCTGGATGGCCAGAAAGATGGAACAAGGGGGTCCTAGATCAAATCGAGCCTGAACTATCTCTGTAAGCAAAAACGATGAAACTGAGGCTGTCTTACTTTGGGCACCTCATGAGAAAGCAGGATTCTCTGGAAAAGACAAGAATGCTGGAAAAGTATAAGGCAGCAGGAAAAGAGGAAGACCAAAAAACGAGATGGACTGACTCCCTAAAGGAAGCCACAGAGTTGAATATGGCAGTTCAGGAGAAGACATTTTGGAGATCACTTGTTCATAGAGTCACCCTGAGCTGGAGGCAACTTGAGCGCATATAACAATAGCCTCTGTCCCACACCTCACTTGGCTTCCAAATGCAACTCAGATCAATTACACACGAGTAGGGCCAGCGCCAGGATAAAAGCAGGAACCATTTAGTGACGCCACCACCCCTCCACAGGTCTAATTTGCAAAACAGGATGTTGGCCGTTATGGTTTTAATATCCGAATTTATTCCAGTTACGCTTTGAAATTACAAATTTTCGTGGGCCTATTTTGGCCTGTGCTTTCTTTCCGACCTGGACGTGAGCTATTTTGGCTTCCGGTCAAGGGAGAAAGTAAGATACAAATCAAAGAAGCGGTAGAGGTTGTCTCGCCTAAAGTGGCTAGCCGGGGCCCTGGGAGTATGAGACTAGGATGACCTGGGGAGTATGGTTTCCAGGATTCTAACCCGGGTTCCTGTTTTGCACGGCCCCAGGCGGAAGAAGTGAAGGCGATCGTCAAGAGTGAGATGGGCGACCAAGAAGGCGGTGAGTGAATCCAAGCGGCCTCTCCTTCCCCCACCCCCTGACTGAGCCATGCATCCTTCCCACCCTGCAAAGTCTACTGTATTGTAAATTAGATCAATTTGAATGCCGGCACAGCCTTGCCTGGCAAAGCAAATTTCATCCCATTAGTTGCAAACGGAGTTGTTTCTCCAAGACGGCTAACTAGATGAATCCTAGTCGTTGCTGGTCACGGGGTCTTTGATGCGACTCTGACCTTTGTCGGGGGACCGTCATGTATTTCCTTGTGGAACCTCAATTCCACCATTCTTTTTTCTTCTCCCTTGTGGAGTTTCGACAGCAAATCCCTTAATTGATCTCCATGCCAATTCTCCCGTCTCCGGCTTTCGGCGCTCTAAATGGGCCCTGAGCTGAAGGGGAGTTTCGGGACACGGTGTGTCTGCTCGAACAGGGACCGTGAGCGTCCTCTTGTACTGGTCCAGACTTTCTTGCTGACCGTTCCCTCCGAGAGCTGGATGCGGAGTCTGGGAATAGCACTTTTTGTCACTGGGGTGTGCTTCAGCCTTTCTCTCTGATGGGGCATTTAAGGTGCAAGACAGCTAAATGAGCCTTGTAAGCAGAAGGCCCCGAGATTCACCCTCTGGGATGTCCAGCTGAAAAGCTTTGAACTCCGAAGCCTGGGAAAGAACGGCTCCCTGTTTTTGGAAAGAAAGAGTGCTGATCTGACCCCGTGTAAAGGGAGACCCTCCAAAATGGTCAGCCACAGGGAGGCGGAATCTGCCCACCAGAGCCGGTCAGACCACTGTGCTTTTAGGTGGGAGAGATGGAAAGGCGGTCATCGAATCATAGAATCGTCGTATGGTTGAAAGGGACGTTGAAGGTCTTCTAGTCCAGCCCCCTGCCCAAATGATGGTGTGGAAGGCCATCTCAATCAGGCTTTGGGATGGTTTTTTTTGGAATTTGTGGACTTTAGCCCCCAGAGGTCTGCAGGAATACCCCTCAGCCAGACTTTGGGGGGCTTTAATCAGGAAATCCTGATGGGTGTTTTCAAGTTCTTACAGCTGGTGAAACCAGACTCCAGCAGCCTTTTTCATCCGGTGGAGCAAATGGGAAACAAGTGACCAGGGCTAAACTGTATGGGATCTGCAAGGGATTATGGATCTGGTAGATTTTTTTGAGAGAGACTTCTCGTGCAGAGCCTAATGGGCAGAGACTACCACATCCGTAACCCCTTGCATCTCCCATGGAGTTTAGCCCTCCCTACCCATTTCCCAGCCTTCTCCACAGGGCCAAAATGGCTGGCAGAGTCTGAATTCACCAGCTGTAAGAACTTGGAAACACCTGTCAGGTTGTGAATGATAGTGAATCTTTCCCATCGTCTCTTATCAATTGTATGGAACAAGTGACTGCACCATGAACACTTTCATATTTTGAGATAACCAATATGTGTTTTTCTGGGAGAATTCTGGGAGCTGTAGTCCAGAAATGCAACCTGGCACATCTGTAATGCTTATCCAAGAGGCACCGAAGGGCCCCAAATATCTGGGACGGCTCTATCCTGATGTTCAGCAACCAAATGCAAAGCAAAGTGTGCTCCTTATATACTGCCTCCTAGCGTTTAGAGCACTATCTGGGTGATTTACAGTTTAATTATGCAGACTACACATTGCCAACCCAGCGAGCTGGATACTCATTTTACTGACCTCAGAAGGATGGAAGGTTGAGTCAACCTTGAGCCTGTTGGGATCGAACTCAGGTCATGAACAGAGTCTTAACTTCAGTACTGCAGTTTAAACCACTCCACCACGACGCTCCTAACCAGTCACATCTAATCATACTACAGTTGGCAATCCCAGGTGAACGACCCAGTTCAAAAAGAAAGGAAAATGTCCCGAAGCCCTTTTGAAAGATGATTAATCCAGGTCGCTCTCCATATTAATGTATGGATTCATTGTGTTTTTGTTTGTTTGTTTGTTTGTTTTGCTTTCCCTCTTTTACAGCTTGTTTAGGTGAGAGGAAAATGAGGGGGACCGTTGAGCGCGATCAGGCTTCTTGTGAGCCCAAGTGATAAGTATAGAAGTTTAATTTCCCACACCTCTCCTCGAAAAGTAGCAGAAGGGTCAATCCATAAAGGGGTCGCAACCGATGGGGAATATTCCAGTGGTCGCATCTGATGGGTTTTTCCACCTCAACTGCATTTGGGTTTTCCCAATTTTTTTCCACCTCAACTGCAAGCGACAAAGCAAGTTGGGGGGGGCGTCATTTTGGTGACTTTTCAGTGGGGTGAAACACAGGCCTGATCCACTGTGCTGGCAGCGATCTTTTCGACAGCTGCCCGGTTTTTGTCCAGAGCTGCCCTTTGGAGTGCCAAATTATGTGAATCAAAAAAAGAGAGCGCTACAGAACCTGAAGGTCTGCGTTGCCTGTGTTGCCACATGTATGCCATGTGGGATGGGGGACACGAGAGACAGTGCCTTCTCTGTGGCAGCTCCCAGACTGTGGAAGGCTTCCCCCCCCCCCCCCCCGGGGAGATCAGGCTTCGATCCTTCTGCTGACAGCTAGACCTATCTTTTCAGGCAGGCTTTTAACAATCCTGATTGATCCCTATATGCCTTTTTTAAAGCTAAGATCGTTTTTAATGTTCCTTTGCTTTTAATTATTCAGTTGCATTTTAATTAGCGTATAATTTGTTTTTCAAATGTTTAACTTATTATGTTTTAAATTTTTAATATTGTGAGCCGCCTTGGGTGACCCTATCGGGAGAAAGACGGCCTAGATATAAAACAAACAAACAAATAAATGAAATGATACATATTCTGAGTGTACACTTGCAATGGATTTTTGGACAGTTGCAGTAGTCAGGCTTAATGTGGATTGGGCCCACCAATTTGCACTCACACACCGCTAGGTGAAGGTGTGACCACACAGTGGGAAAAAATGAAAATGGATTAGCAGTCAAATCATGTTAGGATTCCCCCATTAATTTGCTTCAGCACACAACGCAGGAGCCAGGGCTTACTTACTTACTTAACTTACTTACTTACTTACTTACTTAACTTTCTTTCTTTTTCTTTCTTTCTTCCTTTCTCTTTCTTTCTTTCTTTCTTTTCCTTCCTTCCTTCCTTCCCTCCCTCCCTCCCTCCCTCCCTCCTTCCTTCCTTCCTTCCTTCCTTCCTTCCTTCCTTCCTTCCTTCCTTCTTCCGTCCTTCCTTCCTTCCTTCCCCCCATCCCTCCACCTCTTCCTTCCTTCCTTCCTTCCTTCCTTCCTTCCTTCCTTCCTTCCTTCCTTCCTTCCTTCCTTCCTTCCTTCCCTCCCTCCCTCCCTCCCTCCCTCCCTCCTTCCTTCCTTCCTTCCTTCCTTCCTTCCTTCCTTCCTTCCTTCCTTCCTTCCTTCCTTCCTTCCTTCCTTCCTCCCTCCCTCCCTCCCTCCCTCCCTCCCTCCCTCCTTCCTTCCTTCCTTCCTTCCTTCCTTCCTTCCTTCCTTCCTTCCTTCCTTCCTTCCTAATGCATGCTTTCCTAGCACAAAAGCAGCCGGACAGCCAAAGGGGGAAAAAAGAGTGAGGAGTCAGCAAAGATACAGGAGGAAGTTTAAGGTCACTCTGCTCTAACTTTTCTTCCTGCTTGTCACAGAACTAGTCAAAGACAACTAGCCTGTGGCTCAGCACCACTCAGGATGGGCCCATGATATGAAGACAGCCTCCTGTGTAGGTTTGGTGGGATGCTGAATGATTTCTTCCATTCTCTCTTCCTCTGTCTGTCATATTTTGTTTTCATCCAGACAAAAACGTCCACCTGGCAAAGAGGCTGGCAGACCCGGGTGCCGATTACTTAGCTGACTTTGGGCAAAGAGAAAAAAGGGCCCTTCAAGCTGAAGGTTCGCCAAAACAAGAATTATTCAGTGACAAGCAGAATGAGACCCAAGCAGGCTTGCTGCAGGCAGAATCTGCTCCATCTCTTTCAGGTAACTTGGGGGGGGGGGGGGGGGAATCTGTTTTTTCTTCTTTTTTACATATTTGTCTTTAATTTGGTGGCAGATATGAACTCCTACAATCAGTTACCGTATAGTCCAACACAGTGGTGGGGATTTAAGAGTGTGATGAATACATACTACATTTGTCATTCTCCTTAATTCAGACTCTCTACCATCAATAAAGAATGTCAAAGATCTGAAAGATTTCTTGCCTCCAGTGTGAGAGTGAGACAAGAACTCCTTTTTTTTTCATTCAGCTCTCCATAATTTGTGCAAAATATTTCTGCACAAAACTACTGTCCTTTCCCTTTCAGAAATTTTAAAATTGCGGTCAATTTATTTGTGTTTTAATCGTACAATTCCTTAAACCGTGTTTTAACATCGCACCGTCTGAACCAGAATTCTATAAGAGATTTACAAGAGGAATCGGGCTTTTTGAAATTTGAGCTTGCTTTGAAAATTGTGTTTGTTTATTCCCTTTGTTATCTTCTCGTCCTAACTTTTCTCCAGCAAGCACAAGGTTCTCCCTGTGAGGTAGGCCAGATGGGAACAATGGGACTCATCCAGGGTCACCTTATGAAGGTGTTAGGAATCCTTGTCTACTCGCTGTGGACACAGTGGAGCGCTGTAGCCCCGATCCTTTCTGGTTTGGGGATGAGAATAAGATTAGAGTCAAAATCCTCTGCTGTTCATAGATACTCTCCATGGGAGTCAAAACCTCGAATTTCCAAAGTTCTTTTGACTCATGGGGAGAGTCTGTACAGAGAGTGGACCACTTCCACCTCACACACAACCACCTCAAAGTGTAGGATGGTGGCAAAACTGAACATTGTGGTGAGGGGCTTTAGAACACCCCTCCTTTACTCATGGTGAACATACAGTAGTACCTTGGTTTGCGAAACGGATCCGTTCTACGCGACGTTACGTAGTACGGAAATTTCGCAAACCGAAATGCCAATTGCGCTATGAAAGGGGCGGCGCTATAGGCGCAATGCGCCCTGGGGAAACCCTTTCATAGTGCGAAAAAGAAAAGAAAACAACGTAAACCGGGGCTTTATTTCTTATGGATTTCAGTTCATAAACCGAAAATTACGTAAACTGAGGCGTTCGCAAACCGAGGTACTACTGTACTTTATTTTTATTTATTTATTGCATTTAAAATATTTTTTACCCCATTTTTCTCCTTAAAAAGGACCCAAGGCAGCTTACATCATTAAAAGACGGTATTTACAGCTAGCAACAGTGAGTATGCAAGTACTAAAAAGGATCAAATGAATACCATACTAAGAAACACCAGCAACACCGAAACAAATTCAGTAAGCAGTAAGGTACAGCCAGCCGTTTGAAAGGTCCCACTCAGACAGCCAGTCACTGTCTGAAGAGAAAAGTCTTTGCCCGCTTGCGAAAGGACAGCCAAGAGGGGGCCAGGCTGGCCTCCAGTGGCAGGGAGTTCCAGAGTCTGGGAGCAGCCACCGAGAAGGCCCTCTCCCATATCCTGTGAAGGTGGCAAGATCGAAAGAAAGGCCTCTCCTAATGATCTTAACACTGAGGCATGGCCATAAAGGGAGACCCAGTCCTTGAGGCAGCTTGGACTGTGATGTGCTCGGATTCCTAAAACTTGACTAGGCCTTGAATGTCATGGCACGTTGGGGATTTGAACCCAGATTTCCTGAATCGTAGTCCAGCACTCCAATGGCTACACCATGTTGGGCTTGTAATAATAATCATGTGCCCTCAAGTCAGTTCTGACTCATGGTGACCCCTTTTTAGAGTTTTCCAGGTAGAGAAGACTCAGAAGCGGTTGTCCATTCTCTTCTTCTGGGGTTGCCCTCGGATTGTGCAGCTTGCCCAAGGTCACACAGGCTGGCTCTACTCACAGGAGGCCCCAGTGAGGAATTGAACTCGCAACCTCTGGCTCCACAGCCAGAAATCTAAACCATGGAGCTATCCCGCCAGTTTGATCCTATATATGAGCATATGCAACATTATGCAAGTTGGTGCCCTTTTTTTGTCCTGTGTCTGTGTGTTTTTCCCTACAGGATTCTGCCCATAATTTTATTTATCTATTTTATTTATTTATTAAACTTTGATACTGCCCATTTAGCTGCCAAGGCTACTCCAGATAGTTCACAACATAATAACAGACACTTTAAAGCAGCGGTGCCCAACCTTTTTAGCCCCGCGGACCGGCTGGGGAAGGCAGGGCACCCCCCTGCGCTCGTGCACATGTGCAAAGGGCGGTGCAGTACTCACATGGGCGCTCGTGTGCATGCACAAAGGGCAGCACGGTGCTCAGGGGGCACTAGTGTGCATGCGTGAAGGGGTGGGGGAGCACTCATGTGGGCTCAGGCGCGTGCGTGCAAGTGCAAACAGTCTGTGCGGGGGGAGTGCGTGCGGGGGGGGAGGGAGGTCTGTCTCCGTGGCCCAGTCCGGCTCAGGCCACGGACCAGCACCGGGCCGCGGGCCAGGGTTTGGGGACCTCTGCTTTAAAGCACTACACATAATGACTATATGAAACCAAAATTAGACATCAATCCACATACATATAGGTAAAGGTTCCCCTTGACATTTAGTCCAGTCGTGTCCGACTCTAGGGCGCAGTGCTCATCCCCGTTTCCAAGCCGTAGAGCCAGCGCTTGTCCGAAGACAGTTTCCGTGGTCACGTGGCCAGCGCGACTAGACACGGAACGCCGTGACCTTCCCACCGTGGTGGTACCTATTTATCTACTTGCCTTTTTACATGCTTTCGAACGGCTAGGTTGGCAGGAGCTGGGACAAGCGACGGGCGCTCACTCCGTCACGTGGATTCGATCTTACTCCACGTACATATAAAGTAACATAAAATTAATTAAGAATAATTTAAAAGGCAAGGTGGCGGAACGGGTAATATAAACGCTGAAACCACACTGTGCTATGCTGATGTAAGCTCCGGAAAAGCCCATCTGAACATCCGGAAAAGCCCATCTGAACAGCCATCTTTTCAAAGGTCGTTTGAAGATTCCCAGTGAAGGGGCCAGGCGAATTTCGTTGACTGACACTTACTATCTGCAGGCAGGCGCACTGTGTTGTAGTGGCTGTGCCGTAGCGTAGCACGAGTTATGCTAGTCTATCGCTGTGCCGCTATGGCCCTTTTCCCTGTGGAAAAAAACCCTGCAGACATCCTGGCTCTTTGGCCATGCGATGGGCGGCCCACCCAACGTGGGGCTTGTGAAGCTTTTGCTCAGGTCCCCAAGGCGCATCTCTTCTTCATGATCCGACAAGGCCTGTTCCTTGAGCCCCAGAAGCTGACTGGGCCATAGCTGGCTTTCTTACAAAGAAGACCGAATCACAGGTGCCGACCAGTGCATCCCACCGGCAGCCTCATCGCGGTCTGAATGGTGGCCAGACTTACAAATCATTCTGTCTCAGAGAGGACCACAACCACCAGGTCTAAATGCTAACAGGATTCTCCCCCAGCCGGACAAAAAAACCCTCGGAAGGATGGGACCCATCTCCTCTTGTTTCTTGTTTTCAGGCCTGCTCCAAATTTACACATCCCCTCTCTGACATTCATCATCATCCTCTTCTCTCTTGACTAACAGCCGACCTTTTTTTTTTTTTTTTTGGCCAAAGTTGTTAAAAGCCATTAAATCTTCTTTTTATTGCTGCCGCTCCTTCCGCCACCCGGCAGATAGTAGTTTCCGTGTGACATTTTTATCAAGAGGTTCTGGTACAGCTGTGTAGGAGAGGGGAGGGTTAGGAAAGAAAGAAAGGACTGGATAAAGCCCAGCAGAAGGATCGATATTTAAATCGCCACTAATTTATTTGCACGCCCTTATTAGCAGCCGGTTTCCATTTGCTGTCGCAAGGGCAGCGCCGAAGGCAGAAGCCGATAATGGACCTGTCGCTTGGCGAAAGCAGGGATAAGGCTTCCAGTCCATTATGGGATGAATTAAATGGCATTCAAGAGAGTCACTTTCTCTCTCGAGCTTCGATACGGGCGCTTGTGCGGAGAAATGCCGAGGGGCGGGGGGGGGGGGAATAGCCTCACCAGTCCTAAAGAAATCTCCTGCCTCTCTTTCTTCACGTAGAACAGCTGGTTTTGCACAAAAGGCTTCTGGCCATCCTTGAGAATAAACCAGAGTTTGAGGATGTTGCTTTGTTCCAGACTACGACTCCCAGAATCCCCCAGCCGGCGTAGCCATGGCCGAAGCAAAGTTTGGAAAAGTTGCTTTTGGGAGTTACAGCGCTCGGCAGCTTTGTCGTTGGTGCGCGGTGGGGCAGGAGAGAGGAAATAGCATCAACCACCTGGACAGAGCTTAAGAAAAGTTCCTTTTTTAAGATAACACCCTTCCAGAATCCTAAGGCAATGGTTCCCAACCTTGGGTCACCCGGGTGTTCTTGGACTGCAATTCCCAGAAGCCTTCGCCACCAGCTGCGAATGGGTTTGGGCCACATTTTCTTCCTTCCTTCGTATCAGAGCGTTGCACAAAAATTACGAGCGTATACGAAATGTGGTTGTTGTGTGCCATCAAGTCATCTTAAACGTATGCCGACCCTATTAATGAGTGATCTCTAAAATGGTCTGTTCTCAAGTGCCCTGCTGATCTCCTGCAGACGCAAGCCCGTGGCTTCCTTTAGGGAGTCCGTCCATCTCATATTTGGTCTTCCTCTTTTCCTGCTGCCTTCCACCTTTCCCAGCATTATTGTCTTTTCCAGAGAACCCTGCCTTCTCGTGATGTGCCCAATGTAGAACAGCCTGAATTTCAACATTTTTTTGCCTCCAGAGATAGATCAGGCTTGTTTTGATCTACCTATATGAAAGAAAGCTAAGATGAAAAACAAATTAAAATGTTAAAAGTAACTAGACTATTTTTGACCAGAAGCAGGCTAGTTCAAGGGCGTTATCTCAGCCCTTTGCTGATCTTCTTTTGTACACGGGGTGGAGCATCAATTGTACGCACATAAGTGCTGCGTGATTTGAACTTCTCCACAGTCACAGAGAAATTGTCCTTTGTACAAGTAGACTCATTTTACTTGATTATTCTTAGATCTTCCTACTTCGTTTCAAAGCCTATGAAGTGATGTCCAGATGGTCCAGATAGAGGTGTGGCTGATAGGATGATGCACCCTGCGGCAGGGTGCATCATCCTATATGCATGGCAGTTCCAGAGCACCACCAGCAGGACAGACCGGGAAACCACTTTGGAATAGACCGCGGGAGGGTCACCTTAACTCAGCATCAACTTGACATTGCTCTGCCCTGTCCAGTATTGTCAGCTGTTTGCCAGGATCTCTGGTGGAGATCCGTTGATGCTTTTTACTGGAGATACTCGGGAGTAAATCTGAGCCTTGTATGCAGAGCCAATGGCTTGCCACTGAGGTAAGGTTCATTGCTTGGGGAGCAGAATCTTTGAGTTCCTTAGACAAGAGAGCAAGCCGCCTGGGACGGAATGAATCACAGCCTCTTGTCTTTCAAAGACCTTCTTCACCCTGAACACTGAGGTATCGCATCCTATTGTTGTCCTCCCCTGATGGACTTTCCCTGCCAACAGTTTTAAACTCCCCCCACAGACACAGACACTCCAATGAAGAGTGCTTGGGCACACGAAAGCTTACGAACAATAAAAAAACTAGTTAGTCTTTAAGGTGCTGCAAGACTTCTGGTTTCTGTTCCCCTTACATGTGCAACTCAAGAACATTTCCGTAGAGTCTTGTTGTAAAGTTAGCATGACATATGTCACAAGGAACCTGTACTGGGGTCAAAGGGACATAGACAGAAGAATAACTGAGTGGGCCTAAGTACTTTTTCTTCGTAGTATCTCTTCTGAGTAAATTTAAATTGTAAAATAATGTGTTACATGTGTCCTTTGCCTTTGGACCGCGTGGTGCTCAAGGTGGCTGTTACGTCCCTCGCATCCCTGAATTATCTGGTGGGGTTGTGTCCTCTTCCAGATCCATGTGTCCTGCCGATGGATGAGGGCTCCTGCCTGAGGTACACGGTGCTTTGGTATTACCACCAGGAGGCCAACAACTGCCGGCCATTTATCTTTGGTGGTTGCGGTGGGAACGCCAACCAGTTTCCCTCCAAGCGGAAGTGTGAGCTGTGGTGTAAGAGAACGGCAGGTGAGGACAAGCAGGAGACTCCAAAGGTACGCTGACCCTTTTCATGGTCCCTGAGGTCCTGCCTCGGAGGCTCAGAATCCAGTGGTAAGCCTTCTGTATTGAATTAGGCTTTGGGGTGTGGGTGGGTGTCAGAGTTTGGTGTGAGGAAACTGAATGTAGCCCTTACTTAATAATAATAACTTCCACTGATTACACAGTAAGGGAAAATGTTTCAGTCAGGAATCTACAGAGCAGATTGAACTTCAGTCTCCCCTATCCCTTATTTGTTTGTTTACCTCAGCCGTAACTAGTTTGTTTCAATACATTCACTCATAGACTCTGGTAAATTAGATAGAATAAAAGGTTTCTGTTTACTCACAGTTCTTCATATATATGTTCATATACAGTTCATATATATGTGTGCGTGTATATGTGTATACACACACACACACACACACATAGAGAGAGGAAATGTTAATTTGTTACATTACTGAGCTTAACTGGTTGATTTGCTTCATTACTGACTAACTGACCGTTCACATAGCTGACAGAACACACACTCTAACTGTTCACTTCTGACTCCATCACTCTAACACTAACGGAACGCTAACTTAACCCTGACTGGCTGTAAAAAGTCTGGAAAAGAATCTGATATTGAGAGGGGATTATTGGCTGTTACTGGATTGATTGACATTCACTGCAGCTCCCTCCCAGCCCAACCTTCTCAAAGGCATCCTATGAGGGTGCAATATATCCAACGTCTTTAGCCCCCAAATGTAATTCCAAGCTCGGAGCCTAAACTAAGATGAGCCGCAGAGCAGTCTTTCTGCGGAGGGGATTCACCCATATTCATGCCAGTAATTCAAGCTTGAAGCAATCCATTCCAGCGAAACCTTCACTCATCCATTCTGTTGTGAGCTTTCATTCTGCACTGCTCAGTGAGCCGCACTTTGTGAAATCAAAGGCACAAGAGTGAGTTAGAGGTGAAAGGAGCATCGGGGTCAGATGTAGGACAGGTCACAACCCACAGGACAGAGGCTGCTTCTGCAGCCCAGTGGCCGTCAACGAGAGGACTGCAGAAGTAACCATGCCGTGGGTGAGAAGGAAAAGATAATAGAATCCTAGAATAACAGAGTTGGAAGGGGCTTCAAAGGCCATCAAGTCCAACCCCCTGCTCAAAGCGGCAATCCAAACCAAAGGAGATTGGACCAATGGTTGTCCCATTTTCTCTCGAGTGCCTCCAGCATTGGAGCGCTCCCCACCTCCTCCCAAGGTCATGGGTTCCATTGTCGTACTGCTCTAACAGTTAATAAGTTTGCTGAGTTGTATGTGATGAAGGTAAGGAAGAGCTGGGTTAGGAAAAAGGGTACCCGCCTTCTCTCTTCGGTAGACCTCTTGTCCACTACAAATTCACCTTGATCCTCGTTTCAAACTCTCAAAACCATGGGTGATTCCTGGAGCATCTTACTGCAATGTGAATCCCACAAAGCAAGTTAAATATCATGTGTTTCTCTTGTTTCTCCTGAATCTCAGTCCCTGTTATTCAAGTTGGATCTTGAATGATCCCACAAGCTGAAGGGGCCCAAAAAAAAACACAACAACAACAAAAAAACAGTGTATGTCTCTCTTCCCAAATCCCCTTGTTTATCTGGTTCTTTCTTTTTTCTTTTTCTTTCCTTGCATCTGGAAATCTATCCAGGGAGGTAACTGCTTCAAGAGCAAAGAGGTGGTGGTGAAAAGAGGCAGAATCCGGCCATCTCCAAGACTGTACAGAAGGCAAATAAAAGCTGGAATTTGGGGTGGGGGGACTTACCTGTTCTGTGAACAAAGGAATTTAGCCTGTGTGAAAATAAATTCGCTGAAAAAGGGGGTGTCTTTGCTTTACTTGATTTATTGTCAAACCACAAGTCAAGGGATTCTTACATGAAATCCAAAATTTTTCAACTTTAGAGATATTGAGTCACTTGGGTTTCTCTCTTTCTATCCACAAAGGGCTGCCAGCTGCTCAGAGAATTTTCCATTGGGTTTTGTCAAAGCAGCTGGCTGGTTGTCTCACGGGTTTAGGTCTCTGGCTGCAGTGCCAGAGGTTGGGAGTTTGATTCCCCCACTGGGCCTCCTGGGAGAAGAGCCAGCCTGGGTGGCCTTGGGACAGCTGCAGAGTCCCAAGAGAAGGGGAGTATCTCTCCCTAAAAAACCCTGGAAAGGGTCACCTTTTGGAACTGACTCAATGGTACACAATTATTATTTGTCAAAGCCATGTGAAACTTGCCAACATGAATTTGACCCAACTCCGGGAGGCAATGGAAGACAGGAGGGCCTGGCGTGCTCTGGTCCATGGGGTCACGAAGAGTCGGACACGACTTAACGACTAAACAACAACAACAATGTGAAACTTGAGATTACATAAGAACAGAAGAACATACAAAGAGCCCTGCTGGATCAGGCCAAGGGCCCCTCTAGTCCAGCTTCCTGTATCTCACGGTGTCTACAGGATCTGAATACAGATCTTAGGTAAAGGTAAAGGTTCCCCTTGACATTTAGTCCAGTCGTGTCCGACTCTAGAGTGTGGTGCTCATCCCCGTTTCCAAGCCGTAGAGCCAGCGTTTGTCCGAAGACCGTTTCCGTGGTCACGTGGCCAGCGTGACTAGACACGGAACGCCGTTACCTTCCCACCGAGGTGGTACCTATTTATCTACTCGCATTTTTACATGCCTTCGAACGGCTAGGTTGGCAGGAGCTGGGACAAGCGACGGGAGCTCACTCTGTTGCGTGGATTTGATCTTACGACTGCTGGTCTTCCGACCCTGCAGCACAGAGGCTTCTGCGGTTTAACCCGCAACGCCACCACGTCCCTTTTCTTAACCCAAACACTAATGCTAACCCTAAGCATCAACATATAGTCAGCATCTATTTTTGGACTTTGGAGTTTCTCTCCACTTGACCAATACACACCTCGAACTTCTCTGATGCTCAGCTAGAAGCAGAGTCCTGGAGGACTCAAACGTTACCTGTTTGGGGCTATTTTAATGGTCCACAGACATAATGCCCATCATTTTTTTTTAAAGTTGAGGGATAGAACTCAGATCTCTTGTGCACACATACACCCAGCTGTTACGCTATATCAGCTCTGCAGGCAGGCAGGATCGTACCCACCCCCTTAAGAACAGATTTCCTCCTTGAGTTTACTTATTTATTCTACTCTCACCGCTCAGATCAGCTTCATCCCTGATCTTTTAAACGCCCACGTTTTCAACAAGCCCCTTCGGAAAGTGAACCCTGTAACCCTGATCTATGAGAAATATATCTAATACACAATGTTTATAGTATTGATCTATTATCGTGATGGCAAAGCCAAAGGATTATAGGGATGTATGTGCCGGGCCCTCCATTATCATGTTTCTTTGGAAATGTCAGTCCGCTATAATTGAGTTTCTTAGGCTTATTGGATTGTCTGATAGAAGAGCGCGTGTCGGGGCCCCTGATCAAGAGGGCAAGTTCCATATTTGCATCGCGGAGGCTCTTTGGAGAAGATTTCGATTCTGTAGATATTTCAGGATATCATGTGTGCCTGTTAAAAGAGTCTGACAAAATCTGTGCCTTTACATCATTCATGGAGCAAAGATTTCACCCACTGCCTTTGTTTTCTCTCCCAGCCATCGTCTCTACGCTGCTGTTGAGCAGCGTGCCTCAACATGGTGTGCTCCAGAGCTCTTGGACTACAACTCCCATAAGATGGCTGGGGGATTCTGGGAATTGTAATCCAATGTTTTGAACATATCATGTTCGGGGGAAAGGTGCTATAAGAGGGGTGGACTTTGCAGGGGGAGGTTTTCTTTGTTCGTCACCCTAAGCAAGCTACCTTGCTTTTCCTCTGTGATGGGTCTTAAATGTATCCGCATGTTCTTTGTTTGGAAACCTGCTCCCTTAGACATGAGAGCCTGAACCATGTCTCTGGAACAGGGTTATACTTTTCAGGATGGATTACCTCTGACCCAGAGTTTGGCTCCATAAAATCTCAGGGTGCAAATGCACAAGATGCCAGACAAACCATGACAGAGCTTTCAGGACCCTGGACAGATCATGGAGAGCTGGCAGATTTGGCTGGGAAAGAGATTATTTCAGGAAACTACAAACCCCAGAATCCACCAACCTGTGTGGCAGGTTGAAATTGGCAGCAGGCTGAAATGGGGAAAGCAGAGAAAGGATTTCAGTGCCCCCCCCCCCCCACACACACAATCCGCACCATCACGTTTCCAATTCCTTATCCCGCCAGCTGTCTTCTGAAACTTTTCACCTTCTGCCCAGGAAGAAGCGATGTGATGGGACTCCCTCCCGGCCTTCGCTCCCGCCTCATGCGCAAAGAGTCGCTCATCCTAGCGGTCTGAATCTGCTTTGAATCAGCAGCAAAGAGGTTAATGATCTACTTTGGAGGGTGAGACGAGTGGGTGTCGTGTCTTGTTCCGTCTCATCCTGGCAAAACAACCACCTCATCTCAGCTGCATTCAGAACCTTGCCTGCCGCGACCCTCACTGGGTCATTCTCAAATTACCCCATCAAGCTGTTGGGGACTTGGTGTCAAACAATTCATTTTCTCTTGTCAGTCAGAAGACGAATTCGTACGTGGCACGGGATCATCTGCATACATCCAGGACTGCCTGCCTACTCTCTATCCTTTCTTATTTCTGCCTTTTCTTAAATGTACAAAAATATATCCATACTATATTGCACTATACTGTACTATATTGTTTTGTATGTTTTATATCCCACCTTTCTCCCGAGTCTCAAGATGGTTCTGAACATGAGACAGAAGGAAGGAAGGAAGGAAGGAAGGAAGGAAGGAAGGAAGGAAGGAAGGAAGGAAGGAAAGAGCTCATGATGAATGGAAGGAAGGAAGGAGCTCAGGAAGGAAGGAGCTCAGGAAGGAAGGAAGAAAGGAAGGAAGGAAGGAAGGAAGGAAGGAAGGAAGGAAAAGTAGAGACTAGAAAAGACAATAACTTTAGGAAAAGTTGAAAGCAGGAGGAAAAGAGGAAGCCCAAATGTGAGATGCATTGACTCCATAAAGGAAGCCATGGTCTTTAGTTTGCAAGACCTGAGCAGAGCCATTAATGACATTTTGGAGGTCACTAATTCATAAGGTCACCGTAGGTCAGAAGCAACTTAACAGCACACAACATGATACCATTAAGCTATTCCAAAAAGTAGATTTAAATCAATTTGAAAGCATATTTGTTTTGTTTTGTTTTGTTTGGGGAAAAAAGAAGCCTTTTCCCTCCATGTAAAGTTCTCTTTTTAGAAATTAGGTAAGTTCTCCAAAGCCTTCCTGACTGGAAGGATCCTTTCTTTCTGGCAGACTGATAACAGGGAGGGAGGGAGGCTGCCTGACCCGCCCTGGATCCCCGGGAAGGTCTGTTCCTGTATCCTCACGGAATGTGCAAGACAAAGAGAAGGCCTTTTTCCAAAGACCTCGAAACCCGGGCAGGTCACGTGGCCCTTCAGAATGCCAGGAACCCAGTTGTCTAGGTCTTTTCAGGTAAGATCCAGCACTTTGCATTGGGCCCAGCGGCGCGCAAAGTGGACGGGTGGTCGTCCACGACGTTGTCAAAAAGTTCCCCCTAATCTCTCCCAGCTCACTGTTTGGTTGCAACATCCAGCCCCCAGTGAAGTGCCCAAGTTCATTCCAGGCACAGGGCATCACAGTAGTCTAGGCAGGATGTAAACCCAGCACCGGCCAGCAGGGTCCAATCAGGCATCTCCAGGAAGGATCCATCGCATCTCACTCGGCAAACCTGGGCATCCCGGCTCAGGGCTGAATGCGGATTGCAAACATGAGTCTTCAAGGGGTGTGGAATCTCATCTGACATAGTTTGCACCCCACTTCTCTGATCTGCTTCACAGCTGACCAGCAGCACCTCTGTCTTGCCAGGATTAAGCTTCCGTTTGTTCACTTTCTGCCTGTCCACTACAGCTGGATCATTAACCCTTCTAATTCAAAAGCAATTTGCTGTCTGGCTGATATACAGTAGGACTGCAGGATTCACGGCGGATCGGATCCAAGTCCCACTCCCGCAGATGCTGAAAAACAGGGACATAGTGAATGCTATACATGGCATGGTCTCTGGCTCCCTCTCGTGGCCAGTTCTGGTAAATACACTGTAGAAATACATATCAATAGATATTTCTGGGGTTTTTTAATTTAGTATTTTCAGCCAGCGGATAGGTGAATCAGTGGATACTGATCCCGTTGATAAGATGTCCTACTGTAGATCTCTCTTTGAGATTCTATACGTCTCCAGATTTCACCTTTCAACTGAAAGATTTCTAGGAACATTACGTGCACAATGCACATAAAGGGAAATCTGGCCAATCTCCTTTTGTAGATTAGATTTAGATTAGATTAGGCATCCTTCAGTCTCGAGAGACAATGGTAACGTGCTCTGAATAGAGGACTTGGAACAGCGTCTAGTGTGGCTGAGAAGGCCAATTCGGGAGTGACCATCCCTTCCACACTGGAGACAAATGCAATCTGTCCCCTGTCCAGCTCCCTGGTTTTGCTGGTTTCGGGACTGCCTCTTTGCCTCGGCCTGCTGGACAAGGGTCTCTTCCAATTGAGAGAGGCCATGCTGCACCGCCTGCCTCCAGGCTGAACGCTCAGAGGTCAAGGTTTCCCATTGGTTGAGAAAATCCATTCCTAAGGCCTTCAGATCCCGCTTGCAGATATCCTTGTATCGCAGCTGTGGTCTCCTTCTGGGGCAATTTCCCTGCACTAATTCTCCATACAGGAGATCTTTTGGAATCCGACCCTCAGCCATTCTTACGACATGCCCAAGCCAACGTAGACGTCGCTGTTTCACAAAATCTCCTTTTGTACATTTGTAATTATTAAAAAATGGAAAATTGGTACAGGTTTAAAATGAATATGTGCAAAACCAGCATAGATTAGAAACAGCCTAATTTGGCTACCCAGTTTCCCTCTTTGACTAACTGAGGCCCCTTTAACTCGGAGGGGGCAGATTCCAAGGGTCTATTTGGTTTTAAAACGCTGCATCAATTCCCCCCACCCCATGAGCATAAATGACAAAATACGAAGCAAGACGTGGTGGGCAGGCCATTTCCCCTTTGGCAGTTAAGAGGTTGGGGAGATGTACGCCCCACTTGGTGGCTAAATCACGACCCCCCTAGAGGCTTCCTGGGTCAGAAAATGTCCTTTTCGCGACAAGCAATTTTCAGTAAGAGACAAAAGGAGCCACAGAAATTCCCCAGGGGCTGTTCGTGACCTGGAGGCTTCACATGGCCTGCTCGTGCTTCAACTAGAGAATCTGGGAGGTTGCACTCCGGATCTGTAGCACGCATGGCGTGCACTCGAAGGATTGGGCTGGGGAGGAAAGAAGCAAAGGACCCCCTCCGTGGAAGAAGGCTAGAGAGTCTCCCGGCTTCTGTCAGGCAGAAAAGGAAGCAGGCAACCCGAACTGTGCTCCATTTTTATTACAGTCCAATGAGGTGTTTTTCCAGCTGCATTAGAAGCCAGTAGCAGGGAGAGATCGTAAAAGGATTTTTCCGGCTGGTTGGGAGGCAGCATCATTAGGCTCTGGGTTAATGGTGTTTCTGTTGCCGCAGACCTCCAGATCTTGGTTCTGTTGGGGACATCCGAACTGCTTTGATACCACCAATGCTGCCAGTTGGGAATGATGAGTTATAAATGAGAGTTTTCATCGATGGATGCTCTCTGGGCTCAGAGAAGCCTGCCTAAGAGCTCTGTTGCCTTTTGTTTATTTGCAAGGGACAACCTGGGTCGTTGCAGGGCAAAGAGATTGATTAACTCCAAAGCAAATGCACCATCCTTAGCTAATAAACTGCTCCCTCAATGCAGAGCAGAAGGGAACCCACATAGCCATTTCTCTTGCTCCGGCAGCCTCCTCGTTGTGTACTCAGTTGCATGACTGAGTTTGCAACCAGCGCGAGCTGCAGTGGGTGTTGACGATTCCAATTTCAGGGGGTGGGCTGTGAATCCAGTCCGCATTTTCATCGGTTTTCTGGACTGCAGTTCCACACAGCTTTGAGCCCACAGGGTTCCCATCTGTGGGTTTGGGACTGAGATAGTCTCGCCCCCAAGTAAAGGGTTTCTCCAGATCCTAACTCAGACGGAGATAGACAGAGATCTCTCGCCTCCGGAGAGAAGTAGCAAACAGCTTCCGAAATGGTGATGGATTCTAGTTTGAGCAAAACATCCCCGTGTCGCAGGTGCAAACAATAACAAGTCATCGGTGCCCTTTGTAAAATGGATTTTTTAAAAAAAAATCTTTTGGTTGAATTGCCAACATGTTTAAGGGCTACTTCAAACAGAGTGCATAATCTATTTCCTATTTACACTTCACACTGATTGGGGGAGATAAGAGAGAGATGACGGGTACCCACCTCTTTTTTATTATATGTTTAAAAAATAGTCTATCGCCTCCTGTTCTGACGTCACTTTAACAAAATCATCTCTGATCTGAAACCGTCGCGTCTGGCACCTGAAAATACCCTCTTTGTACTTATTTCCTAAAGGGAGATTCTCACAGGACCAATTCAAGAGCAGCACATCGTGTCAGACGTGTTACGTCACTCGCATGAAAGTGAGTCAAATGTGCTCATGTCATGAGAGACCGTGTGACGTAGTGGAGAGATGTTGGGCATGGGATCAAGAAACCTGGGTTCAAATCTCTGCATCACCATGGAAAGTCACTGGGATGTGGGACAATAGTAAACCACTCTTTTGCATCTCCTTTTTTAAAATACCCTATTAGGTTCCCAGTACGTTGGAAATGCCTTGATGGCACATAAGAAGAGATCCATTTTATAACATCCTATTAGTTAAAGGGCACAAATACTATTTGCAAACAAATGTATTCTTTGCTTCAAGAGCTAAAGGCAGTGGATCAAGGTGGTTGAAATGCTGTCAAGTTGCACCCGACCCTATGATTGAGCAACCTCCACCGTCAAGTGCCTTGCTCAGCTCTTGCAAACTCAACCCTGTGGCTTCCTTTAGGGAGTCAGTCCATCTCACATTTGGTCTTCCTCTTTTCCTGCTGCCTTCCATCTTTCCCAGCATTATGGTCTTTTCCAGAGAATCCTGCCTTCTCAGGATGTGCCTAAAGTAGGACAACCAAAGATTTGATTTTTGCCTCCAGAGAAAGCTCAGGCTTGATTTGATCTAGGACCCACTTCTCTTTCTGCCACTTCGGGTTATCCACAGAGCTCTCCTCCCGTACCACATTTCAAACAAATCATTTTTTTCCCTCTCAGCTTTCTTGACTGTCCAGCTTTCACACCCTAAGTAAATAAATATAATGGATATGAATAAACATGGTATCGTCAAAAGGTAGGAAACAATCGTTCTCCTATTGAAGGGAGGGGCAAAGCTCAGCAAGATGTTGTGTATGATGCCTAGACAAATAGCTTCGAAGTTATTTCTTTGGACTCCAGAATCTCCTCGCCAGCGTGGGCCCTGGCCACCTTTCTTGAAATGGTTCTAGAACTGGGTTTGCCCAGTCAGCCACACCCCACTTCCTGAGATGGAGATCTGGGCCAAAATGAGAGGCCTGAATCAGGCCCTTTTTATGTGATGAGAGAGCTAGATGTTTGCACTGCCACAAAAGTATGGCAGGCAAACGGGAGAACAGAGCACAGAACTGCTTCAGGGGCTCAGAAATCATAGAAATCATAGAAAAGTGAAGGGAGTTGAAAGTTGGAAGGGGCCTACAAGGCCATCAAGTCCAACCGCCTGCTCAAGGCAGGAATACCATCAAAGCAGATCTGCCGGGTGATTATGCAAGTTTTTCTTGAATGCCTCCAGTGTTGGAGCACTCACCAACTCCCAAGGTAACTGGTTCCATTGCTGTACTGCTCTAACAGTTAGGAAGTTTTTCCTGATATTCAACCGAAATCTGGCTTCCTTTAACTTGAGCCCATTCTTACATGTCCTGCACTCTGGGATGATCGGGGACAGATCCTGCCCGACTACATTTCAAGTCTTGACTGCAGGATTTGGGGATCTGCCGTGAAAAAGGAGCTTTTTGAATTTGCACTGTCTGGCATGATGTCTGGAAGGGACGGAATTTCACTATCCAATCTCTCACACCCGTTTATAATTTTGAAAGCCACGCATTGCCTCATTTTCCTCCCACAGAACAGCTCCAAACCGTTTTGCCTTTCTCCACAGGAAAGGTGCTGGTCCTCTTGAATCATTTCAGAAACAGCCAAGAATTCAGTGGCACCTTAAAGATTACTGTCTTTATTATAGCAAGCACTTTTTGGCATTCTAGTCCTTCAAAGCTTTTGGTTGAGAACCAGAGAGAGAATGAAGGGCTGGCTGGATCTTCCACCACACCGGAGGCCATTTTTAGGGGGTAGAGGAAAGACTGGGTTGCAACTGCCCCAAGCACTGGCCACCTGAGGCAGCTGCCTCACTTTCTCTCCTGTAAGGCCAGCTTATAGACAGTGTAATATACCAGTGTGTGTGTGTGTGTGTGTGTGTGTGTGTGAGAGAGAGAGAGAGAGAGAGAGAGAGAGAGAGAGAGAGAGAGAGAGAGAATATGGATTAGATAGAGAAGGAAGGAAGGAAGGAAGGAAGGAAGGAAGGAAGGAAGGAAGGAAGGAAGGAAGGAAGGAAGGAAGGATATGGATTAGATAAGAAAGAAAGAAAGAAAGAAAGAATATGGATTAGATAGATAAGAAAGAAAGAAAGAAAGAACAAATATGGATTAGATAGATAAGAAAGAAAGAAAGAAAGAAAGAAAGAAAGAAAGAAAGAAAGAAAGAAAGAAAGAATACGGATTAGATAGATAGGATCAGAAAGAAAGAAAGAAAGAATATGGATTAGATAGATAGATAGATAGATAGATAGATAGATAGATAGATAGAAAGAAAGAAAGAAAGAAAGAAAGAAAGAAAGAAAGAAAGAAAGAAAGAAAGAAAGAGAATATGGATAGATAGGATCAAAAAGTAAGAAAGAATATGGATTAGATAGATAGATAGATAGATAGATAGATAGATAGATAGATAGATAGATAGATAGATAGATAGATAGATAGATAGATAGATAGATAGATAGAATCACGAAAAATCAATGAAGGAGGGCCCTATTTTTTCAGGGTGGGGTTAAAAGTGACTTCTGATGGAAAGCCATTGATGTAAGAGGCTATAACAACCACTGCCACCACCCAAAATGAAAACCAAATACCTGGGGGAGGGGGGAAGAGAGAGAGAGATGTTTCTCTTCTGTGACGTTTTCAGCCTGTCTGACTTCATTCAAACAAAATCACGTCCTAATAAGATCCCTACCTCTGTGGATTTACGCTTGAAGCCCTAGGATCCACCTCCATATATATATGGAGGTGGAAATAGGGAAATAGGGGAGAAAAACCCACCCTGTTATCACCAGGGATTCTTTAGCAAGAATCAAAGGCAAGGAAGTTCGGAAAAAATGCACCTGATTGCTTTCTCCTTATCTTGAGAGTTGGTGGGGGGAGAGATTGAGAGAGGGAGGGAGGGGGAGAGAGAGGCTAGTTTTTCAAAGCTGAAGTGAGAGCTCACACTTCTGGCTTCACTGCAGAATCACAGGTAAGTGGATTTTCTTTACCTGCGTTTTATGGAAATGGAACAGCCAGATTTTTTTCTGCTTGCCAGAAAAGAAAGGGGAAAAAAGGAAAGGAGGGGGGGGGGGGGGGAGAAGAGAATACTAAATATCCCAGCATTTCTTAGAGATAAAGAGGTGCCAAACTGGTTAAAAATATATATATGTGGGCTTAAATACTGGAAATAATTTTATTTTAAAAGGATTCCGAGTAGTTCAACGACCTGTAGTTTCTGGAGTTGCAAAAATGGTCTGCCTGGGGTGTCAGCTATAAGTTGCTTTTGGACTTGGAATTGTCGTTGTCATAATCATCATCACCACCACCACCACCCTCAACAACTTCTTCGGAAGCGAAAAAGGGAATGAATGGCAAAGAACAAGGAAAAAAAGAGTTTTGAAGGATGAGAAAGACCCCAAAGATAGCAATGTGAGATCAAAGAACTGGGGTGAAAGTCGCTTGCTAAAAAGTTCAGTTTCTTTTTCTGTTCAAAAAAGAAGCTCGGGGAAGTTATTTTGATCCCCTTGAGGAGGCAGGGGGAACCATTCTCACCATCCCCTTAGGAGGAGGGAGGAAGAAGCAATATGAAAGCACTGGCAGGAGGGTGTTGGGAGTGAGACCTTCGATGGGGGGGAATTTCGAACAGCGTTTGATGGGAAGATCTCCGGTTCTAAATCCATATCAAAATAAATCGGAGCTGCACGAAAGCAGCCAGCCAGGGAGCGCCCTGCTTGGAAAAGCTGGTGCTCCATACGGGTGGAAGAGAATTCAGGAGAGAGAAGAAGGCGTCTGGGCAGGCTGAAGGTGCGCCTTCTTTTCCAGGTACCCAAAGCACCTGAGATGCCTTCAAGCACAGGTGAAAAATACATTGTTCTCCTCCAGTCAACAGAGAGATGTTCGTAACAAAGAATTTCGTGGCACCCTCAGGACGAAGCTGTTTTATTTGGCACAAGCAAGGACTGTCGCCGGCTTCCCAGAGGCAGGAGCCGGATGCAAAGTTATACAAAAGAGGCACCAGGAACCCACGGATGGTTATTTTCCCACGGGCAACATGTAGTCATTCTTGTTCAAAAAGATTTTGCAGGTTCCCTCACTGTTCTTGCTTAGTTTGAAGACAACCGAGAGTACATGACAGGTTTCCAAAATTTCCCTTGGTGCACTCATGCACGTGGTACACTCGTTTATTATTATTATTATTATTATTATTATTATTATTATTATTATTATTATTATTATTATTATTATTATTATTATTATTATTATTATTATTATTATTATTATCGTCGTCGTCGTCGTTGTCCTTGCTGTCGTTGTTGTCATTGTCGAAACACCAGGCACAGTCCATCAAAATTATAAAAGCATTGACTGGTATTATATAACAGAGACAAGCTTTAACCAAAAACCGAAGGATCTGTTAAACATTGATGCAGCATATATGCTGTTCCTAATATTGCAGTTTTTGTATCTCGGATTAGTAGTCGTAGCAGTGGTCGTTTTAGGTTCCAGCGTTATCTTCTGGTCAAGCAGATCTTGCAGGTTTTCAAAGCAACAGGGCCAAGGTTGCATGGCAAAATGTGCAAACACAGATCATGGTAGGACAGTTCAGAGAGCCAAAGGAACAGAAACTACTTTGGGAGGTAACGGAAGGGTAAACTTTAGGGTAAACTTCCGTTTGAACTTTATTTCAACTTAAGTAATGAGTTAACAGTTAGAAATGAGCTGGAAGTGCAACTGGCGGGAACTTTAATTGGTTTGTGCGACTTCCCCCCTGAAGACAGACTTGAGAAGCAGCCCGGATGGCTGCAAAATTCTCCCGCACAGCAGCTTCCACTCATAGAGCATGGTAAGTAAAGCTTGCAGGCAGACTCTCTCCCCTCTCCCACCTTGAACTACAAAATCCTAGAATGATGGAGTTGGAAGTGGCCTGAGAAGCCATCAAGTCCAATCCCCTTCTCAAGGCAGGAATTCAAATCAAAGCAGATCTGATAGATGGTTGTCCAATTTTCTCTTGAGCGCCTCTTGCACTGGAGCGCTCACCACCTTAATTGGTTCCATTGTCATACTGCTCTAACGGTTAGGAAGTTTTTCCGGAGTTTCACCCTAAATCTGTCTTCCTGTCGCTTGAGCCCATTATTACGTGCCCTGCACTTAGGGATGATGGAGAACAGATCCTGCCCCTCCTCTGAAGGACAGCCTTTCAAGTCTTCTGTCTTCCTGTTCCAGAAGGCTTTTAATTGAAATAATATCAACTGTGGGTCCTGATGGCAATTTTTAGAGTATATATTTTAATTGCATTTTAATTGTTTTGTCTTTTTATTGTATTTTAACTGTTGTAAGCCACCCAGAGACCTTTGGGTAGTGTGGGCGGCATATAAGTTAAATAAATAAATAAAAAAAAAATAAAAGAGCTCTCCTATCTGCCCTTGTTTTCTCAAGTCTAAACAGGCCCAGCTCTTTCAGTCTTTTCTCCTAGGGTTTGGCTTCCAGTCCCCTGACCCTCCTTGTTCTTCTCCTCTGAACTTGTTCCAGTTTGTCGGCATCCTTCTTAAAGTGTGGTGTCTAGAACTGGACACAATACTCAAGGTGAGGCCTAACCCGTGCCGAACAGAGGGGGAATGATACCTCACGAGATCCGGAGACTATACTTCTGTTTATCCATCTTAAGCAGCTTGCTTTCTAGAGGAGTGGAGGAGTCCCCTGTGCCACCCACACACCCTGGGCTTTGCTTTGATGCACAAGGGAAATCTCTGTGTGAGTGAGAGAAGAAATTCAGAAGTTATCCTTGGATTAAGGCTCCGAGGGTTGAAGCCATTCTCCTCGCAAGCCGCCCTTGTTGGGAAGATCAGGCATCCCTGAGAGCTAGGTCTGAACCGATTGCGGATCCCTTCTTAGCAGGCAGGGACGGCACCGGCCACCCCTTTCCACAGGATGGCCTCAGCCACCTCTCTGCGTAGGACATCTGTTGCTGCAACCCGTCCTCTGGATCTTGCAGGCCTGAGCCCAGAGGCTGACCGAGGACATGCGCAGGCAACGCGGTTCACAAGTGGCGTGCTCGTCTCTGGGCGATGAACAGGGGCGAACGTGTCCTCCCTTTTTTTCAATGGCACTCCTGCCAATGAACTGGAAGGCCAAAGGTCAACTAGATCACTGTACTTTATAGGTCTACTCAGGAGTAAGTTCCACCAAGTTAAGGGAGGATGATAATCCACTGGATAGCTCAGTGGTTTGGGCATCTGGTTGTGAAGCCAGAGGTTGGGAGTTCAATTCTCTGACTGTCCTTCCTTAACAGGGGTTGGACGAAAGGATCCATAGGGTCCCTTCCAGCTCTGCAGTTCTAAAATGATGATGATGATGATGATGATTTTGAGGTAGCATTTGGCAGCACAGTATAGTGAAAGTGCTTAACGAGGGTGAGAAGGAATTCGTTTACATGACAAATTCGGCTTCTAGGGTTTACTAACCAGGCGTTCTTCTGCATGGCTACTCAGAAGTAGGTTTCACTCTACCCAATGCAGTTTACTCCCAGGCATGTGGATGTAGCGTAGCAGCTTAAGTGTCTCCAGAAACAGTATGATACTGGAAAATAAATATAGTGATAGAAAACCAATTCAAATGATTAGGGAAAACACAGACTATATATGCAATGAGTCAATAAATACACATATACGTTGCACTAAGAACAAGATAGGATGCGTTCCTCCGTAAATTGGCATAGGTTTGTACCGTAAAGCAACTGTAATCCTACAAGGACTTTTCCCAGCACTGAGGCTCCTTGAAACCGAGCCGTGACTTGGTGCGCGTGCAAAGTGCTGACCTGAAATGAACCAGACCCAACCTGGTGGTTCATCCTTTCATTGGCCTCCGAGTGCAAGGTTAACCTTGTTTAAAGCATCAGGTAATAAGGAGTGCTCGGAACAGGGGGAGGATCTCTCTTTCGGATTGAGACGGTGGCCCTTTTGCGTTCTGCACCAGGCGCCCCAGAAAGGCTCCACACCGGCCCCAGAGAACGGACGGTGTTTGAACTTTTTCCTGGGATCCACCTAGGAATCAGGAAGCTATAAAGAAGGAGGATTAAGCAAATGGGATGATCAGGGAGAGGCAGAAGGAAAGCAAAAGAAGAGTCATAGTGTGGGAGGTATGAAATAAGGTTGTTTTTCCCCCAAAATTGTTGGTGTGCTTTCCTTTCTCTGCAAAACTCAAAACAGAGATGGGGAGGAATAGTCAGGAGTCGGACTTGTTTTCTAACAGCTTCCCCCCCCCCCCTTAGTGTTATTATAGTCAGCTAACTTCACTTTGCTTGCTTGTTTTTAACGGACTTTTCTCCTTAAAGAGGACCCAAGGCAGCTGGCATCATTAAAAACACAATATTAAAAGCTAAAAATGGTGAATTATTTAAACGTTAGAGAAGAATGAATAATAGTACCTTTAAAATGTTAAGTAAAATCGTTATTATGAAAACAGATTTAGAAGGAACGACATCTGAACCATCCCATTTATTATCCGCGAGACAGCCAGTCACTAAGAGAAAGCCTGCCTGAAGAGAAAGTTATTTGCTTGCTTGTGGAAGGATGGCAAAGATGGGGCCAGGCTGGCCTCCCGTGGGAGGGAGTTCCACCGTCTGGGAGCAGCCACCGAGAAGGCCCTCTCCCGGGTCCTCACCAAGCACATCTGTAAGAGTGGTGGGATCGAGAGAAAGGCCTTTCCTGATGATCTTAACCACTGGGCAGACTCATAAAGGAAGATGCAGTCCTTGAGATAGCTTGGACCCAAGCCACAAAACCAGCACTTTGAATGGTCCCCGGAAATGGATCAACCTTTGGCCCCCAACTGAATTTGATCTTGTTTTGAAGATCAAAAAGAACATGTTTTGGCTGTGGCTTTGTGCCCTCCGTTTGCCCAGCGGTGGAAAAAAGGAGCCAACTTTATCCGTTTCCAACAGCGAGGCTGTTTCGTGAGAGGCGTGCTCATGGCGAAAGGGGGCAGAACGTTCTTTCCCCCCCACCCCTCTGGTGCTGATAATATTTCAACTTCAGGAAACTCGGGTGTCCTCCCGAGAACACGCTTGTACATCTTTTTTGTACATCGGATTATGACTTTGGGGGTCACGTGGGGGCACTGCCCCTGGAATCTTGGGGTGAGGCATCCCCCCCAACTTAATCTTTGAGCCACCACTGCCTTAAGGACTAACCTCTTTCTTCTTCTGTTTTGTTTTGTTTTTTAAACAACCTAGGCTTGTGTGGCCTTTCCTTTCTCAAATGGGTCCTGCAAGATAGGACCATATTTCATGGCCCTTGGCCACATGGAAGCAAAAAGCTTAGGCCAAACTTTTTGAAAAAGTTAGCCTTTAAGCGGCTACAAGACCCGTGAGTGTTTTGTCTGTCATTCATATTTCTCAGTCAACTGGGAGACGGACCAAAGGAAGTCCTTCTTACGGACCCAGGGAACTCACGGCCACAGGATGTTTTCTTGGCCAACATCTCAGAGGCCTTTGAAGGGAGATTAAGACCACTTGGCAGAGGAAAGATCTGTCAAGGGTTGCTAGGTTCGGAAGCAAAAGGGAACCTCGAGGTCAGGTCCGGCGTCTCTCTGAATATCATTGGCTGAACTGCCCCCAGAAGAATCTGTCGCCTCGTTTTTCGAACACAGCCTGGTATTAGGGGCCTCCTTGATCTGACAATAGAAAAAAATGTTCTTCCCTTCTTCTGCATTAAATCCAGAGCCTCGGCATGCTACTTCCTGGGACTATAACTCTTGGAATATGGGATCTCTAGTCTCGGAAAGAGTAAACGTTTCCAAGCTCTGATCACATCACAAAGATGTTTTGCTCCTGAATGAGCATTGCAAAATGTAATGTGCAACACACCCTTCTCAGGGCAGGGGCGGGGTGTGTGTGTGTGATTGATTACTCTTAGCCCTGGCTGAGGCTTTGTTTCCCCTGCCCTTTTTTGACCCAGTTCTAACCCGTAAGGGCAAAAGAAAATAAAAGAAACGGCCCTGTGAATCCTATATATGCAAAGATGCTTTTTGCCCGATTGCCTCCAGTTTTGTCCAGATTGCAAGTTGGGTGTTTTACTTACTTACTTACTTACTTACTTACTTACTTACTTACTTACTTACTTCAAGATAAAGGTGAAGGTTCCCCTTGACAATTAAGTCCAGTCGTGTCCGACTCTAGGGGCCGGTGCTCATCCCCGTTTCCAAGCTGAAGAGCTGCCATTTTTTCCATAGACACTTTCCGTGGTCACGTGGCCGGCGTGACTAGACACGGAACGCCGTTATCTTCCCACCGTGGTGGTCCCTATTTATCAACTCGCATTTTTTACATGCTTTCGAATGGCTAGGTTGGCAGGAGCTGGGACAAGCGACAGGAGCTCACTCCGCTGCGTGGATTCGAACGGCTGATCTTTCGATCAACAGCCCAGTGGCTCAGCGGTTTAACCCGCAGCGCCACCCACATCCCACTGATTGATTGATTGATTGATTGATTGAAAATATTTTTACCACGTCTTTCTCCTTAAAAGGACCCAATATTATTTTCCTTATCCTTCTGTAACTCTGTCTTTTCTTGGACCAATTTTTATGTCCTTGGGGGCAGGGGGGGGATGACTATACAACCCTGGATTCTATATAACATTCACACTGCTCCAAAAGGAAATGGAGGGGTGATTTGGAGCAAACGAGGCCGAGGACTCTGATTGGGCAGGGGTGATAAATCCGCTCTGGATTTTACTTTGAACTTGACAAGAGTGATCCAAGCTGCCAAACAGTGTGACCCAAATTGGTTCAGACACAATGAGGATTTGCTACCTATCAGGGTGAAGAGATCATCTAAGCTGGGCAGAGAACTAAGGTGAGCGTAGGCTTTGAGGGAGACATTGAGAGAGCAGTATACAGTAGGACATCCACAGGATCAGTATCTGCTGATTCACTTATCCACAGTCTGAAAATATTAAAAATATTAAAAGAACAACTCCATAAATATATATTTCTAACAATGAAGTAACTGGCTACTAGAGGGAGCCAGAGATCATGCTATAGATAGCATTCACTAGAGAAATATATTGCTTTGATGTCATTACCAAAACGGGTCACTGGAGGGAGCCAAAGACCACGCTATTATGATGTTCGCTATTGAAATACTGTAGTGTTTGCTATAATCCACGTTTTTCAGCATCCGCAGGGAAGCTTGGGAACGATCCCCTGCAGATAAGGGGGTTCTACTGTAATTAAAGGCAACAGGTTGTGAACATCAGATGTGTAACTGGTGTAGCAGCAGAGGCTTTGTTAAGCTAGTCCCTTACATTGGCTTTGCTCAATTCCAACTTACTTAGTAGTGGCATGAGGGGGTGGGGGGAACTGCAGCCAAGCCATGGGGTTGATCCAGATAACTTCCATGCCACCCACCTGGGCCAAGCGCCAAATTAACTCACAAATCCATACAATGTTTGAGTCGGGAGGCCCCTCAGAGGTCATCTCGTCCAACCTGCCCCGTTCAGCAACCTCCCCAAGTTCACGCAAAAGCAAACTGGACCAACGGTCAGATCTGGTAAGCTGGTAAGTCTGGTCATTCATTTGTCACATTTAATCACCTCTTGGATGTTGGTATCCTTTGGACTAATACAACTTCGCAGCATCCCTCAACCAGCAGAGATTGTAGTCCGAAAATGTAACTTTTCCCAGCTCCCGCTTTGAATCTGCACACAGTTCAAAGTGTGTTTCATCGGATTCTCTGCCGTGTTCTGTTTTATAATCACAGATTTAGAATCACCAGTCTCATAGGGTGCTTTAAATCTCTTCCACCACGTTGCATCTGGAATGAACAGAACAGAAAAGAGAAAATGCCTTCAAAAGAAAGAAAATGCCATTAATATTCATTTTTAAGTGTGCAGAAGGGCTTCGGCATTTTTATTTAGTGTAACAGACGAATGAGGCTGCGTGCCTTTCAATCAAGTATCTACCTTTTCAATTTTTTTTTACCCACTATATAAATCCCACTGTTATTTTCTCTGTATAAAATTAGGCAGGCGATGAGGAAAGGCGAGAAGGAAGAAAAGGTTTTGTTTTTCCTTCTTTACTAGAAAGTGGACAGGGGCTGATCAGGGGCCAAGCAACAGGGTGGAAGAGGCGCAGCACACCAAAAATTAGAGAGGGTGTCAGCATCTCCTCTCAACTCCAGTCATGAGCCCCTTGGGTCAGCCACGTAAACAGATTCAGGACAGATTTTTTTAAAAGGACTTTCCCCCACACACAGCACATGGTAAAGCTGTGGAACCCACTGCCAGAAGATATTCCGACAGCTGTCATCTTAGCTTCCCATGTGCAGATTTGGTTGCCCACTGTGGCAACAGAATACTGGGCTAGAAAGACTTAGTTTCATAGAATCATAGAATCATCGTAGGGTTGGAAGAGACCTTGAAGGTCTTCTAGTCCAACCCCCAAGGCAGGAGACCTCAGACCATCCCGGACCGATGGCTGTCCCATCTTTTCTTGAACACCTCCAGCGATGGGGCGCCCACCACATCGGGAGGCAAGCTGTTCCACGGCTTCATGGTTCTCACCGTCAGGAAATTCCTCCTGATTTCCAGCTTGGATCTCCCTCTGACGAGTTTCCACCCGTTGGTTCTTGTCCTACCTTCGGGCGCCACGGAGAATAAATCGATACCCTCTTCCCTGGGGCAACACTTCAGATATTGGAAGACTGCTCTCATGTCTCCCCTCAGTCTTCTCCCCTCAGTTTGATTTGATTTAACTTTGAATTAAGGTGTCCACACTCACGAGGTGGCACATGGGGTTCAGGTTCGTAGCCGACATGAAACCATTTTACAAGCCGCTTTTAAGCAGCCTATAAGCTTGAGTTTGGAAGAGCTGAGCAAGGCTGTTGACGATACGACACTGAAGATCACTCATCCATGGGCTCTCCATAAGTCAAGGGGGGCTTGACAGCACAGAACAACAGCAGTTTCATGTGTGAAATCAGTAAATTGAGAAACCAAAACAGCTACCCCTTTTTTTGAAGGAGGGAGCGCGCTGATGTGCATGCATTTAGAGACAAGACCTTACAGAAGTCAAGAACTTTGCCATATTTCAGACAGATAGCATTAAAGACTTGTCTACTAGACACCTTTACATTTTGCTTTTCAGGGGTCGAAATTAGTAGACAGAAGCCATTTGCACCCTCTCTGATTCTATTTGGAATCTCCAGATCTGAATTAGTCTGTAAATTCACTTGGTTTGGCCCCAGAACCAAAATAACGCCAACGTGGACCTCCTGCAGATCAGTCTAAATGAGACTGATTTGCTTCAGAATTCGAGATTTCTCGGAAAAGGGGTATACAGTCTTCTTTTTTAAAATAACTCCCTGGCCTGTCTTGCTGTGCATAACTTCAGACACAAGGTGGAACCAAATAGCCACCAGTATCATCAGACCACTCAGCAAAGGAAAAATGTACAAGAGGATGAACACTCAGAAAGCCTTCACGCCTCCTTCAGATTTATTGCAATCCGAAGCTTAATGGAAATACAGAACTACTTTCCACTTCTTCAGATAATGCGATAATGTATGCACTTAAAATCCAACTCTTATGTGGGAGCTTTGTTGCCCTGTTGAACCGATATATGTAAATCCAAAAATGTGCTGTTGTAACTTGCTATTTCGTATTGTGATGGCTTTTGTTTTTTCTCTCTCTTTTTGCCATACTTTAAAACAGACCGATAATAGATGGCAATGTCTCATGCCTATTCTCTCACCCACCACCACCTCCACAGGTGCGTGTTTTGTGGGGACACGGGAGAGGAGGGCCTTCTCGGTGGCTGCTCCCAGAGACTGTGGAACTCCCTCCCACTGGAGGCCAGTCTTGGCTGTCCTTCCGCAAGCAGGCAAATAGACTTTTCTCTCCAGGCCGGCTTTCCCTCAGTGACTAGCTGCCTGAGTGGAGGGTTTTTTTTAATGGACTGTTGTGCGGTATTTGTCTGGTCCTTTTGAATATTTTTATAATTACTCTTTTTTAGTAAGCCACCTTGGGTCCCCTTTAAGGAGAGAGGTGGGATAAAATTTTTGGAAAGAACGAAAGAAAGGAAGAAAGGAAGAGAAATTAAATATCTTGTCCCTGTGCACTGGGGTCCCCATATGTTGTACATCGTCTTTGTGTGTGTGTGTGTGTGTGTGTGTGTGTGTGTGTGTGTGTGTGTGTGTGTGTGTGTGTGACTTACTGTACTTGTTGTTGTTTAGTCGTTAAGTCGTGTCCGACTCTTCGTGACCCCATGGAGGTCACTTACTTACTTACTTACTTACAGTCAACCCTCGACTTACGAACTTAATCCGTTCCGGAAGGACGTTCTTAAGTTGAAAAGTTTGTAAGTCGAATCAGCATTTCCCATAGGAATGCATTGAAAACCAATTAATCCTTCTGGCTGTTTTTGGTTCTTAGGTCGAGGGGCGGTTTGTAAGTCGAAGCATTAGTTCCCATAGGAACTAATGCAAAGCCGGTTAATCCGTTCCTACCACTAGGGGCAGAATTTTTTTCTTTTTTTCCCCCCTTTTAACCTAAGATGACTTAGGTTAAAAAAAAGGAAAGAAAAGAGGGAGGGAAGGAGGGAACAGACACCTTTTCAACAGAACACCTTGAAAGTTCAAATTTCGCGCTTTCCCCGCCCCCCGCGCGTTTTTTTTCCGGTTCGTAACTCGAAGCAAAGTTCGCAAGTCGAGGCTATATTTTTCTATCAGAGCGGTTCGTAAGTCGAAATGTTCGTAACTAGGGCCGTTCGTAAGTCGAGGGTTGACTGTACTTATTTACTTACTTACTTTATATGCCGCCAATCTAACCAAAGACTACTCTGGGTGGTTTACAAGTAAGAGAAACCAATAAGCAAAACATCTAAGAATCAACACATCAACACTAATAAAATCAAATACAACATAGCGAGCATAATAAAATGCAACAGCGTTTAACCCTTTGTGCGGAGTCCCTTCTTCCCGCCAGACTTAACCTCTTTCTCTCTTCTTCTCTACCAACGCAAGGTGGAAGGGAAGATGGCTCATCAGCCCATGCTCTTGGTCTTCCTCCTGGTCGGGCTCGCAGCCGGGACGGGCTTCTCTCTCAAGCGGTACAAAGCCGAATCCCTCTACGGCTGCATCGATGCTGCTCTCTCGGACATCAACAAGGGCCTGGCCGGGGAGAACTCTCCGTTGGAAAAGAGGAGCTTCATGTTCCAGGCAGGAGGTGAGGACGCCTCCTCTGATGATGAGAAAGATGACAACGACGTTGGCTCCCAAGAGGAGAAGGAGAAAAGGACGTTCCCGGCCACGGTCACCCGCTATAAATCCATGGCCCAGGTGCCAGGCAAGAGCAAGGCGGCGTCCATGGGCCAAACTCAAAGTGACCGGCGCACCAAGTTCACCCTCTCCCTGGACGTCCCGACCAACCTCATGAATATCCTCTTTAACATCGCCAAGGCCAAGAATCTGAGGGCGAAGGCGGCTGCCAACGCCCAGCTGATGGCCCAGATTGGCCGGAGGAAGTGACCAGAAGCTGGTCAAGGGTGGGAAGGAGGGAAGGGGGGAAGGGGTGATGGCCGAGGCAGGGTTGGGTGGCCCCCCCAAGGGAGAGAGTGTGCTTTGGGCCTTCCTTCCCTCCAGACGGCCCCAGAGAGATGGAACTGTCCGCTGTACTATATTACACACATGTCGTATCTGCCCGTGTTGTATAGTTGCCGACCCTCAAAGCTACGTAGCGTTTGTAATTCATTTCCTTCTTTTCTTTTTTTTCCCTTCTAAACGGAAATAACTTGTGAGATCTTTATGAAACCAAATGAGGGAGAGAGATTGCCTTTTTTTGTTTCCCCGATGCCAGCCCCGATTAAAGCAAATTGTCTCGAGTTTCTAATTCTTTTTATTTCGGTACTTTCCTTCCTGCTCATCACCGTCAACTGTGCTATGTCGGTCGGATTTGCCTCCACAAACTGGAGACAGAAAAGTGTGAGGAGACAGAAAAAAAAAAGTGAGTTTCCAAGATGTTCGTGGGGATGTTCGCTAGGGATGAGGGAGAAATTTGTTTGATTCAAATTTTGAGAAGATGGTCACGAATCTGCCCGTCCCGAACCAACAGGTGGAATGGGACACAATTTTTTTCAAGATTCACACAGTTCAGAATGTTGCAATGCAGCTCTTGGGGCACAAAAATGAGCGCAAAAAAGGAGAGTGTGCATGAGGGGAAATCGACCACCAAAATACTTACATTTGTAAGGATTTTTTTTTAAGGTCATTATTTTAAGGCTTGCAAAAATGTACGTACAAAGCAAAATGGTGCACCAAACTCTGCAGATCAAGGGAAATCAAACAGAATTGTTGAACGCAAATACATAGTCATTAAAAGTGTGCTGCTTTATATAAAGTGTGCTGCTTAACTACTATCCTATAGGGCTTAAGGCACTTTCTGGCAGTTTACAAGTTAATGATACAGGTTACACATTGTCCGCCTGCCCCGGTGACCTGGGTTCTCAATTTATGGACCATGGAAGGATGTAAGGTTGAGTCAACCTTCAACCAGCTACCTGGGATTGAACTCAGGTTGTGAGCAGAGTCTTCACTGCCATACTGAAGTTGAACCGCAGCACCATGTTCGTTGTCCTTCAGCCTTTGCTCTCAAGAGGCGGTGCACCACAACTCCCATCACCCTCCTTTGTCCTGGGATGATGGGAGTTGTAGTCTGAGACACCTAGAAGGTGGGAGGTCTGCCGCTGTTCATCACCTCAAGCAAGTTTCTATCCTGATTTTTTTTTTAAAAATCCATTACATTATGGAGAACGGCTTCGAAAAATGTGTACGCTACACAAACCTGCACACACAAAAGATATACTTTAACAAATATGCATGTGACTTTTCATGCTGATTGTTAACCCTCCCGAAGGTCTTAGGGTGACATGGAAAAGGAGACAGAACACACTTAAGACAGGGAGACGGCAAAATGACAAACCGAGCAAAACCAAAATGATCTGCTTCACCCATTCCCAGCCGGGACAAAAAAATGCCAAAGGGAGCCCTTCCCGATGTGTTCGGTCGCCTACAATAGACCTTAATCCTTCTTTTCTTTATGGTTATGATTAATTAGCGAGCTATTTTTTAGGTTGAGAAGCAATTGACCGGCTTTCCCCTCCTGAATATGTTTTACCATCCTGCGGGCACTCACCAGCCGAGTGTGGTATGAGCCAGAGTGTGCCGTGCCTCGCCTAAAACCAGCCCGTGTTGTACAAATATTTTTCAAAATATTTATTTAGGAAGGCCTTCTTTACTGTAAGAACTGGTCTGATGGTTGAACAAACCTCCAGGGAAAGGGGTTGGGTTTTCCTTCGCTGGACGGTTTTAAGCTAAGGTTGGGTGGCTTCCTGTCGGCAAGGCGTTAGGTATTGATTTCTTTCTTTGGAAGCGGGTTGGACTGGATGACCTTTAGGGTCCCTTCCCGCTTTACAGTTCTAGGATGCTGTGATTTGAAGAGGGGGGCTGCCCACAGGCTTGTAATCTAATCCATGTTTCTATTTAATTTTTTTTTAAAATTAGCATTTTTAAAAGCCATCGCAGGAAAAACCAAATTCTCTGGTGATCGTGACCACCTCATGGAGGGAGGTTCGTGGCTCTCCTAATCACAAGGAAAGAGATTGGCTTGATTGATGGCTTGTTTCTTTTAACGTTCGTAAATTAGAGCGGAAACCAAACCAGTCTGGAAAATTCTAATGGTGATATTCAGATTTTTTTTCCCCCCACAAGTTTTTCCGATTTTGAATTTCATTTGCGTAACTTCATGTGAGGAAGTCTAGTCTGGCAGTTTTCACTTGCAGCCAGATACTTAAAATAATAATATTTTCCCCCCTCACAAAAATGGGCATTTTAAACTAAAAAAAAGCTCCCTCGCACCCTAGGAATGTGTGTCATGTGTGTATAGGTATATATTAAGCAGTTTCTTTTCCTAGCCATGCTCAGCCACTAGGCAAGCGATGAAAGAGAGTTTCTTGACGTGATGGACAGGAGCAAACCTCCCATGTTCTAGGTGTCTTAGACTACAATGCTCATCCTCCCCACAGAAGAGGGGATCATGGGAGTTGTGGTTCCCCACCTCTTGAGAGCAAAGGCTGAAGGACAAGGATTTCAGGTGGGAAAAGGTGTTGTTTTCCTGGGGATCATTTTCTCCTCATGCTTTTCTGGGCAAACAACATCTCTTTCCATCCCAGGTTTACATGGGTAACACGTATGCCGCCATCTTGCCATTATTAAGCCAGAATTCGAACCCGGTCCTGGTGACCTCGGCTGAACCCTTTCACTCAAGAGGTAAAGAATGTGCAGATCTTTAGACGCTCCTGGACTGCAACTCCCATCGCCCCTCAGTATCGGCTATGCCATTGGGGGATGATGGGGGATGTTGTCCAGCAACTTTAGGAAGGACACTCCGTTCATCTCCTCTCTGTGGATTCTGGTTTCTTTCTTCTCACAGGTACATCCCGCTGAGTTCAGATAAGGGGGCCCAGAGTCGTTGCGACCTTAGGTGACCTCGCCTGCCAGAGTCTCAAGCTTCAAAAAAAAAAAAAATGAACATGTGAAATTCAGATCTCAGAAAATCATGCGAAATTCAGATCTCAGAAAATCATGCGAAATTCAGATCTCAGAAAATCATGCGAAATTCAGATCTCAGAAAATCATGCGAAATTCAGATCTCAGAAAATCATGTGAAATTCAGAGACCAGATCTTTTCCCCCAACCCTTAGGTGTCAGATACTCTGATGAAACTACATCAGGAAAAAGAATGTTTAATCCACACTTCTTCTGCAGAAGGGCAGTAACCAGGTTATAATGTATTTACAGATGCCTCTGTGTCATCTATCAAAAACCGGGTTCTCCTCTCCGTGTTTTTATGTTCACAGCAACTCTGTGACGCAGGAAAGACTGGGTAAACAGGATTATTCCAAGGACATTCCCAGAACTTCACAGCCATGCAGATTTGGCCCATGGTTTTGAGCCTATGAGGCTGACACTCTAACCATCATCATGTCACTCCTTTGGTTTCTCCCCACCCAGAGGCAGTGACTGGATTTTATGTCCTGCTCTGTAGCCGGGCACTCTAACCACTCTACTATTCTGCCTCTCAGTAAGGTCCTTGCCATATTACTCAGCACCGCAGTATTGGGGATACAAGAGAAGTGTGGCGCCTGAGCAGAGCGAAAGCCAGAGGGCATTGGCAAGGACAGGCTCCCGTTTCTCCGTGAGACCCATGCCTCGAAAATCCCAGGTCTGAACGTCGAAACTTGCAAGCCCACAAAGGACCCCACATGTCCTCTCGAGCCCTCGTACGCCTGCGTGCCAGAGCAGAGCTCAGAAGGCGGACGGTGGCTGATCACGACTTCCCGGTAGGGAAAGAACGCTGGGAGTTGTAATCCATAAAGAATGAGCTGTGGTCCCATTTCTGGAGATTTGTTAGGAGAGAGGGAGAGAAAGAATAGGGGGGTTCGCGGGTACCTACTGAGAAAGCATGCATCATGGGCAGCATCTCCCATCATCCCCCACCAGCATAGCCAATAGTGAGAGGTGATGGGAGTTGCAATCCAGGAAAGCATGAGGTTCTCCTCTATTCGGCACTGGTTAGGCCTCATCTTGAGTATTGTGTCCAGTTCTGGACTCGACACTTCAAGAAGGATGCTGGCAAATTGGAACAAGTTCAGAGGAGGGCGACAAGGATGATCGGGGGGCTGGAAACCAAGCCCTAGGAGTAAAGACGGAAATAACTGGGCATGTTTAGCCTTGGTAAAAGAAGATTGAGGGGAGATAGGATAGCACTTTTCTAATACTTGAAAGGCTGGCCTACAGAGGAAGGGCAGGATCTGTTCTCAATTGTTCCAGAGTGCAGGACACATAATAATGGGCTGAAGTTACAGGAAGTTTCAGAAAGATTTAAGCTGGATATCAAGAAAAACTTCTTAACTGTTAGAGCAGTACAACAATGGAACCCATGACCTTGGGAGGTGGAGAGTGTTCCAAGGCTGGAAGCATTCAAGAGAAATTTAGACTACCACCTGGTACATATCCTTTGATTTGTATTCTTGCACTGAGCAGGGGGTTGGACTCAATGGCCTTAGAGGCCCCTTTCCAACTCCATGATGCTATGATTCTATGAAATCCCACCAGAAAGGGTTGCTTTGCCTTAAAGCAACCCATCCCATCTGTTGAAGAGTCACTCCAGCCCAGCCCCACAAAAGTTCAGCTTGGGCCTGGATGGAGGTCAGGATGAAGCGAGATGGTCTGCATGCCGCGTGATCGCTGGGGTACCAGACTTTGCCACAAGCAGTCCAAAAATGCAAGCTCGGCGCATGGGTGACCACAACCTCAGCAGGACCTGGCTGGCAGGCTGAGCAGGAGACCCACAGCACACCTGGTCACTGTCTTTCTCACTCAGGTGAGACGTCCTGTGTTCTCCACTCAAATGGCAATCATTTGGCCATATCTGCACCTTTACACATCTATGAATGACCCTCTTTTGACACAAGCCACATTTGTCTCACTTTCTGGTTATGTGCCCTGTTCTTTTTCAGTAACACGTATAAGTGGCCACCCCACAAATACAACAAAAGGCAATTAGAGTAAGACTGCAGTATCTGTGGAGGATCGCTTCCAAGCCGCCGCCCCCCCAGATGCCAAAAAATGCAGAAGTATCAAACACTATACATTGCATGGCTTCTGGCTCCTTCTAGTAGCCAGTTCTGCAAAATACACTCTGTAAATATATATAAATACATATGTGCTATTTAGTATTTTCAGGCAGCGGATAAGCGAAGCAGTGGATAAGTGAATCAGCGGATACTGATGCCGCGGATAGGGAGGTCCTACTGTATTTTATTCTTTTATTCACTCTGTTGGGAAATTTAAAACAGAGACCAGTCTCCACCCTCTGTGCCCAATAGAGAGCCCCAGGCCTTTCCTTCCAAACCTTCCAACCGCTCTCGCTTCCCCATTTGGCCCTGACCTTCCTCAGCCCCACTCCCTCACTGGCCCACTCAAATAACTGGTCCTCGTTTTCTTTGATCTCCTGGTCTCAAATGACAAAGGACAGAACCCTAAAGCAGGACATAAGAGGGTGGTGTGGCAATGCCCCTTCCACCCCTGCGGTGCGGGAAGCACGGCACGGCCCAGACTTGAAGCTGGCAAGCTTCCCCCCTGAGGATGCTAAGCAGGTTGGCTGGGACCCTTTGCTTTAGCCTTCAAGACTCCACAGCTGCTTTTTTGGCTCACCCTCAGCATTGGCTCGCCTCTTCACTCTGGCTTGGGGATTCTGGGAGTTGTGGTCCCCCCAAATAGCATCACCAAGCTGTGGGTGTGAAGAGTAAGCACAACCAGCTGCTAAAGTGGGATGCTCAAAGTGTATCTCTGAAGAGGCAGGAGCAGAGCCGGGATTTTAAGCCGCTGACTGTGTAGTAGAATAGGTAGTGTGGCCCTAATCCTGTAGAGGCTTATTTGGGAGTAAGGCCCAACCAACACAGTGTGACCGAAGCTCAGACTAGAATGCAATGGAAGCTTTCTGCCTGGAGTCAATGGGCGTTTGGGAGGGGCTGCAGGGGAGGGGGTTAAAATCCACCCCTGTCTCCCAGGGTCCCAACAAAGAGCACCCACTAGGGCTATTGAAATTTGGAAGAAAATCAGACATTAATTGCAGCCACCCAATTAACACCTTGCTTGCTTTATCCTCCAATCTCTGAATCCACAGGTGCAGGACTGGCCTGCACAGCTCCAGTTTCTCCTGTATATATATTTACAAGCATGTAAGCCCCATGGAGGTCAGTGAGCTTACCTTTAAGTCATGGTGAGATTCAAGCTGTACCAGGCTGTAAAATATTCACAGAAACGCCGAGTTTTTCCAATGACCTGGACTTGATTTGCAGCTTGGAACCCACCCTTCCCTTTTTTCTGGGGGGGAAAAGCTTGTTTTTAATAGGGACTTGGGACAATACCAAAGACTCGAACTTGGGACTTGGACCCAAAGACTTGCCAACCTCTCTGGGAAGAACTGAAGGCTGGCAACCCACCTCTCTCCACCTTGACTCTGAAGAACATCTGACCCAGTTCCATCAAAGAGTAACACATGGATGGGCGAGCTCCTGCTAGGAGTCAGGCCAACTGCAAAGTCAGGCAGGGCTCCTGTCGCCTCCTTTAATAACATAATTACAGGCTGCCACATCGATTCCAACCCATGATGACTCTGTCCAGGGTTTTCTAGGTAAAGAGTGCTCAGAGGTGATTTTCATTCCCTTCCTCTGGAGGTCCCATGAGACTGGACAACTTGCCCAAGGCGACACAGGCTGGTTTTTCTCCTGGGACTCACGGCAGGGAGTCGAACTCCCTACCCTTTGGTTCCACAGCCAGATACCTGACTCATTGGGCTATCCAGCCAACCGACTGCTCTCCCCTAGTGAGGAAATCCCAGAGTGATGGACACATACGAATGGACTCAAGCTACAGGAAGCCAGATTTCAGTTGAATACCAGGAAAAAACTTCCTAACTGTTGGAGCAGTATGACAATGGAACCCATGACCTTGGGAGGTGGGAAGTGCTCCAACACTGGAGGCAATCAAGGGAAAATGGGACCAGCATTGGTCAGATCTGCTTTGCTTTGGATTCCTGCCTTGAGCAGGGGGTTGGACTGGATGGCCTCAGAGGCCCCTTCCAACTTTATGATTCTATGAGATCATTTCCATCAGGGTGGGATTTGCTTGAGACCTACCACATACTGGCTTCGGCTGAAAGTCTCACTGGACATGATGGACTTTCCTTCAAAGGATACATGCGAAAAAGCAGTTTCATGTCCTGCACCGGTTTACACAGTGAGGCAAATTTTGGTGGCGTCTCTGCCACCATCGTAAGCAGACATGCTTGGAAGATGTCTCGTTGCAATGAATGGGTGTTTCTTCCAGGACAGCCTCGATCAAGGAAACAAGCCTGTGTCCTTAAACCAGGAGCAGGTTTTGCTCTCTTCAGCTGCACCCATTTTTAACCACACTATAAAGGTCCAGGAACAATGAGGGCTGGCAGGTTTTAAGTTCTTGCAAGTTTCTACATTGACAGCCTTTGTCACAATGGTATGTAGTGGGAATTTATTGCCGTTGATTTGGGATTCTTTTTTTCAGTGGTTGGTTTAGGATTTTGTTTTGTTTTGTTTTTTTAAGGTCTGGGGTGAGGCCAGAAGGCATTAAAAGCTTTGGAGGAGAAATGGCTACGGTGTTTGTTTTTCATTTAAAACCATAAGGCACCTGCAGTGAGTTAAAGTTAAGCTTGTTTTGAATAGTATATTTGGCTTGTGACCTTTCCAGTCTTAACTATTTTGCTTGGATGGGGTTGGGAACGATTTCTTCCAAGGAAATCCCTGGAACTTGTTGGGAAGGTCATGCAAAGTTTGAAAAAGTTCCTTTTTTTAGAGAGGATGTCGCTGCCAGGATCCCTGGCTAGGGGTGGGAGACTCTGAAAAATTCTAGTCCAAAATTAAAATTTCCAAGGTCTGTGCGTGTGGGGAGAGAGGTGAAAGGGGTTAAAGCTGCAGCAACCAGCTATGCTCCGATGGTGGAACTTACAGACCCTATAAGGGTAAACGTAGGTAATACGTTTGCAATGTTTGGGGGAGTCATGGCCCCTCCCTGTGGCCTGTCCATCAGAGCATCTCCTTTCCCAGGTACAGTTCGCATTCAGCATGCTTTGTTTTGTGATCGGTTGCTAGAAGGTAAACACGGCTCTACTCACCCTTCGGACCCCCAACCTCTCTCTCCGCAACCAAATACCTAATTCCCTCAGCTATCCAGTGGCTTCTGTACAACTCTTGCTTTGTCTTATGGCTTCCTTCCAGAGAGAGTGCCTTTCCATCCACGTGGGCCAGGCTGGCGTCCAAATGGGCAATGCATGCTGGGAACTGTACTGCCTGGAACACGGCATCCTGCCAGACGGAAAGATCCCCAACTCCCACCTGGACAGCCAAATGGATTCCTCTTTCGAGACCTTTTTCTGCAAGACGGGAGCTGGGAAGCATGTCCCTCGAGCAGTGTTCATTGACCTGGAGCCTTCCGTCATAGGTAATTCATGCTGTTGAGGCAGGGTTGAAATGAATGGAACATCCATGGGACCCGGTCAGGTACACTGGATTAGCCAAAGTCCTCTTGCGCCGCTACGTCGGTGTAATGCTAGAACTGTGAGTTGTTGCACGTGCAAAAATCGCAATATCTGGTGTGTACCAGGTTGCAGAAAGAAAATGGTTGTTCCTTGAGCAGTTTCTCCCACATACGTCACAACAACGTCTGCCACCAACCCAAGGGCTACACAATAGCTTGTGGGCCATATGCTGTCTGAAAGCTCAATTTTATCTGCCCCTGTCTGTTGTCTCTTGTAGATGAAATCCGCACTGGGACGTATCGTTCCCTCTTCCATCCCGAGCAGTTGATCAACGGTAAAGAAGATGCGGCCAATAATTATGCCCGTGGCCACTACACCATTGGGAAGGAAATCATTGACACGGTGCTGGACAGGATCCGCAAAATGGCAAGTGGCTGGTGGAGGGAAAGCTACTGTGTTGGACTATAATACCCATAATCCCCCTAACAGCACTTGCCTCTGCTGGCTGGGAGATTCTAGGAGTCCAAAAACAGCCGATTTCCAAATTCTGCCCTTGAAAACAAACCTGCCCTGCCCTGTTGTTCTCACAAATCCTCTCATAAATCCCATAAATTTAAAATGAAAGTTGGCGATCCTACCTCTGTACCTTGTCCAAACATGCCGGCTTCTTCTGATAAACGGTTCCAAGTGTAATCTTCCTTTGACTTAGCCTCCCAGAAACAATCAGAGAATCATAACATTGGAGGGGAACTCTAAGGCCATTGAGTCTAACCCCTGCTCAGTGCGGGAATCCAGCTCAAAGCAGATCTGACACATGGCTGTCTAACAGGGTTGGGGCACTCACCACCTCCCTTTGAGGTCATGGGTTCCGTTGTCGTACTGCTCTAACAGTTAAGAGGTTTTTCCTGATAGTCAGCCTAAATCTGGCTTCCTGTAACTTGAGCCCATTGTTGCGTGTCCTGCACTCTGGGATGATCAGAAACAGATCCTGCCCCTCCTCTGTATGACGATATTTCAGGTAAATGAAAAGTGACCTCAGTCTTCTTTTCTCAAGCTAAACATGCCTAGTTCTTTCAGTCTTCCTTCCTAGGGCTTGGTCTCCAGCCCTCCTCTGAACTTGTTCCAATTTGTCAACATCCTTCTTAATGTGTGACATCCAGGGCTGGAAACGGGACTCAAGATGAGGACTAACCAGTGCCGAATAGAGGAGAACTAGTACCTCGCAGGATTTGGAGACTCTACCTCTGTTCATGCAGCCTAAAAATCGCATTGGCCTTTTTTGCAGCCACATCACACTGTTGGCTCATATTCCGCTTATTGATCTACCACAATTCCAAGATCCTTGTTGCTCGTAGTGTTACAGTACTAATGCCAACCTCTATTTCTTTCCATCTTTCTCAGGCTGAGCAATGTAGTGGTCTCCAAGGTTTTCTGCTCTTCCACAGCTTTGGTGGAGGCACAGGGTCGGGCTTCACCTCCCTTTTGATGGAACGGCTCTCGGTTGACTTTGGTAAGAAAGCCAAGCTGGAGTTTTCTGTATATCCTGCGCCACGGATCTCCACGGCTGTGGTGGAGCCCTACAACTCCATCCTGACCACCCACACCACCTTGGAGCACTCCGACTGCTCCTTCATGGTGGACAATGAAGCCATCTACGACATCTGTAACCGGAACCTCAACGTTGAACGCCCAACATACATCAACCTTAATCGGCTGATCGGGCAAATTGTGTCGTCCATCACGGCTTCCTTAAGGTTTGACGGGGCTTTGAATGTTGACCTGGCGGAATTCCAGACCAACCTGGTGCCTTACCCACGTATCCACTTCCCTCTGACCACTTATGCCCCCATCATCTCGGCGGAAAGGGCCTTCCACGAGCAGCTTTCTGTGCCAGAGATCACCAACGCCTGCTTTGAGTTCTCCAACCAGATGGTGAAATGCGACCCCCGCCGGGGCAAATACATGGCTTGCTGCCTCCTCTACCGGGGCGACGTGGTGCCCAAGGATGTCAACGCGGCCATTGCCGCCATTAAAACCCGGAGGTCCATCCAGTTCGTAGACTGGTGCCCCACAGGCTTCAAGGTGGGCATCAACTACCAGCCGCCCACGGTGGTGCCCGGAGGGGACCTGGCCAAGGTGCAACGGGCCGTCTGCATGCTGAGCAACACCACGGCCATCGCTGAGGCCTGGGCCCGGCTGAATCACAAGTTTGACCTCATGTACGCCAAGCGGGCCTTTGTGCACTGGTACGTGGGGGAAGGCATGGAGGAAGGTGAGTTCTCCGAAGCCCGGGAGGACCTGGCTGCCCTGGAGAAGGATTACGAAGAAGTAGGGCAAGATTCTGGGGACCCTGGGTCCGATGCAGAGGAGGACCAAGAATATTAAGCATCTCCAGTGCAACAAAACACACTTTTAATGCCACCAGTTCTGAGTCTGAACAGCTCTGTCTGCACACAACACAGTTGCTGGGTGTTCTGGTTTCACACCATGCACTTTATTGTCCTCAGCTTCCTGGTCCTGTATTACGAAACACTAACGAACCGTCACAAAATAAAACATGAAAGAACCAAAGAAGCCCACAGTGTGGAAGTTGTGCTGTAGACAGGTTCTAATTTAATTTCTAAATGGGGGCCGGGAGCAGGGAAGTTGTTACATCCTAGTTTTCTACCAATCGGCTGAAGAGGCTTTGAACTGTGCACAGTGCCAGAAATTGGGCTAAAAAGTACCTCAGGGATTTAGGACTCTGGCTACGGAGCCAAAGGTTGGGTGGGAGTTCAATTCCCCACTGGGGCCTCCTTGACTGGGGCTGGACTGGATGATCCACAGGTTCCCTTCCAGCTCTGCCGTTCTAAGATTATTATTAATATAAGCAGAGAGGTAGGTGGAAACTGGAGAATGAATCAATCGATCTTTGGAGGTCTGCAGCCTCTGTATTTTCAGGTCTCTTGATTTGCACATCCTTGGGGAAAAAATGGCTGGATGAGAATTTTTCATTTCTTTCAATTTTGTTTTCTGCTTTAAGATGTATCAACCTGCGTAGGGAATTTGCATATGCCAATAAATGCAGGAAGGGGACAGAAGAGGTTAGACCTTAGACAACTCGTGCTGGTGGTCCAGAACCTCTTTTGATACAAAATCTGTCCTGTTGGTTAATGATGGTACCTTTTTCCAGGGAGTTCCACTCACAGGTGGAGCATCTTCTCTAGAAGGTGGTTCCTAGGGCTTTCTGGACAACCCTTGACACTTTGTCGTTCTGCCTGATTCTCTTTTTATCTCCTGCTCTTTCTAACATTTAGCAAAGCAGCCCCATAACCTCATCTAGATATTTGGTTGGCAATATCCTTAGGCGGATGAGACACACAGACGCTTCTCATTTAAGTAGATAAGGCATCTCAGAATCTCTCAGCCAACACAGGGCGCATTTTGGAAGAGGTAGTCCCCCAAAAACACACACACACACACACACAACCAAAACCTTTTCTAAGAGGTTGTGGCAGTCATAAAGGAGTGGATGAATCTCCAGAAAGAAGAAATAAACTGAATCTCAGTTTAGAAGAGGCAGAAGGACTACCCGTGGGTGGTTTAGATCCTTAATCGAGCAGCATCCAACCATTCTGGAAGGGTTGCGGTCTCTATGCACAATGGATGGAGGAACTTTGACCCTTAAGATGTACTAGATTAAGCAAAAAGTAAAGTGTGCTGCTTATATACCACCTTACTGCGCACATGCATGTGCATGCATGTGCACGCACACGCACACTGGGTACTCAATTTACCAACCTCAGAAGGATGGAAGGAAGGTGGAGTCAGCCTCGAGTTGGCCACCTGAGCCCGTTGGGATCAAACTCAGGTCGTGAGCAGAGTCTTGACTGCAGTACTGCAGTTGAACTACTGTGCCCCAAGGCTTTCCTGTAAACCTTTACTCCAAGCCATCATGGCTAGGGATGATGAGGGTGAGGGCTTGTCCACGAGAGGGGTATGGCTTGGATTGAGGTGACTTGGGAATGTGGTCCCTTTCCCCCATACTTACAGAATCACTCACTCCAAGCTTCGATGCCTGGTTTAATCTTTCCTTGACCGTAACCTGGATTCTTCCCATTTGAACTTCCACACCACATTCCCTCTCTCTCTACTCCCGCCCCTCTCACGCCTTCCCTGACGCCCCGCCTAATCTGAATTGATGGGGAATGGAAGCCACTTCTTAAAGATGAGCGAATAGGTTGTGTGGAAGTGCTGGACCGCTCAGTTTTAGGTCTCTGGCTGAGAAGCCAGAGGTTGGGAGTACGATTCCTCCCTGGCCCTTCTGGACAGGGGCTGGACTTGAAGACCCATAGAGTCCCTTCCAGCCCTGCAGTTCTAAGATTCTGAACCCACCATGTCTTACTTTTTAATCTCACTTTTCCTGCCAGCAGATCTAAATAGTATACACGGCTTCCACATTGCCGGATTGTATTCTCACGGCAACCCTCTAAGGTAGGTTAGGCTAAGAGAACGTGACTAGCCTCCGGCAACCCAGAGTGTTTCATGGCCATCCCAAATCTCCGTCTAAACACGTTCCTAAACCTCAGGTTGTTGAATTTCCAGAATGTTCCACAGAAACAGTCCCAACACAGAGGAGCGAAATGGGCCTGCCAAATTTTCAGCGTGCCCTCAAATGATCTTACACAATTTGGGGATCCTTATAAGCCACTTTGTTCTCGAGAGAAATAATCCACACCCGTGCAACATGGTTGTGCCAGGCTGAGACGGCAGTCCCTGAGGAGATGACCATATCCATACTAAACCGTTATTGCAGTTTGATGCCACTTGAATTTTCCATGGGTTTACCCAACGGCAGTGGTTCCCAACCCCAGGTCCCCAGATGTTCTTGGACTAAAACTCCCAGAGGCCTTCGCCACGAGCTGTGCTGGCAGGGCTTCTGGGAATTGTAGTCCAAGAACATCTGGGGACCCAAGGTGGGGGACCACTGTTCTATGGAATGAGATTTTTACTTTGGAGAAAGAACCATAGCACTTTTTTTTTCTGATCTGGAGGAGAAGGGAATTCTACAGGACCTCACAAAACTATAGATCCCAGGATTCCACAGGGCAGACTTCCGGCAACTAAAGTGGAATCCAACTGCTATCACTGTACACGGTGGATGCACTTGGTGTCGAGAGTCAAAATACAACGACGCTTCACAAGGCCTTTATTTGCCATTTTTGGGTACAACAGAACTGTTCACGATCCAGAGAGGGGCTTTTCCGTACCGAAACCCGTCTTCTCCGGGCGCAGCAATGGTGGGCTTTGTTTCGGTCAAACAGGAAATGGTCAGTGGCTCCCACTGGGGTGTTCGGGCAGCAAAGCCTTGAATGCTGGGGAGGGCTTCTGTTTTCTGTTGGTCTGCGAACCAAAGAGAATAAACAATGCTAGTGAAACTGGCCCGCAGGAAAAGGTCTTAGACAGCAGGAGAAGATGAACACAAAACCACATGCCCTACAACCATCACATATAACTGTGACTACAGTGTATGGCTTGGCTGAGATTTTCTTTGGAGAAGCTTCTTCCCAGAATAGAAGTCAGATCCTTGGATAAGAACTGAACTCTTAGAAAACCAAAAACTAGAACTTTCCAGATCCATCTCTTCCCCTTGCAAGGGAAAAGAACAGAAGAGGTTCACAGCTCACTTCCTGTTGTTCGTTTCCTGTCTTCCAAACCATCCTAGTGACAGCAATTAGACCATCAGACCAGGGTGAGGAGCTGGTGGCCCTCCAGAAGCTGTTGACCTAAGGTTGACCACTAGTCCTGCCTAGAGCCAAGTCAAAGGGCTATGGGAGTTATAGTTCCTTGGAATCCTGCATCAGACCATTAGTTCTTGGGTAGGCGCCTTCAACGATCTGTGGTCCAGTGTTTTACCAACCAGCCCAAACCACCACCACCACTATCTTCTTCTACCCAAACCAGAAATGGCTGGAAGCCCACTTGAGGGGGTCCACAGAAACATAGTGAGGCCACGTGTGGCTCATCCCTGAACGGTTTCATTTAGCTGAGAGTTGATGGGAGTTGCAGTTCCACAAACCTGGAGAACCAAACATTGGGGAGTGGATACATTTCCAAAATAGCATTGCTGCCTGGGGGATTTGGGGAGTTGTAGCCACCCGGTGCTCCCTGGGAGTCACAGTGCTTCCTGTGGGTGTTGACATGAGGACTCATGGGAAGAGTCGTCTCACTACCCATTACACTCTATAGAAGGAGCCTCTCATAGAACTACGCTTCCCATGAAGCACTGTGGTGTCACACAGGAAAAACTGCAACTCCCAGCATACAATGGTGCATTTCCTTCTTCAGAGCAGAAACACGTGGCGCAGAGCAGGGATACCTCTCTGCTGCCTTCCGTTTTTGCTCTCCCACTCCCTGAGGGATTCTGTGTGAATTCTGCGAGCAGGGATCTGAGACATCCCAAAGGCCCATCTCTAGTAGACACAGAAAGGAACTTTCCCAGATGCTGGCCATGATGATAGCTACGTCTCCGGTTTTGGGATGCCGGGAGCTGTGCTCTGAAGGAGCACTCTTTCCAAGTATTGTGATCATTTTGCTTACCCGGTCTTGAATGCGCTCGCAAGCTTGGATACAGTCTCTGTAGGCGTCTCTCGGCATAACCTCTTGAAAACTGAGCTTCACTCTTGAAATCTTTGTCTGCCGCATACCTGCCCACGGGACAGAAGAAGTTTGCTCGTTGGGAATGGCTGGCTCACCTCTCCGCTCTTCTCATTTTGGTGCACCAAAATGAGAAAAACGCAAAATGATTCTTCCCGCCTGCCAGAGAGTGTGATTATTTCCACCAGTGTGAGTTTTAGCATCTGCAAGAATGACAAGGGTAGAAATAGCAGCAATTGTACAAAAATGTACAAGCTGCAGGTACTGCATCGCTACAACACAACAGCTGCTGCCCCACTGTAGGAGTTTTAGAAATGACTAGCTCTGGATGGGTTGTTTGCAGCTTTTTGAGCCATCAGCCAGACTTTCCATGTTTGTTACGGGTCTGCTTTCCTTCGCAAATGGAAAAGCCACTAGCTTTGCGCAGAAACAATTTGAGCAAATTGTGGAAACCTCGGTGTGGTTTTAAAAGCACTCGTCTCACTCTCATGCTGGAGGTGAGGAACTCCATTGGGATTAGCTCTCTCGACGGTCTTCTCAGGAACAAACGGTTTAGCAGGATTTCAAACTTGCTTCACTGTCAACGATAGTTTGACAATGATGGTTTACGGCCAAGAAGACCCACAGCCGACAGCTGAAAACTCAGCTTTTCAGGCAGGCTTTTAATAACTGAGACCTACAAGCTAGTTTTTAGCTTAGTGGGTTTGTTTTTAAAGTTTTTAATATGTTCAATCCTTGAATGTACCTTGTTATTATGGTTTAATTCCTTTTTAACGCATAATTTAGTCTGTTTTTAATTCTACTTCTCTAACATCTATTTCTGACCTTAAACTGCTTGTATGGAGAAGTCCAGGTTTCCATGAGCTGTGAGAGGAAAGAAGCTGTTGTACAGAACTCTTAAGCACATAGTTCTGTATACAGACCTGCTCAAGATCAACTAAACCCTTCTTTTTTTCAGATGAGGAATGATGGCTAGCAAGAAAACCAGCCAGGGCAGAGTTGAGTGACTGATGGATTTCATATGTATTCCACTGTGTGTTTGAAATGGGGTCATGGAGGACAGCTTTCCTCTGAACTGCCAGAAAGACAAACGAGTGGGTTTTAGATCAGATCCACCTTCTACCTTATTCTATACCCAAATCTCTTAGTTCTGGTTTTTTGTGTTTTCCCCCTATATTTGTATGCTGGGGTTCCTAAATTATGCAATAATATTGCCTTATTTTTACCCCATGGAAAGCCTTCTTGGGAAAAAAAATGCACATTTTTACTCGGCGTGCCACGTGCCACCGGAGGCACGGGAGAATTTTTGGGTAGTTGAAATGGGACAGAAAGCTGTAAAAAGATTCCAGAAGGGAAGGAATGCCAGTTCAAGAACAATGGGTTATTTAAAGAACTTGTCTCTCTTTGATAAAATACAAACGGCTGTTCTGTTTTGTCTTTTTGAATTGTTGTCTATTGTTAAATAATAATGATGTGCTGTCAAGTCAGTTCTGACTTATGGGGCCCCTTTCCAGGGTTTTTCAGGTAGAGCCTATTCAGAGGTGTGTTACCATTCTCTTCCTCTAGGGGTGCCCTGGGACTGTGTGCAGCTTGCCCAAGGCCACCCAGGCTGGCTGTACTCACAGGAGGCACTGGGGAGGAATCGAACTCCCAACCTCTGGCTCCATAGACAGATACCTGATATACTGAGCTATCCAGCCAGTTGTCAAGTGCTTGTTAATTACAGTAGTACCTTGGTTTATGAAATTAATGTGTTCTACGGGATGTTATGTACTGCGGAAAATTCGTAAACCAAAATGTGGATTGCCACAGGAATGGGGGCAGCGCTATAAACCTCCAGGCATAAGCCATCCTGGGAAACCTTCTTCGTAGTCCAGAAAAAAAACGTAAACCGAGGCATTATTTCCAATGGATTTTGCTTCATAAACTGAAAAATACGTTAACCGAGGCGTTCGTAAACCGAGGTATGACTTTACTTCAAAATTCCATAACGAATTAATTTTTTGAGAAATGGCAGCCTCAGCTTTACCTGAATTGTACCGGTTTCTTCCATTTCCTTGTGGGTGCGGCTGTTAGCTGCTTTTGCGGTGTTCTTAGTGGGGGCAGGCCAGACGGTTCATGACGGATTGCACTCTATGGGGTAGTCAGGAAAGAAAAGGTCAACAGATCTTCTTTGTAGGCATAGCAATCCTGCCATCTTGGGTTATCACAATATCACAACCCCCAGCATTGAATGGATGGGTCCCAATCTATTGGTGAGCCAGGACTTGAACCCAGGACTGTTCTGATTCTGCATAATCCCACCCCTTTAAAAGAAAAATAGATGATGAACGCCAGAAGTCTCTAGCCAGTGCAGTGGTGGACCTACATTTTTGGGGATGCTGAAGCTTGAACTGTTATGGGGGGCCCTTTACAACCAGCAATAAGGCCTTGGTAACCACTGTTATCTTCTTCAATGGGGTTTTTCCACGCTCCAGCATGAAGGTAGTAGTGATATGCCACAAATTGGGGAGGGTTGGTTGGTTGGTTGGTTGGTTGGTTGGTTGGTTGGTTGGTTGGTTGGTTGGTTGGTTGGTTGGTTGGTTTTGGCACAAATCAAAAATTCAAGGCCCCTGAGTTAATTTTTTTAAAAAAAGTGAACCCAGAAATATTTTTCTTTTAAATTTTTTTTTAAAAGTTTTTAAATGGAAATAGCCCTCTCTTGCCCTTTAAAACAAAAATGGTGTGTACATGCAGAGACGCAAGCAATACCATAATGCATTCTAGATAGCTTATAAAACCTCATTGGGACACTTGGACTCTAGCCAAAGAAATAGTGTTGAATGCTAAATGTTATTAAGTCAAAGTCTTCTCTGAGCAACAAAGAGTTGCTCAAGGCCGCAGGCGCATTTAAGTAGAAACTTTATCAGTTTGTGAGGAAAAATATTGTGTAAGATGTGAACATCCAAAAGCTTGATATGTAGGTGTCGGAAACAATGGGTAGATGTAAGTTTAATTTGTAAATCATGACTCAGACGTTGCTTTCTTGAAGATATAATTGAAGATTATTTATACCCTATTTCCCCGAAAATAAGACAGGGTCTTATATTAATTTTTGCTCCAAAAATGCATTAGGGCTTATTTTCAAGGGGATGTTTTATTGTATTTTCATGTACAACCATCTACGTTTATTCAAATACAGTCATGTCATCATCTTCTGGTTGCTGCACAAGGGTGGAGGGCAGGGTTTCACTTAACTAGGGCTTATTTTTGGGGTAGGGCTTATATTACGAGCATCCTGCAAAATCATACAAGGGCTTATTTTCAGGTTAGGTCTTATTTTAGGGGAAACAGGGTATTTATATTCCAGAAAATAGGAATATGTAACATTTCTCAGGGGTCAAAACAATACAACTGCCTTAAGGTAATGCCAGAGCTCGGAAATGTTAATTTTCATACTACAAATCCCAGAATCCTCAGCCAGAAAGTAACATTTCCAAACCCTGGGTAATATGAATGTTAAACTAGCAGGGAGAAAGAACATCATCTGGTATTACACCTCAGAATTTACCCCTTCACTCAATGGAGGCAAGTGACTCTAATTTTCCAGGAGCAGCAAATTTGCTCCGGATTTTGATCCAAACATTAAATGAGTCATCTAAGGAGCTGAACCTATGTTGGGGGATGAGTTCAGTGGCTGAGCCACAACTCCCCAAGGCATGGCCCCCTACTCAGTTTAGGGGTGTGGAGGACGTGGTAGAGAAATAACTTCTCAATTCTTAGCAAGAATTAAACCACCTACCCTTCCAAACAAATTCTTTGGGAAATACTGGAAAGGGGACGAAAGATGTTGACCGGTAATGAGCAGCGGCAGTGGGTTGTTAGTCACAATCAAGGTCGTTTTGTCTTGATTGAACTCCAAAGATCTCAACATGATGCCGATTTCTCCCCGATGGCGCTCCAGTCGCTGTCGAAATTCAACGTCGGTGACGGGGACAAAGTACTGGGCCTGACCAATGCCACAGAAACGAATGGAAAGGAGAAACAGGAAAACATCAGGCTTCGGTTCCAAAAACAGGGCACTCAAGATTGTTCTGCCCCTAGTGTTTCTCTATTTTTGGTCACCTCAAAGATTGGAAAAGGGAGAAGGATCCATTGAGATCCACAGGTTGGCCTCTCTGTACCCATGAATCGCAAAGAGTTGGGATCAAAATACACTCTGCTTAGAATCATAAAATGGACTCATAGAACCATGGAATTGGAAGGGGCCTCTAAGGCCATCGAGTCCAACCCCTTGCTGAAGGCAAGAATACAAATCAAAGCAGATCTGCCAGGTGGTTGTCCAACTTTCTCTTGAATTCCTCCAGCATTGGACCACTCACCACCTCTCGAGGTCATGGGTTCCATTGTCATACTGCTCTAACAGTTAAGAATTTTTTCCTGATATTCAGCTGAAATCTGGCTCCCTGGAACTTGAGCCCGTTCGTATGTGTCCTGCACTCTAGGATGATCAAGAACAGATCCTGCCCCTTCTCTGCAGGAGACTCTTTCAAGTATTTGAAAAGTGGTATCCTATTACCACTATGTCATCTTTTCTCTAAGCTAAAAATGCCCAGTTCTTTCAGTCTTTCCTCCTAGGGCTTGGTTTCCAGTTCCCTGATTCTCCTTGTGGCCCTCCTCTGAACTTGCTCTAGTTGGTTGGCATCTTTCATAAAAGTGTTGAATCCAGAATAGGAGACCGTCCTCTAGATGAGGCTTTTTTTTTTTCAACTGGAGTTATACTAGAACCTTTTTGGCTGGATCCTTTTGAATCGAGTAAATCAAAAAGATGGACTGAGTGGAAGAACTCTTACCCAATGTCCTAAACTCTCAACGCTGCCTGCTGTGTGGTTTTCCTGTGCTCCTTACAAAACCTTCAGTTCCCATCATGGTTTACCCTCAGCACCATCCTTCTTAATTTTCAAGGTGTTCGCTGCAAGAGAAAACCTAGCCTACGCTCAACCGCCTGTCTTTGTTGGTGGTGGTGTTGACGACAATGACAGCACCCATGTCCCTTCTGCCCCAAATCTGTCACGGGCCACCAAGACGGGTCCCATCTGTTGACCCAGTCACAGAGGATGTGGCTTTGTGATTATAGGCAGTTGGTGAACCAAAGTAATAGTGACATCAGGATGCAAAGGTGATCCAGACTGCCCCTTGGGAGGAAACTGACAAAGATTCATAAGCAGAACACCCAATTAGATTGGGTGATGGGCCTGCAGTGGCCAAGCAAACCTCCGAGAAATCACAGAATGATGGAGTCAGAAGGGGTCTCGAAGGTCATCGAGTCCAACCCCCTGCTCAATACAGGAATCCAAATCAAAGCAGGTCTGACAGATAGGTCGGACAGATAACGGTCCAATTTCTCTTGAAGGCCTCCAACGCTGGAGAGCTCGCCACCTCCCGAGGTCATGGGTTCCCTTGTCGTACTGCTCTAACAGTTAAGAAGTTTTTCCTGACATTCAGCCTAAATCTGGTTTCCTGTTGCTCGAGGCTATGATTAGGTGTCCTGCACTCTGGGATGATGGGGAACAGATCCTGGCCCTCCCCTAAAGCCACTTTAACAAGTAGAAAGCAGCCTTGCCAATGAAGAGAGGTCAGCCAGGTGACTCTGAGTAGCCCACAATGAAGTCCCTAAGTCCATAAGAACTTTCTTGATTATTTTCTGGAACAACTGGTAGTCAAAGAGATACTAATTTTAGTACTGAAGGGGGGAATACCCTTCGTGACTAGAAGCCACACCTAGTTTGCTCTTTCTATGTTATCATTGCTATTGTTCAATCTATTGTTATTTCTGTTTGATTTTATCTACTAACTGCCTTGCACTAATGGGGTGGCATAAAAATCTATTAAACAAACAACCATTACTTGCAGCCTGTTCCTTCTGCACTCTGTCCTCTAGCATTAATCAGTTCAGAAAAAGGACCCTGGCCCCTCTCATTTACCAGGTTAGGGTGGTGTGAGTAATGCGCCTCATGCTTCAGATGGAAATGATTGTGCATCGTGTACAAAATCCACCTGGAAATAAAAACAGAGACATGCACTTTTCTGAAATTCCTTGGGCAGAAAGGGGTCCCCCCACCAGTAAGGATGGTGTGAGCAGCTTTGGAGGTCTGTGAGATACATTTACACACACACACACACACACCAAGACCCACTGTGGGCCACGCTAGCTCTAGAAATGTGCTGAAACCAACTTCCCAGGTAAACCAAAACGAAACAGCCAGGAAGTTATTGGTGTCCACCCAAGGTTTGCATCATATGCTACAGCTAACTGACGGGGTGACGGGCCATAATCTCCCGCTGTGTGATCAGGAATGTGACCAAGCATTTGACTGAGATGCCACCTTATCCATTAGCCGCCATTAGCTGCAGTAAGCTATGTGAACCGTGCACGAATGCCAGTGGAACTCTGGCCAACGAATCTGAAAAGGTCTAGAGGTTCAATGCTAGTCCTGTCTTGAGGGTTTTGAGAGGAATGTGTAGGGGGTTTTTTTGGCGGGGGGAAGGAGTTCTCAATGTCATTCTGTTGCAAAACCAGGAGCCAAAAATTGAGGGTTTGGTTTGGTTTTGCCAAAAAATTATGGGAAAGGGATCCGGCAGGACATACTCATTGGGGGAGCTACATGAAGCTCATGAGCTACCCTTTCTCCAGTGAACCATGGAGACTTTTTTAGGTTACAGGGGAGGCCCACAAGATGCTGTAGATGCCACCTCAGAGGATTCAAACAGCTTGGGGGAATCAATAGTTTTCTTGCTCAGCATCAACATCCCTTCCATCAGACTTTCTCTTGAAATGCATCCACTCCAGGCAGCAGGGCAAGTTGTTGCAACTGGCCAAGGAGGAGGATGGCCCTGAGTAACATTTGCCCCTTAGAAGGTACACTCGGGCATTCCTAGAATGAAGACCAGCCTTGTCCCAGATTCATGGGATGCCACTGCAAGAAAGATCTAGAGACCAGCTGTCTGTTGAAGACCCTGTGAACACAGACCCAGTTCATAGAATCATAGAATAGTGAAGTTGGAAGGGGCCTACAAGGCCATCAAGTCCAATCCCCTGCTCAAGACAGAAATCCAAATCAAAGGATATCTGCCAGGTGTTTGTCTAAGTTTCTCTTGAATGCCTCCAGTGTTGGAGCACTCACCACCTCTCGAGGTCATGGGTTCCACTGTTGATTGTGGAATCTTACATACAGAACGCAAATGTAATACCTAAAGGTCTTTCTAGAATTGCCATTAAACATTGGGTTCAGGTCCTAAGAACTGAGGAAGCTGCTTTACGTTGAGTGAGACCTTTGATCCATTTAGGCCATTGTGGCCAGCTCTGATGACTGTCATACAGAGGAGGGGCAGGATCTGTTCTCGATCATCCCAGAGTGCAGGACATGCAACAATGGGCTCAAGTTCCAGGAAGCCAGATTGTGGTTGAATATCAGGAAAAACTTCCTAACTGTTAGAGCAGTACGACAACGGAACCAAATACCTCAAGAGGTGGTGAGTGCTCCAACATTGGAGGCATTCAAGAGAAACTTAGACAAACACCTGGCAGATATCCTTTGATTTGGATTTCTGCCTTGAGCAGGGGATTGGACTTGATGGCCTTAGAGGCCCCTTCCAACCTCATTATTCTATGATTCTATGATTCTAACAGCTTTCTAGGTTTCGGGAAGAATTCTTACCAAACCCTGGCTGGAGATACCCTGTTTCCCTGAAAATAAGACCTAACCTGAAAATAAGGCCTAGTATGATTTTTCAGGATGCTCGTAATATAGGCCCTACCCCAAAAATAAGCCCCAGTTAAGTAAAACCCCACCCTCCACCATTGTGCAGCAACCAGAAGAAGAGGACATGACTGTAATTGAATAAATGCAGATGGTTGTACATGGAAAAAAATCCCCTAAAAATAAGCCCTAATGCGTTTTTCGGAGCAAAAATTAATATAAGACCCTGTCTTATCTTGGAGGAAACACGGTACTACCAGAGGCTGTAAGTGGGATAAATTCCACTGAGTTTCTAACCCCATTCAGATAATTCTGCATAAGGATGTATTCCAAATTCTGAGACAGGAATAGAGACACCTGAATCTGGCCCTCTGGGATTATTTCGATCAATGGTTCCCAACGTTGGGTCCCCAGACGTTCTTGGACTAAAACTCCAGAAGAACCTCACCACCAGCTGTGCTGGTCATGATTTCTGGGAGTTGTAGTCCAAGAACATCTGGGGACCCAAGGTTGGGAACCATTGATCTAGATGTGACAGATGGACATGTTTCCTTTCACATGACACCACCATTTATGTTCACCCATTTAGGTTTTGTACACCTGTAAAAGAATACTACGGCTTCTTCCCCAAAGGGTGTTCAGTCAGAAACCTCTTACCAAGAAATGGTGCCATTTCTCTAGACACTTGGTTACTCTGCAGTTAAACTGAGATAGGCTTTACTAACCCACCACCTCCCCTTCCAGCAGGTTTCAGGGCAAAAGTATCCTTGAAGAACATCAGCGGATCTGACATGAGAATCTCAGGGCCGTTGAATGACCCTGTTGCTTAAAACACATGGCCATTGATATCTAGTTTCCTGGGCAACAAATTTGGTTGTCACTTCTCAAACAAGTGAATAACATAGGCAACCACACGGAAAGCTGGTTACCTGGAGATCTGGAATTTTAAGGGAGTTGATTGCTCTGGGGATTATGACAGCATCACAGGTCACGTTTTGTCAGCATCTGTGGTCACAAACTCAGGAAAGTTCTAAGTGAAATGTCACATGACTCAAGCTGAATGTGAGAGTACCCACGTGACGTTATGTGCCATCAAGTTGCATCCAACGGAGGGTAACCATAATAGAATCATCAAAATACGTGAGATATTTAAGCCATGGTTTCACTCTTACTGATCCCACCTCACTGACTTTCCATGGCCAAGCAAGGATTTGAATCCAGGTCTTCTGAGTCCTTGTCCATCACTCTGTTCACTAGATGACACTTTGTTGTTGTTTAGTCGTTAAGTCGTGTCCGACTCTTCGTGACCCCATGGACCAGAGCACGCCAGGCCCTCCTGCCTTCCACTGCCTCCCGGAGTTGGGTCAAAAGATGACACTGGCAGAACACAAATAGATCAAGACAAGTAGAGAACACCTGGATTCTGTTTAGCTATTCTGTTTGGCGAATATTTGTATCCTCTGTGAATTTGGTAGAGAGGCTTAAATTCAGGATTTGCAAATTCCAGCAAGAACTCAACGAAGGTGCGTTCTAGATTAAAAAACAGATTTATAACATTGATATTTCAAGACGAAGTCCAGTACCCTGTTGCATTGCTCCACCAACAGTGGCAGATTGCCTTTTTATATTTTGGGGTGTGCACGGCTTTGTATCACAGTGTGCCAGACATGTGAACCCAAAAAACAAAACAGGAATCTTTTAATTAATGGCAGTCTGCCGCAGTTGGTGATACCAGTCTTGCTGCACAGGTGGAGTTATACAACAGGTTCTTGGTCAGTATTGAGCCAGAAATGGGATTTTGTTTGTGTGTGCTGTCAAGTCAGTTCTGACTTATGGCAACCCATTTTTCATGGTTTTCTAGGTAGGAAGAACCCAAAAATGGTTTTTCACTCCCTTTTTCTGGACTGCCTTGGGACTGGGCTCCTTGCCAAAAGCTACCCAGGCAGGCTCTCTTTTCTTGGTATACAGAGTGGAGAATCAGTCACTCCGTCTCTGGCTCTAGCCAGACTCTTAAACCACTGAGCTGTCCAGCCAGCAGAAACCAGATAAGCTGTGTTTAAAACTTAACATTAAACAAAGATTAGAAGCTCCAGGAATCTGCCAGACAGATACTGGTCATGCAGGCTGTGGAATTTTGTGAATAGATGTCCACAAAACCACTTTTTCAAGCTCCGTTACTTAAGTTCAAGTATGTACAGGTTTTTAAATGTGCATAGAATAATAGAATAATTGAGTTGGAAGGGGTCTATAAGGCCATCAAGTCCAACCCCCTGTTCAATGCAAGAATCTAAGTCAAAGCAGATCTGACCAATTTTCTTTTGAAGGCCTCCAGCGTTGGAACACTCACCACCTCCCAAGGTACAGTAACTGGTTCCCCTAGTCATACTGCTCTAACAGTTAAGATGTTTTTCCTGATATTCAGCGTAAAACTGGCTTCCTATACCTTGAGCCCATTATTACGTACCCTGCGCTCTGGGATGATTGAGAAAAGAACAAATGATAGATTTATATAAAAACGGGGCAGAAGCAGCTTCATGGCAAATACATGTAAAAGTGAGTAGGCTTAAAACTGATTCAGCCAAATAACCTTGGTATTAGACTAACCACTTTTTAAGGCCATTCGCTTAAAAGGCGCTGGATATATTTATGGAGGGAAAGACAACATTCCAGTTTATTGGGAATTATTTTTGTTTAAATATAGCATTTGTGCTTTGTTTTACAGAAGATTCTTATCGAGGCAAATTCAGTTGCTAGTTGCAGGTAGAATCAATCCATTGAGGTAAGTGAAAACTGTACTGTTTGTGACTGGGGATGAAGAGAGAATTGACTCAATCCCAGATTCTTTACAATTTAAGCCTCATTAAGAGGGTTCCAGTTCCGCATATAGAAGCAGCAGCACACAGATGGGTAAGATTACCTCTTCTGACATAAATTTCCCTCACTCCGCCTTTGACGAAACAGCTTTCATTTCGCGGTTGGTCAGCTGGGCTATAGCATGACTTTGTACACCTGTCTAATTCCTCAGAGCATTGGAAGATTCACCTGCCTGGAAGAATAACACATGGGTACATTCATGAAATCACAGAATAATTGAGTTGCAAGGGGACCCTAAGCCCAACCCCCTGCACAACACAGGAATCCAAATCAAAGCAGATCTGACAAAGCAGATTGGATGGTTGTCCAATTTTCTCTTGAAGGCCTCCAGTGTCAGAGTACGCACCACCTCCCGAGGTAATGGGTTCCATTGTTGTACTGCTCTAACAGTCAATCTGGCTTCCTGGAACTTGAGCCCATTATTATGTGACCTGCACTCTGGGATGATCGAGAACGGATCCTGCCCCTTGTCTGTAAGACAACCTTTCAGGTATTTGAAAAGTGCTATCGTATTATCTTCCCTCGGTCTTCTTTTCTCAAGGCTAAACATGCCCACTTCTTCCAGTCTTTCCTCCTAGGGCTTGGTTTCCAGTGTGTTGATCATCCTTGTCGTCCTCTTCTGAACTTGCTCCCGATTGTTGGCATCTTTCTTAAAGTGTGGTGTCCAGAACTGGACACAGGACTCAAGAGGAGGCCTAACCAGTGCCAAATAGGGAGGGACTAGTACCTCATGGGATTTGGAGACTACACTTCTGTTAATGCAGCCTAAAATAGCATTGGCCTTTTTTGCAGCCACATCGCACTGTTGGCTCAGATTCAGCTTGTGATCTACAACAATTCCAAGATCCTTCTCGGTAGTAAAAGGAGGGCATTTCCAACGTCACAAGGAGGGTCCTTGTGGTGTAACTGAGATGGTCTGCTGGGATGTTGCAAAGGCAGGTAAGCAAGACCTGGGAGGGAAGGAGGTACAACACACCTGAAAACACCTTTGTGTTGAGCCAGCGAACCCGAGTTCCATCTGAGAATGAGTGGAGATGGGGACTCAGGCTTTAAAGCCTCTTCACATACCAGAACAAAACGTTTTAGTTCTCCAGGGCCACCTGTCCTGAGATTTCTCTTCCAAGCTGGACTGAAACTTCAGTCGCCACCCTGAAACCGTCAACCCTCTCGTTGGTTGATCATTGTGTTAACCATAAAATTGTTCTGTTTTACACCCCTATTTGTTCTGATCTCAGGCAACAATCTATAGTCTGGCAAGTTCCATGGGCCAAGCTCTACACATGCTTCCAACCCTAATCCTAACCACCATATTCCCACTTTTAAAAAAACTTCAGAAGGTCCTTATCTTCTGTAGCGTCCTGGGAGCTATTTTACCATCGTCCTCTCAGACTTTTTAGATTCAGAGACAGGGCTTTTCCCCCAAACCAGAAGTGATCAGAAGCTTTTTCCTCTTTGGAGAAAACATCCTTCTGGTCCTCAGTGAGGTTACTGCCACTTTCTACGCCTGGCATGGAGCAGCCAAAGGTGCTAAGACCCTTTCAAAAAGCAGTGTGTGCCACTGTAAAATGAAAGAACCGTGGCAGCCACTCAAGACTTCAACCTGAAGAGGAAAGCATCACCAAAACACGGCTGTAGGACACAGCTTGGAAAAGCTGGTTTTTGGAATGACAACTCCCAGACGCAGGGAAGTTATGATAAAAATCATTGGAAGGTGGGCTCCAAAAAAGAAGAAGCAAAGTTTCTGGGCTGGTGCATGATGGGATTTGTAATCCACTGCCCCACATCTGGAGGCAACCCTCTGGCTTGCACAAGGCTGGCTTAGGCCATCAGTGTTGTGTCTTTAAATGGACTGGCAGCCAGTCAAATTTAGTTTAAACAGTGGAGAAACTCGTTCCAAAAGGACAGCTCTGAACCAGCCAAAATTTACGAGTGCCCTTGAGAACGTTGGCCTCCCATGTCCGAGTGATGGCAACAACTTCCCTTATTCACGATTCATCTCAGGAAGGCTGGATTTCCATCTCAAATGTTCGGTGAAACCTCAAGGACGAGTCCACTTCACCGAACAGTCTTCAGGAACTTCCTGTTTCTCTTGAAAGGGCTGTTTTCACTTAATGCGATCATTACAGGGCCGAGCTTAGGCCTTCAAAATGTCCCCCATCCCTCCCCCCCAAAAAAAATCCATTCAGGAAGCTTTCTACTCTTGTAAAAACTTTATTTAATATGTTAAAGATTTATAATAATTCATTGCATTAAAAAAACACAATAATTTCATTTGTTTCAGTTTTGGAAGAACTAGCTGCGTTAGACTGTGTTTTGCAGTAACAGCTGATTCATAGAATCATAGAGTGATGAAGTTGGAAGCGGCTACAAGGCCATCGAGTCAAACCCCCTCCTCAATGCAGGAATATGTAGCAAAGGATATCTGTCAGGTAGTTGTCTAAGTTTATCTTGAATGCCTCCAGTGTTGGAGCCCTCACCACCTCCCAAGGTCATTGGTTCCGTTGTCATACTGCTCTAACAGTTAGGAAGTTTTTCCTGATATTCAACTGAAATCTGGCTTCCTGTAACTTGAGCCCCTTATTGAGTGTCCTGCCCTTGGGGATGATCAACCACAGATCCACAATTTGTGGTGGAACTGCAATCGTGCCCAACCAGCGAACGATGAAAGTAGATTTATTTTCCACTATTCCAATTAGGTTAAGGATGCAACTACAAAGCAAAGGAATGTGAATTCCGGACTAAGTCTTGTGGGACCTCATGTCACGTTCCCGGGGGTTTCAACAGGCAAAAGTCCAATAAGCCAGTCCAATATCAGAAGTCCAGAAGATGTAAAGCAGATACCAAAATGCTAAAGCCAAAACACAAACCATAGTCAGAAGTCAGAGTCCAAAGCCAAGAGTCCAGAAAACAAGGTCCAAGATAAGCAGGAGCGTGGATGCGAGCCAGGGTGTTGACTTGTTGCTTCCACAAGCTTCCAAGCCTCTGGGTGCAGATTTTATAGCAGCAGCAGTCATCTAAACACCTCATCCTGCTAAAACTCAGGGCTGGTTGACCTGATGTTCCTATGGGAAGCATTCATGCGAGCCTTGGACCTTCTTGTCATGAGTCCTTGCCGAAGCTTATCCCTCACTCTGGCTACTGGGAGAGGAGAATCTGGAGGTGATTCAGCTGTCTGTGCTTCTAATTGCCCAGCATTTTCCTCAGCTGAAATTAACCCCTCAGATGCCAGATCTTCTTCGGCTGAACTCATGACACTATCCCCCCTCCCAGGGCTCCCCCCTTCAGATGGGCCGGGTCGATCAGGATAGGTGACATGGAACTGTTGTACAAGGTCGGGGGTGTGTAAGTTACTTGCGGGTTCCCATGATCGATCCTCAGAGCTGTAGCCCTCCCAGTCCACGAGGTACTGAAGGCCTCCCCGGTGGATTCGGGGGTCTAGGATCTGATGAACCTCGTATTCTTCCTCGCCATCGACCAAAACGGGTGGAGGTGGAGCCAGGGCTGGAGGTCAGGCAGGGTCCGGTGCCGCAACCGGGACAAGGAGGGACCGATGGAAAACCGGGTGAATACGGAGAGTGGCTGGGAGTTGTAACCGAAAAGTGACAGGGTTGATTTGATCCGTGATTAAATAAGGTCCCACAAATCGAGGGTCCAACTTGCGTGACCGGCCAGGTCGGCGTAGATAATGGGTGGAGAGCCAGACCTGGTCCCCTGGTTTCAGAGGTGGCCCTTCTTGCCATTTTCTGTCGGCCGCTGTCTTGTAGGCATCCTTAGCTTGCTGAAGTTGCTCTCGGAGTAGATCTTGGAGAGCCTACAACTCGCGTATGTGAGCGTCAGCAGCAGGAACTGCGGTCAACAGCAGGACAGCTGGGGAAAAACGAGGGTGGTATCCATAGGTGGCTGCAAACGGGGTCTGTTTTGTGGATGAATGTATGGCGTTGTTGTAGGCGAACTCAGCCAGGGGTAGCAAGGTAGCCCAAACATCCTGCTGATAGCAGGTATAGCAACGTAGGTACTGTTCAAGGGTGGCGTTAGTACGCTCGGTCTGTCCATCTGTTTGAGGATGGTACACCAACGATAAGTGCACCTGGGTACCTAAACTGGTGTGCAAGGCTTGCCAGAATCGGGAGGTGAATTGGGAGCCACGATCCGAAATTAAGTGTGTCGGGAGCCCGTGTAAACAAAAAACATGTTGAAGATAGAGCTGAGCTGTTTCAGGAGCTGTGGGAGGCTTGGGACATGGAACAAAATGAGCCATTTTGGTGAACAGGTCCACTATTACCAGAATGCAGGTGTGCCCTTGTGACCGTGGGAAGTCAGTGATGAAGTCCAGAGATACTATGTCCCAAGGGCCGGCTGGTGTGGGTAGTGGATGTAGCATCTCAACCGGGCCTTCTCGGCGGTGGCTCCTCGGTTATGGAACAACTTACCTTCAGAGATCCGTATGGCCCCCTCGCTGGGCGTCTTTAAAAGCCAATTAAAAACATGGCTGTTTAGGCAGGCCTTCCCTCCAGGCATTATTTGATTTATTTTGTTCTCCATTTTGAACGATTATTTATTTTTTTATTTTGGGATGTTGATGTTATTTTAATTGTTTTTGTTATATATGATGTACGCCGCCCAGAGTAGTCGAAATGACTAGATGGGCGGGATAGAAATATAATAAATAAATAAATAAATAAATAAATAAATAAATAAATAAATAAAAATAAATACGTCCTTGGCTCGACGACAAACCTCACAGGAATCGACGTAACGAGCAACGTCAGCGTGAACCCGGGGCCACCAGAACTCCTGTGTGAGTAGATGCAGAGTCTTATACTGACCAAAGTGTCCTGCAGGAGGGGAATCATGGGTCAAATAGAGCACATTGGCTCGGAGGGGCCCTGGAGGGACATACAGGCGCCCTTGGTGCAATAGGAGACCCTGGTGGTTAGCGAAGTCTCCAGCAGGGCCCTCCTGGAGTTCCTGCAAGCGTTGCTTGGCCCAGGGATCTTGAGCTTGGCTGGCCCGAATTTCCTCAGCCAGAGACAAGCGGGTTGTAGTGGCTGCGAAGACTGAGGGTGATAAGATAGGTGCGATGGGAGTCTCTTCAGAGGGTGATACAGCGTATTCTGGTTTGCGGGAGAGGGCGTCAGCTTTCTGATTCTGGGTCTGCGGAATATAGGTAATACAGAAGTTGAACTGGGAGAAGAAGAGGCTCCACCTGATCTGGCGTTGATTGAGGCATCGGGCTGTCTGCAAGAGTTCCAGATTCCGGTGGTCAGTCAAAACTTGGACGGGGTGACGGGCCCCTTCAAGGGAATGCCTCCAGACCTCGAAAGCGGTTTTGATGGCCAGGAGTTCCCTCTCCCAGATGGTGTAGTTGCGTTCTGAAGGTGTGAACTGCCGGGAGTAAAAAGTGCAGGGCTGCAGTGGCTGTGAGGGGTCCTCCCGCTGGGACAGCACTGCACCCAGGGCCACACTGGAGGCATCCGTCTCCACGGTAAATGGTAGTCGGGGGTTTGGATAACGCAGGATTGGCTTGGTTGTAAAGCGAGTTTTCAGGGTGGTGAAGGCATGGTCTGCCTCTGGAGTCCAAAGAAACGGCTCTTTGGGCCGGAGGAGACGGGTCAGAGGCGTGGTTATGTCCGCATAGGCTGGTATAAACTGGCGGTAATAGTTCGCAAAGCCGAGAAACCGCTGCACATCCTTACGGTTCCGGGCCTTCTGCCAGGTCAGAACCGCTTCTATTTTCTTTGGGTCCATCTGGATCCCTTGGGGTGACACAATGTGACCTAGGAACTCGACTTCCTGCAGGTTGAAGTCACACTTCTCCAGCTTGGCATAGAGTCGGTGATATCGTAGTCATTGTAAGACCTGATGAACGTGTTCTGTGTGCCGAGCGGGGTCTCGGGAGTAAATCAAAATGTCATCCAAATAGATGATCACAAAGCAATCAAGCAGGTCTCAGAAGATGACGTTCATGAACCGCTGGAATACGGCCGGAGCGTTGGTCAGGCCGAAAGGCATGACCAGGTATTCATGCTGGCCATAACGAGTCCCAAAAGCCGTCTTCCACTCGTCGCCTGCACGGATTCTCACCAAATTGTAGGCGCCATGGAGGTCCAGCTTGGTATAGACCTGTGCCCCCTTAAGGCGATCCAGGAGTTCACCAATCAATAGCAGGTGGTAGCGGTCCCGAATGGTTATTTTATTCAAGTCCTGGTAATCATTGCAGGGGCGGAGCTCTCTGCCCTTTTTTTTTGACAAAGATAATGGGTGCAGACAGGGGTGATGTGGACGGCCGGATAAATCCCCGTTTCAGGTTTTTGTCAAGAAAGGCCCGCAAGGCCGCGAGTTCTGGTTCGGACATAGGGTAGATCCGCGCCACAGGGAGGGGTGCCCCAGGCACCAAGTTGATGGCACAATCATAGGGTCGATGCGGGGGTAGCTGGTCGGCCCCCTTTTCCTCGAAAACATCAGCAAAGTCCCTGTATTCCAAAGGTATCATGGGACTGTCTGTTGAACCTGCTGCAGCCAAGGTGGCCGGTGGAACCAGATGCGGACACGGATCCCTGAAGCGCAACTCCCCTTGTGCCCAGTCCACTAGGGGGTTATGTGTCCGGAGCCAGGAAAGTCCCAGAATGAGAGGAAAACGAGGCATACCTGCAACGTTGAATTGTAGTTGCTCCTTATGGTGTTGGATCTGGAGAATAACCGGATAGGTCTCCTGGGTCACTGGGCCGGAGCGGAGGAGATGCCCGTCTATGGACTCAACTACGGTCGGGGTCTCCTTGTCCTGTACAGGAATCCGGTGTTGTTTCACAAAGGCCGTGTCAATGAAACAGCGGTCGGCCCCGGAATCATCCATGGCATAAACCAACAGCCAGCATCCATCCGGTAAGCAAAGTTTCACTGGCACAAGAAATGGACCCTGGATATTAACATAGGGTTCAGGGGATCCAGCTAAGTGCCCCACGTCTGGGGGTCCACTCAGACATGGGGCAAATCTTTTACTGGCAGTGGTAGCACGGATCCGGGGGGGCGCCGCTTGACAAAGCAGCCAGAGGCGAAATGTCCTGCTCCCCCACAGTACAGGCAGAGATTCTGTGAACAGCATCGTGTTTTTTCCTCAGGGGTGAGACGTGGCCAAGCAGCCCCTAACTGCATGGGCTCAAAATCCTCTCGTCCAGTGCTAGCGGGCGTCGGGAGTGGCTGTGAGGGACGGGAACTGCCCCGTACTAGGCGTCGACTCTCTAGGCGGCCATCAATGCGAAGGCACAGCATGATTAGTTCTTGCAATGTATTGGGTCGGTCTACACGCGCCAGCTCATCCAGGGTATCATCAGCCAACCCCTCCATATATTGATCCATGAGAGCCGCCTCGTTCCAGAGCAAGTCTTGGGCCAAGAGTCTGAACTCAGTGGAATACTGGGAAACTGAACCCTTACCCTGTTTCAGGGCCCAAATCTTCCTATTGGCAGTAGCAGCTTGCAAGGGATTAGCAAAGGCTGTTGAAATATGGTCCAAAAAGCCCTGGTAATTGGTTAACAGGGGTGATGGAGCAAGGAGTAGAGGAGTGGCCCATTTACAGTAGTTGCCTGTCCCTTGAGAAGGCTGACTATGAAGCATACCTTGGTTTTATCCGTGGGAAAGTCTCTGGCACACAGCTCAATATACAGTTTACACTGTGCCAGGAATGCTGGAAACTCCTCCACCTTTCCTCCAAACTTTTCTGGAGGAAGCACAGGGCAGTTGACCTGGGCGGCAGCGTTGGCCTGAGATTGCAGTTGTTGCTGCTGAAGCTGTGCCACCATTTATGTAAGAAACTGCACCTGAGTAAGCACAGCATTCAGCTGACCAGAGCCTTCGCTTGCCTCCCCCTCCATCTTGTAGAGAAAGTGTGGTGGTGGAAGCAATCTGTCACGTTCCCGGGGGTTTCAACAGGCAAAAGTCCAATAAGCCAGTCCAATATCAGAAGTCCAGAAGATGCCAAGCAGATACCAAAATGCCAGAGCCAAAACACAAACTGTAGTCAAAAGTCAGGGTCCAAAGCCAAGGGTCCAGAAAACAAGGTCCAAGATAAGCAGGAGCGTGGATGCAAGCCAGGGTATTGACTTGTTGCTTCCACAAGCTTCCAAGCCTCTGGGTGCAGATTTTATAGCAGCAGCAGTCATCTAAACACCTCATCCTGCTAAAACTCAGGGCTGGTTGACCTGATGTTCCTATGGGAAGCATTCATGCGAGCCTTGGACCTTCGTGTCATGAGTCCTTGCCGAAGCTTATCCCTCACTCTGGCTACTGGGGGAGGAGAATCTGGTGGTGATTCAGCTGTCTGTGCTTCTAATTGCCCAGCATTTTCCTCAGCTGAAATTAACCCCTCAGATACCAGATCTTCTTCGGTTGAACTCATGACACCTCACTTGTTACCTCCTCCCAGTTTGAAAAGGAGCCATTGATAAGCACTCTCTGAGTCTGATTCCACATTATCTCCACCATAAACCACCAAATAACTTTGGAAGATTGACTCAACATTCAGAGGGATCTAGACAGACTTGAACATTGGGCCCTATCCAATAAGATGTAGTTCAGTGGTGGGAAAAGTAAGGTCCTGCACTTAGGCAGGAGAAACCAGAGGCACAGGTACAGGATAGGGGGTACCTGGCTCGACAGGAGTACCTGTGAGACGGATTTAGGGGTCCTGGTGGACCACCGCCTAAGGATGAGTCAGCAGTGTGCGGCAGCTGCCAAGAAAGCCAACACAGTCCTAGGCTGCATCAACAGGGGAATAGCATCAGGATCACAGGAAGTGATAGTACCACTCTATACCGCGCTGGTGAGGCCGCACTTGGGAGTGCTGTGTCCGGTTTTGGTCACCACAATACAAAAAAGACGCAGAGGCCCTAGAAGGGGTGCAGAGAAGAGCAACCAAGACGATAAGGGGACTGGAGGCTAAATCCTATGAAGAACGACGAAAAGCACTAGGTATGTGTAACTTAACAAAGAGAAGACTGAGGGGAGACATGAGAGAAGTCTTCCAAGATCTGGAGGGCTGCCCCAGGGAAGAGGGCATCGATTTATTCTCCATGGCGCCTGAGGGTAGGACAAGAACCAACGGGTGGAAACTTGTTAGAGGGAGGTCCAACCTGGATATAAGCAGGCATTTCCTGACAGTGAGACATTGAACCATTAAACAGTGGAACAGCTTGCCTCCCAATGTTGTGGGTGCCCCATCACTGGAGGTTTTCAAGACACATCGGTCCAGGATGGTATGAGGTCTCCTGCCTTCGGCAGGGGGGTGGACTAGAAGACCTCCAAGGTCCCTTCCAACCCTACGACAATTATATGATGCTATGTATTCAGACTCTTGTTATTGTTGTTTAGTCGTTAAGTCATGTCCGACTCTTCATGACCCTATGGACCAGAGCACGCCAGGCCCTCCTGTCTTCCACGCCTCCCGGAGTTGGGTCAAATTCATGTTGGTAGCTTTGATGACACTGTCCAACCATCTCATCCTCTGTCGTCCCCTTCTCCTCTTGCCTTCACACTTTCCCAACATCAGGGTATTTTCCAGGGAGTCTTCTCTTCTCATGAGATGGCCAAAGTATTGGAGCCTCAGCTTCAGGATCTGTCCTTCCAGTGAACACTCAGGGTAGAGCATTCAGACTCTAACACAGTGTTTTCCAACTTAGGGGATGTGACTCCCCCCAAGGGGTTCGCAAAGTGTTTTCTGGGGACCCGCCGGTCGCTTTATAGGTGCTGTAGCCCTGGTTTAATAGTTTCTTCCTTGATCTTTCAAAGCTGGATATTAAAGATGGTGTGTCTGTGTCTGTTTGAGAAACAGGCCCTTTGGGGGAGATTGGACAGAGCGTGACCTGTATTTCTTCAAGACGTTTCGGCATCCCTGGACACCCTCAGCCCCCACTGAAATTTGCCCAGAAAAGGAGAGTAATTTTCTGCTCTTAGAAGCATCCATGAAGCTGTAATGTGGCACCAAAAGGGGAAGGTAGCCCCCTGCAATTCAACAAAGCAAAGCAGCAAACTCACAATAAGGACACTGGAACCGAATTTCTGGAATTTTTTTTGGTTTTGCTTGCTCGTTTGGGTTTGTAGCGCAACCCTAGTGAGTCCAGGGGCCAATAACTGGTCCCCTAACTCTTCAAAGTTGACTACGCTTGCTTTATGGGGTGCTTGACCATCATTTGACTAGGCAGATGTCCAACTCTGGGCCTAATTCCAACCGTTAGTAAGTTAGTGACCTGGCCGCGGAGCCAGAGGTTGGGAGTTTGATTCCCTGCTGTGCCTCCTGGGAGAAAGCCAGCCTGGGTGGCCTTGGGCCAGCTGCACAACAGTCCCAGGGATCCCCTCCAAGAAGAAGGGATGGGGAAACCACCTTCTGAGTATTGCAGACCTAGAAAGCCCCGGAAAGGGTCACTACCAGTCAAAATTGGCATGATGACACATGATTAGATCAGACCCATGGAGTAAATGGAAGTTACCTAAGTATTTCATATATTTCCATGGATTAAACAGATATCCTGCAGTGGGCACTAACTGATGAATTCAGGCCCTAGAGTCTACCAGAGCTTAGAAAGTTATTTTTAAAAAGTAATTCATAACTATTATAGTTGGGGGGGGGGGGCCTTCCTCACGTAGTATTTATCTAATTATTTATTTAAAATATTTCTATCCCACCTTTCTCCCCAAAAGGACCCAACAGTATGTGACTGTTTGAGTTATAATTTTAAAAAGTAACTCCATCTTCTTACCTGTTTCTTAAACTAAAGTAGTTACTTCAAGTTACTGTAGAAAATCTGAAAGCATTAAACACACTGTCCTCCCATGCATTCTGTGGTCCCCTGACAGCCAGAGTGGCATAGCCGATGGAGCGTCGGACTGGGACTCAGCAGACCAGGGTTCAAATCTGTACTCAGTCATGGAAAGTTACTGGGGGTGGCACTGGTAAAACCAACCCATGAATTTCTCACATACTTCAAAAACCCTACAAGTCACCACAAGGCAGAACTGACTTCACAGCACTTGAACCATGTGACACACCTCCTTGACTAATTAGTCAGCCCCCCACAACATGAAATGTAACTTTAAAAACACAGTTATACTGCAATAGGAATGAAGTTAGCCCTCGTTAAGTTACTGTTGTGATGGAACAGAGATAAATGCTCAGTTATTAGGAAAAGGAGTGAATTACAGGCAAATAATTATTTTGTAACTAGTTTTATAACTAGTTCTTTTCCCCAGACTCCAATACTAATTGCACTGATCCTTTAGCAAAACTGAGAACATTTGCTATGGAAACTCTAGTCATCCCCTACCCGGCTAACGCCAAGATGTAGGCCTAACTAACCTCAGCAACAAACAATCAAGGACAAGATTTTCAGATTTTCTGGACTATAAATTTCATAATTCTCCATTCTGGGAGTTCTTCCCACTTTATGAGCACTTTTTAAACACCTAAAGATGATGCACCTGGGAAAACGAACTACATTAGAAGGCTTTGAGGCCTAGCTAGGCCTAGCTCCCTTCAAACTTCCTGTTCCTGCCCCAGTGCTAGCTGGGAACTTTCTTTCTGATCAGGGTAAAGCTAGGCCTAGCTAAGTCTCAAATCCTTTGAATCCAGGCCTTTTTTCCCAGGTGCCTCACACGGAGGTATCTGTAAGGGAGGTAGGATTCCAAGAATGGAGAATTATGCTACTTGTAGTCCAGAGAAAGAGAAGACTCCCTGGAAAAGACACTGATGTTGGGAAAGTGTGAGGGCAAGAGGAGATGGGGATGACAGAGGATGAGATGGTTGGACAGTGTCATCGAAGCGACCAACATGAATTTGACCCAACTCCGGGAGGCAGTGGAAGACAGGAGGGCCTGGCGTGCTCTGGTCCATGAGGTCACGAAGAGCTGGACACGACTTAACGACTAAACAACAAGTCCAGAAAAATCTGAAAATCCCATCCCTACAAACCACATTGTGGAGTCTCAGAGCACGTCCTCAACCTCAAACAAGGAAAAGTCACCTGGAAATACGGAAGGTGAGTCACAGCAACCTGCAGCCGGGCAGTCTCACTTGAGAGAACAATAAGAACACTGTGCGGATTGTTGGAAACGTTTGGGAGGTGTGAAGGGCTGCTTTTGGCATGCCTCCTCAGGCATTCTCAGAATCGGTGTGCTTCAAAAAGCTCAGCCCGAAAGACGGCTCACCAGCAGACACCTGACGCCACATCTGGACCCCCAACTCTGTGCAACGTCCCACCCAGAGCCAGTGGTGGCAGTTGAGGCAGTTACGAAGAGCAGATTCTGCAGACGGAACAGGAATCTTTTATGTTCTCTGAATGCACGGAGAACGGAAACTCTGAGGGAGTGTGAGCTCGCTCCTCTGGCCAGGCCGTGTTGGGAAATACTTCTCCTGAGAAAATTTCTGACTCCACCGAAATAACGTAAGACAAACACTGGCACAGACAGAAGGCCTGGCGTTCCAGCTCTCGGTTCACCCAGCGGCCAACTGGTTGCCAACAGCACACTGCCTCTGACACTGGAAGCGATGTGAAGCCATCATCGAACAATGGAGCTGGAAGGAGACTATCCATCGAGTCCAACCCCATGCTCACTGGAGGAATCCAAATCAAAGCAGATCGGACAGATGGCTGTCCCATTTTCTCTTGAAGGCCTCCAGTGTTGGAGCGCTCACCACCTCTCGAGGTCATTGGTTCCATTGTTGTACTGCTCTAACAGTACGTTTTTCCTGATATTCAACCAAAATCTGGCTTCCTGGAACTTGAGCCCATGGTTGCATGTCCTGCATTCGGGGAGGATCAAGAACAGATCCTGCCCCTCCTCTGAATGACTACCTTTCAAGTAAATGAAGACTGCCATCCTTTTACCCTCAGTCTTCTTTTCTGAAAGCTAAACATGCCCAGTTCTTTCAGTCTTTCCTCTTTGGGCTTCCAGTCCCCTGATCATCCTTGTCGCCCTCCTCAGAACATGTTCCATTTTGTCAGCATCCTTCTTCAAGTGCGGTATCCAGAACTGGTCACCATACTCGAGATGATGCCTAACCAGTACTGAAGAGAGTCCAGGAATTTATGCAATCCACAACAGCTATACTTCTGCTCCCATCCCTTCTTTGACCCCTTTTCTTTCTGGCTAAAAAGATGACCTGCGGGTTCTGGCCACGGCTGCCTTGCACCCTTTAACACCCCTGGACGGCCATTTCTCAGAAATGGAAGTGAACTTATGGCCAGTTCTGAGTTCTTTCCAAGGCATTCCCCTGCTTGGACCCCGATGGCCAAGCCCTCTAACTCTAGGGCACCACCTTTATGGTTTTTGTTTCTATCTGCTATTTCTGGAATGAAAGGATGTTTCGCTGGAGATGAGTACCAAGATCATCCACACTCTTGTAATTCCAGTCATCATGGTTGGATGTGAAAGCTGGGCAGGTTAAAAAAGCTAACAGGAAAAAAAATTGATTCATTTGAACTGTCGTGCCAGAGGAGAGCTTTCCGGATCCCCTGGACTGCCAGAAAGACAAACAAGTGGGTCCTAGATCAAATCAAGCCTGAACGATCTCTGGAGGCAAAGATGTTGAAACGAGGCTTGTCCTACTTTGGGCACCTCATAAGAAGGCAGGATTCTCTGGAAAAGACAATAATGTTAGGAAAGGTGGAAGGCAGCAGGAAAAGAGGAAGACTGAATACGAGATGGACTGACTCCCTAAAGGAAGCCACCGGCTTGAGCCTACAAGAGTTGAGCAGGGCTGTTGAGGACAGGACATTTTGGAGATCACTCATTCATGGGGTTGTCATACGTCATGGGCAACTTGATGGCACATAACAGCAACAACGACAACTGCTCGTCTGTGCCTCTCCTTCCCACTTTTCTCCCACCTTCCACCTTTTTTGACACCAACTGCATTTCAGGTTACTTTGAGGAGGGTGTTCTCTCTCTCTCTCTCTCTTTTTTTTTTTTTTTTTTTTGTCTTTGCATTTTTGGGAACTTCTTGCTACTATTGAGAACTAATCAAATTGTGCCACGTAGAGCTCAAAATCGTATCAACTCTGGATGCTGGATAAATAAGAAAAACATCTGATACTCATGGAACCAGCAGTTGCCGTGTAAACACCACTGACTTTGATAAGGGTGTAAAACTCACTAAGGGTGTGATTATTCTGACAAATGATGTGGGAAATGTTCCTGAATTGAGGCTGTCTGACTCACGTTGTTGTTTGTTGACTGCACGACTTTCAAGTCTGTGTGAATCAGTCCAGAATCCCTCCCACCCCCACTCATGCATAGTGTGTTTTCATCCACCACTGGGGTGTCTTATTTTTGGGAGCCAAATACACTTGCATTGGTTCTGGCAGTGTGCTTGTTGGATCCAAAAAGGGTTTTTGTGTGTTCAGATGTTGTATTTAAAGCCATTGCAGCCAGCTACAGCAGCAGTGAGGAAGGCTGGGGAGCAGGGGAAACGGCTGCCATTTGAATCCTTTATTTTGCAGAAACAACTGCTGTGTCATATGGGTGTTAATAAATGAACGGCAGGGCTGATCAGCCCCATCGGTTGCTGCCCCAGACTCAAATCATCCTGTTCACCCCTTAGAAGCAGAGCTCATGAAAGATCGCACCCACATGGCCTCGGCACTGGAAAACCTCCAGGACACATGGCAAACTGGACTTCTGTGGCTACGGTTCGTCATCTCTTTCTCTCAGAGGAAAGCCTGACCAAACCGGCATTGATTAAAGAGCGGAAACGGCCTCTGGATCATGCTGGAAAGAAGCGAATTCCTACCGCAAAGGTGAACATTCGCTCCGGAGCACAACTCCCTGGATGTGACCTTGGGAGGTGGTAAGCACTCTGTGGCATCCTCCCAGGTCATAAATATTAATATGATCTCTGCATAGACTAATGGGAGTGATGGAAGGGCGGAGGCACGAGATATAAGAGACTCAGCAGGAGGAGGGGGAGTTTTTAGTTAGAGAGAGTTAGGAAGATTGAGGGACGTGGTGGCGCTGCGGGTTAAACCGCAGAAGCCTCTGTGCTGTAAGATCTATAGATCTGCAGCTGTAAGATCGAATCCACGCGACGGAGTGAGCACCCATCGCTTGTCCCAGCTCCCGCCAACCTAGCGGTTCAAAAGCATGCAAATGCAAGTAGATAAATAGGGACCACCTCGGTGGGAAGGTAACAGCGTTCCGTGTCTAAGTCGCACTGGCCATGTGACCACGGAAGATTGTCTTCGGACAAACGCTGGCTCTATGGCTTGGAAACGGGGATGAGCACCGCCCCCTAGAGTCGAACACGACTGGACAAATTGTCAAGGGGAACCTTTACCTTTACCTAGGAAGATTGAGTCAGGGAGATTGAGAGTTTAGTGAGAGTTGAAGAGTTTTGGGAGTTTGGGCGGGAGAGTGGTGGTGGAGAGTGGATGAAGGAGGACGTTTGTTTAAGAGTTAAAAACATTGCTTGAACTATCATTATCTGTAACAATAAACAATTTCTATTTGGTTCTTTTAAAAATGACACACGGCCTGGACCTCTATTATTAATATTAAACAATGTTGATGTAATCAACTGGTGGCAGCTGAAAGACATGTAGCGTGAGCTCTTAGTTTGGTGAAACAAGCAGGGGCCACGTGGAGATCGTGACAAATTGGTGGCAGCGGTGGGATACGGAACAATCCAGTAAAAAGATTGAATTTGCTTGAGTTGAAGGTATTCCTAGCTAGAAGGGGTTAGGATCTGTGGCAAGAAGTGGTGACCCGTTAAGAGTCTTGTGGAAGACTTGGGTTCGGGGCTTCTGAACCCAGATCTGGGGAATCTTAAGATAAGGAAAATACCTACTCAAGCGCTGAAACTCTTGTTGAAAGACCCACTTTAGGTGAACATCCTGAAATGAGAGAGACAGCTCATTTAGTGCTAATGAGAAATCCTAAGAGTTCCTCCTTTATTAAGGAGCAGAAGGAAGATATTACCTTAAATGATTGCTTTGGAAAAGTTAATGAGAATCCCATTCCACTGAACCCTGAACACCCAGAGAGGTATTGTGTGGAAAAAGATTTATTATATAGAGAGGTTTTAATGACTCCTCATGGGGGGGGGGGGAGGACCCCACAAACAGCTAATTGTCCCTGTTAAATACAGAGAAAAGGTTATAGACAAGGCACACAAAGATGTATTTGGTGCATACATGGGCATTTCTCGCACCAAGCAAAGAGTGGCACAGAATGTTTATTGGCCAGGGATGGGGAAGCAAGTTAAACAATATTGTCTAAGCTGTGATACTTGCCAAAAACGAGGTACTAGAAATGACAAGACGAGGGCTAAACTATGATCATTAACAGTGATCTCAACCTCTTTCCAATGCTTAGGTCTGGACATAGTGGGACCCTTACCCAAAGTGACTAGACATGGAAATAAATTCATCCTAACTATTATAGTCAGTGTGGGACATTATAGCCAGTGTGGGACGTGGTGGCGCTGCGGGTTAAACTGCAGAAGCCTCTGTGCTGCAGGGTCAGAAGACCAGCAGTCGTAAGATCGAATCCACGCGACGGAGTGAGCTCCCGTTGCTTTGTCCCAGCTCCTCGCCAACCTAGCAGTTCGAAAGCATGCAAAAATGCGAGTAGATAAATAGGTACCACCTCGGTGGGAAGGTAAACGGCGTTCCATGTCGAGTCGCACTGGCCATGTGACAACGGAAACTGTCTTCGGACAAACGCTGGCTCTACGGCTTGGAAACGGGGATGAGCACCGCCCCCTAGAGTCGGACACGACTAGACTAAATGTCAAGGGGGAACCTTTACCTTTACCTTAACTATTATAGATTATGCCACTGGATATCCTGAAGAAGTACCTCTACGAAAAATAATAACAGAACTTCTAGTAAAGCATGATGTATGTGTAAATGCAATGGATCTGTGGCAGTTCACTCCTCTGCATGAAACTGCTTCTAAGAATAGAGTGGAAGTATGTTCTCTCTTGCTAAGCTATGGTGCTGAGTCTATACTGTTGAATTGCCACGATAAAAGTGCAATTGATTTGGCTCCAACACCTCAGTTAAAAGAGCAATTGGCATATGAATTTAAAGGTCACTCATTGCTACAGGCTGCAAGGGAATTGGATGTTGCTCACGTGAAAAAGCACCTTTCTCTTGAGATTGTAAACTTCAAGCATCCCCAAACTCATGAAACTGCTTTGCACTGTGCCACTGCATCTCAATATCCCAAAAGAAAGCAAGTCTGTGAGCTGCTTCTAAAAAGAGGAGCCAACATTAATGAAAAGACAAAAGATTTCCTAGCACCACTTCACTTTGCTGCAGGATGCAGTAGTGTGTCTGTGGTTGAGTGCCTTCAGCAGCGTGGGGCTGATGTTCATGCAGAGGACGGGGGAGGCCTTGTTCCTTTGCACAGTGCTTGTTCTTATGGACTCTGTGAGGTGACTGAACTACTTGTTGGACGTGGTGCAGTTGTCAATGTGGCTGATTTGTGGAAGTTTACCCCTTTACATGAAGCTGCTCCGTTAACAAACTTAAAGAAGGCTCAACATGAACGTGCAAAAGCACTGAAAATCCTGCAAAACGAGCCCCTGCCTGAGAAACCAGATGATGAAAATCTCAATAAATCTGAAATAAGCCAAGTGTTTGAGATGGCACTTAAAAGGAACTTGCCTGTGAATTTTGAGGTGACCCGGGAAAGTGGTCCCCCTCATATGAATAGCTTTGTGACTAAAGTACCTGTGGGCAAGTTTATGGGAGAGGGTAAAGGCAAGTGCAAAAAGATTTCAAAGAAGAACGCAGCCATAGCTGTTCTGGAGGAGTTGAAGGAACTGCCTACCCTTCCCACACTTGAGAAAATGAAGCCACTAATCAAAAAGAAAACAGGCTTAACCCGAAAGAGGCAAGCTGAGGACATCCAGTGGACGTCAGAGTGCCAGGTAGCCTTCGATCGTCTGAAGAGGACTTCAGGACCTGTCCTTGTTGCACTGGACTTCGACCGTGAGTTCATCATCTGTACAGATGCGTCGAAGGTGAGACTGGGAGCCATGCTGTGCCAAGCAGACAACCACGGGAGTCTACATCCAGTGACTTTTATCAGCAGGAAACTCCAACCTGGTGAGAGACAGTTATCCACCATTGAGAAAGAGTGTCTGGCTATCATATGGACGCTACAAAAGCTGAAGCCGTACATTTGGGGGAGAAGATTTGTCCTGTGCACTGATCACTCTCCTCTTCTATGGCTAAGGACTATTTGAACCAACAGCAAATACTAAAAGGGGTCAGACAAATACCACACTGAAAAACACAAGCAACACCAAAACACAGTCAAAGCAACAATCCCCAGTCACTGAGGGGAAGCCGGCTTGAAGAGAAAGGTCTTCTTCGCCTGCTTGTAGAAGGAGAACAAAGACGGGGCCCAGGCTGGTCTCCAGTGGGAGGGAGTTTCACAGTCTAGGAGCAGCCACAGGGAAGGCCCTCTCCTTTGCGTCCCCTACCAAATGCACTTGTGAAGGTGGTGGGACCAAGAGAGAGGCCCCCTCCTGATGATTTTAATACCCGGGCAGGCTCATAAAGAGAGATACGGTCCTTGAAATAGCTTGGACCGAGGCTGTTTAGAGCTTTATAGGTTAAAACCATCACTTTAAATTGCGCCCAGAAACCAACTGGCAGCCAGTGGAGCTGCTGTAAAGTGTGTGTGTGTGTGGGGGGGGGGGGGGGTTATGTGATCCCTGTGACCAGCCCCGGTGAGCAATCTGGCTGCACCTTTTTGGACCCGCTGAAGTTTCCCGACACTTTCCATCGGCAGCCCCACATAGAGTGTGTTAACAGTAATCCAGCTGGGAAGGAACTAGGAATAGTAACAGAACTGACTTACTAGGGGGAGCCAGAGACCACGCTATGTACATTGTTCCCTATAATCTGCTTTTCCCCCAATACGCGAGTCGATACGGGGGTCCCTACTGTATTTAACATGGCCGACCTGTGGGGGTAATGATAAAGTGAAAGTCTGTGTGGTCCAAGGCTGACTTAAAAGATCAGGAACCACAAAGAAGTTGATGAAGCACCTTTGAAAGTGCCATCATGATAGCACTTTTCAAATTTTTGAAAGGCTGTCATACCGAGGAGGGGCAAGATCTGTTCTTGATCATCCCAGAAGACATGGGACACATAATAAGGGGCTCAAGCTACAGAAAGCCAGATTTCGGCTGAATATCAGGAAAAACTTCCTAACTGTTGGAGCAGTACAACAACGGAGCCCATGACCTCCAGAGGTGATGAGCGCTCCAACACTGGAGGCATTCAAGAAAAACTTGAATAATCACCTGGCAGATCTGTTTTGATGGTATTCCTGCATTGAGCAGGGGGTTGGACTTGATGGCCTTGTAGGTCCCTTCCAACTTCACTTTTCTATGATTCTATACAGTTCTAGACACAGACATGCCTTCCTTTCCACCTTCTTTTCCCCATGAAATATTTTGACCCTTTCTGGTGATGTGGAAGTGGGGCACACACGCACACCCCCAGCTAACATCGCCTGCTTGTGTGGCCTATGAAGTGCCTTCTTCCCAAAGAAGGAAAAACCCAGGCTGACTTCTTGAAGGAGAAAGGGGAGGCTGCCACCCCTCCGGGCTCTGCTGCCTGAAGCAGGTCCCTCTTTTCTGCTTCTCTCGCTGAGAGATTTAGGGAGTTGTAGCCCCCCCCCCCCCGACCCCAGAAATAACATCCCATAGCTTGGATTGCTGTCAGGGTCTTGATGGTTGCCTCACAGCGACATTATAAGAATAATCTTAGAACAGCAGAGCTGGAAGGGACCCCCTAAAGATCATCCAGTCCAGCCCCTGTCAAGGAGGCTCAGTAGGGGAATCGAACTCCCAACCTCTGGCTCTGGAGCCAGAGGTCTAAACCCCTGAGCTATCTGGTAGTTCATTAAGAATCACCACCATCATCATCTTAGAACAGCACTCTTTATCTTTTGTGACATTCTAACGCTTTATTTTTTAATCTTTGTGCTAATCTGGTTTGGGAACCTGCTGAAAGGTTGGAGGAAAAGGAGGTCAATAACCCTGCATTTATTATCCAGGCGCCTGGAAGGTGTTCCTTCCAAAGAGCTGGGACATGTCCCATTTCTGGACTACAACTCCCAGCGTCCCCCAAGCAGCACCCCTGTCCAGTGTCCTCATTTCCCCGAGCAGTAACAAGTCCTGTTAGTCCTACAGGGCAGGGAAACCTTGCTTTTTGGGTTTGGACTACAACTCCCAGAATGCCCTGGGCAAGGGATTCTGGGCCTTGGAGTCGAAAAACCCATGCCCCAGCGCTGTGAGCGACCTCACACATCTGCATCCCCAACGGGGGTCAGTCCTCATTCTTGCTCCTGATAGGGAAGGGGCGGGGGTGACAAGGACGCGGCCACCCTCCCCCAACCTCGTCCCATTCACACGTTCAGACACGCATCTCCCCCCCAAACACATACACACATATACATATGTACACGCCTTGCGTTATTCCCAGGTTTGTGGGGGGGGGGGAACAACCACCACCCTTTGGCGAAGACCTTGAAGACGTTTCCTGCGGAAAGCGAAAGTGAAAAAGAGCCGGCTGGAGGTCGAAGGAGGAGTGTGGTGGCCCGGCCGTGGGTTCGAACTTTGCCCTGGGGCCATGGGCCGCCGGAGCTGCCGCCGCCGCCGCCGCTCCCCCCCAGGGCTGAAGGCGAAAAGCCCCCCGGCCGGTCGACCAAAGTGGCGGCGGCGGCGGCGCCCAGCAGCTGCCTCCGCCGGCCAGCCTGGCAGCGGCGCGCCCCCAAAGTGGCGGCGGCGGCGGCGGCTCCTCCTGCTGCTGCTGAGCGCCCTGCTTGGGCTCCTTCAGTGCCGCCCAGCTGGGGCGCCCCCGCCAAGCGCCCCGCGGCCGGAGGGTGAGTGAGCGCCCGCCAGGGATCGCCTTGCGCCCCGCCGGCGAGGTCGCCACCTTGCGCGGACAGTTTGGTGGCGGCGGTGGTCGCGCGGCTGCAGCGCTGCGGGGTGGGGGGGGGGGGTAGAAGGGGCAGAAAGGAGGAGGCGGGGGTGGAAGACCGAGCAGGGGAGGCGCCTGCCCGCACACGCCCGTTCACACGACCGCCCGCACACGCATCTTTCTCTCTCTCTCTCTGAGGCTGGCCGGTGGGCTGCTTCGGCAGGGCTGCCAAAGAGGGGGGCGGGGAGCGTGGCGTAGCCGGTCGCGCTCCGGAGGGTGCCGGACTCTGCACGCCCGCCAGGGGGCAGCCGGCGCAGCCGACGGAGGATGCGGATCCCGCAGCACCTGAAGGGGATGCGGGTCTAAGTAGTAGCCAAGGAGATCCAGATTTCAATTTACGGACACACTCCCTTCCCCCCCCCCCTCCGTCCCTTTCTCTGATTGTCCTACCTTACAGGATCGTTGTGAGAATAAAGGAGAGCAAAAGGAAAGCTGTACAGGCTGCCTTGCGCTCATGGGGAGAAAAGCCAGGTATAAATGTAAGGCGAAGAATTAAAAAGGAGTGAATAGTTACGAATCAAAGCAGAGCAAAGTGTGTGACTTATATACAGCCCTTTAGTGTTTAAAAGCACCCTCTGGGAGATATACAGTTTAATTGTGTGTAGGCTACATATTGTCCTCACCCACAGCAAGCTGGGTACTCATCTTACCGACCTCAGAAGGATGGAAGGCTGGGTCAACCCTGAGCTGGCTACCTGAACCCATCAGGATCAAACTCAGGTTGTGAGCAGAGTCTTCACCGCAGTACTGCACTTTTTACCACTGCACCGCAAGGCGATGGACTACAGTGCAGGGCTGTTGGAGGCCTGTCAGTCATCCTGTTCCCTGCTTCCAGTGGGGATAATAGTATAATGCTTCTCAGATTACCAATCCAAAAATCATAGGCTAGTGAAGTTGGAAGGGGCCTCTAAGGTCATCGAGTCCAGCCCCCTGCTCAAGGCAGGAATCTCAAATCAAAGCAGAACGGACAGGTGGTTGTCCTGTTTTCTCTTTAATGCCTCCAACGTTGGAGCCCTCGCCACCTCCCGAGGTCATGGGTTCCGTCGTCGTACTGCTCTAACAGTTAGGAAGTTTTTCCTGATCTTCAGCCGAAATCTGGCTTCCTGTCGCTTGAGCCCATGGTTGTGTGTCCTGCACTCTGGGATGATCAAGAACGGATCCTGCCCCTTCCTCGGAATGAAAGCCTTCCCCTCCCCTTAAGCCCACCTCTTAGGTTTCTGCCCAGCAGCATCCTGTGGACTGCTTTGCAGGGTTGGAAAAAGCTACATTGCAGAGTTAGAAAAAGCTATTTTCTCTCTAATCCGTGCTGTGCAGCATAAGAGCTGCAGAGCTGTTTTAAGTGTGGTTCTTTCTTTCTGTTTCTTTAATTTCTTTAAGTAACTGTATCGAACCTTCCACTCAACTCCAGGTCCATTAGACTCTTGCTAAGGTACCAGGCTGGGTTTGATTTAAGTCAGATTGGTTTAAACCACTGTTTAATTTAGTTTTTTAAAAACAGATATTTTTTTTTGACAATCTGCATTTTAAAAATGATTTTTTTAAAAATTTAAATCGTGATTCAAATCAATTTGATTTTTAAAAATCATTGATTTTTATCAACCCTGCAAGGTACTCATAAATCACTCAAATTAAGCTGCAGCCACCACCTCCTGGTCTTTGAATTTCGGATAATAAGACATAGCGCTACACTGCAAGGTTGTTGTTCAGCCTTCTCTTTCTCAGTTTCAGGCACTACTGCGTTCCATGTTGCAGTGTGGCATTTTTAAACGGCAGACTCTGATTGTTTTAAGCTAGGCAGCCGCCTGTAGACAAGTGCACAGGCCTACCCTGCCAGATGCCACATGGCTGTGGGCATGTTTTCAAGGCCTGGAAGACTTTTCTCCTGGTTGGATGTGAGACCTAATGGTGGGTGGACAGCAGCAACCATAATATTTCAGTTTTTTATTTTTACTTCCCTCCACCTAAAAGATTTCAGTTTGTTGTTCAACTGCGTTGTACAGCTTGTAGGTCTCATTAAAGGTGGAAAAAGTTCAGAAATGATTTATCTTTGTCTCATTTTTTTACATCACAGACACTTTTCGTGGCTGCTGTCCCCATCTGCAGTGATCACGGAGCCCAAGAAAGTAAAATCTGTCACTGCCTCCATATCTTCCCCTTCTATTTGCCAGGAGGTGATGGGACCAGTGGCCATGATCTTAGGGTTTTTTTGATGTTGAGCTTCAGACCATTTTTGGCGCTCTCCTCTTTCACCCTCATTAAGAGGTTCTTTAATTCCTCCTCACTTTCTGCCATCAGAGAGGTATCGTCTGCATATCTGAGGTTGTTGATATTTCTTCCGGAAATCTTAATTCCGGCTTGGGATTCGTCCAGTCCAGCCTTTCACATGATGTATTCTGCATATAAGTTAAATAAGCAGGGGGACAATATACAGCCTTGTCATACTCCTTTCCCAATTTTGAACCCATCAGTTCTTCCATATCCAGTTCTAACTGTTGCTTCCTGTCCCACATACAGATTTCTCAGGAGATAGATAAGGTGGTCAGGCACTCCCATTTCTTTAAGGACTTGCCATAGTTTGTTGTGGTCCACACAGTCAAAGGCTTTTGCGTAGTCAATGAAGCAGAAGTAGATGTTTTTCTGGAACTCTCTGGCTTTCTCCATAATCCAGCGCATGTTAGCAATTTGGTCTCTAGTTCCTCTGCCCCTTCGAAATCCAGCTTGTACTTCTGGGGGTTCTCGGTCCACATCCTGCTGAAGCCTACCTTGGAGGATTTTGAGCATAACCTTGCTAGCGTGTGAAATGAGTGCAATTGTACGGTAGTTGGAGCATTCTTTGGCACTGCCCTTCTTTGGGATTGGGATGTAGACTGATCTTTTCCAATCCTCTGCTGAGTTTTCCAAACTTGCTGGCATATTGAGTGTAGCACCTTAACAGCGTCATCTTTTAAGATTTTAAATAGTTCCACTGGAATGCCATCACCTCCACTGGCCTTGTTGTTAGCCATGCTTTCTAAGGCCCACTTGACTTCGCTCTCCAGGATGTCTGGCTCAAGGTCAGCAACCACACTATCTGGGTTGTCCGGGACGTCCAGATCTTTCTGGTATAATTCCTCTGTGTATTCTAGCCACCTCTTCTTGATGTCTTCTGCTTCTGTGAGGTCCCTACCATTTTTGTCCTTTATCATGTCCATCTTTGCACAAAATGGTCCTTTAATATCTCCAATTTTCTTGAACAGATCTCTGGTTTTTCCCTTTCTATTATTTTCCTCTATTTCTTTGTACTGTTCATTTAAGAAGGCCTTCTTGTCTCTCCTTGCTCTTCTTTGGAAGTCTGCATTCAATGTTCTGTAACTTTCCCTATCTCCCTTGCATTTTGTTTCCCTTCCCTTCTCTGCTATTTGTAAGGCCTCGTTGGACAGCCACTTTGCTTTCTTGCATTTCCTTTTCTTTGGGATGGTTTTTGTTGCTGCCTCCTGTACAATGTTACAAGCCTCCATCCACAGTTCTTCAGGCACTCTGTCCACCAAATCTAGTTCCTTAAATCTGTTCTTCACTTCCACTGTGTATTCATAAGGGATTTGGTTTAGTTTATACCTGACTAGCCCAGTGGTTTTTCCTACTTTCTTCAGTTTAAGCTTGAATTTTGCTATAAGAAGCTGATAGTCAGAGCCACAATCAGCTCCAGGTCTTGTTTTTGCTGACTGTATAGAGCTTCTCCATCTTTGGCTGCAGAGAACATAATCAATCTGATTTCGGTATTGCCCATCTGGTGATGTTCATGTGTAGAGTCGCCTCTTGTGTTGTTGGAAAAGAGTGTTTGTGATCACCAGCTTGTTCTCTTGACAAAACTCTATTAGCCTTTGCCCTGCTTTGTTTTGAACTCCAAGGCCAAACTTACCTATTGTTCCTTTTATCTCTTGACTCCCTACTTTAGCATTCCAATCCCCTAGAATGAGAAGAACATCTTTCTTTGGTGTCAGTTCTAGAAGGTGTTGTAGGTCTTCATAGAATTGGTCAATTTTAGCCTCTTCAGCATCGGTGGTTGGTGCATAAACTTGGATGACTGTGATGTTGAAAAGTCTGCCTTGGATTCGTATTGAAATCATTCTATCATTTTTGAGATTGTATCCCAGTACGGTGGTTGGTGCATAAACTTGGATTACTGTGATGTTGAAAGGTCTGCCTTGGATTCGTATTGAAATCATTCTATCATTTTTGATATTGTATCCCAGTACAGCTTTTCCCCCTCTTTTGTTGACTATGAGGGCTACTCCATTTCTTCTAAAGGATTCTTGCCCACAATAGTAGATATGGTAATTGTCTGAATTGAATTCGCCCATTCCCGTCCATTTTAGTTCACTGACACCCAGGTTGTCAGTGTTTATTCTTGCCATCTCCTGTTTGACCACATCCAGCTTACCAAGGTTCATAGATCTTACATTCCAGGTTCCTATGCAGTATTTTTCTTTGCAGCATCGGACTTTCATTTCATTTCCAGGTGAGCATCCTTTCGGCTTTGGCCCAACCACTTCATTAGCTCTGGAGCTACTTGTCCTTGTCCTCCGCTCTTCCTCAGTAGCATGTTGGACGCCTTCTGACCTGAGGGGCTCATCTTCCAGTGTCATATCTTTTAGCCTTTTGTTTCTGTCCATGGGGTTTTCTTGGCAAAGATACTGGAGTGGCTTGCCAGTTCCTGCTCCAGGTGGATCGCATTTAGTCAGAACTCTCCACTATGACCTGTCCATCTTGGGTGTCCCTGCACGGCATAGCCCATAGCATCTCTGAATGACTCAAGCCCCTTCGCCACAACAAGGCAGCGATCCGTGATGGGGCTTACTAACCTTACTCCACACTAATCTTGCCAATTTTTTCCTAAGCCTTTAAGATTTACATTTATATCTTAAATCTTCTTTCTTATAATCTTAACCCATTCATGTTCTCATCTCTCATCCAATTATACAAAGGTTCCCTTTTTTTCTAGCCTCAACAATTTCTTTGTCCTTTAATACTTCGGTTAAAATAGCCATCTCTCCTGCTTCAAAAACCTTTTCTATTAACTCCTCGATTGTTGGTGTCTCCTTTTTTTGCTCCAGTATTTGGCATATAAAATTCGGCAGCAAAAAAATAAATTCTGCTTTCGCTGCCAGATATAACATCCTTCCCTTGGAGGTCTAAACGTTATGTTTGTCAACCACATAACAACTGTTTAAGGTTCTTTGAACTTTCAGGAATCTGATCTGCCTCAGGGCATGTCCACCTTATCTTCAATAGAGAGATTAAGTCTCAGGCTGCGGAGCCAAAGGTTGGGAGTTTTGTTCCTCACAGTGCCTCCTCGAAAGGGGCTGGACTCGATGATCCATAGGGTAGGGTCCCTTCCAGATGTGCAGTTCTCAGATTATGATGATAATGATATTCCTAGAGAACAACAGTCATAAGTCATTCATACTTTCTTTTCCTCGGTGCTGTGGAGATAACACTGGGCTACACTCCATGGTTGTTGGAAAATATATTCTCTGTCTTGCTCTTTCTCTCTTTTTCTGCTCCCTTTCTGTCCTCTCTTCTCCAGGGACGGAATTTAAGGAGGTCCGGGGGCAAACGATCAAATTATTTTCAAGGAATTCCCCTAGGCTACCTATTTGTCATTTTTATTCTGCAGTCTCAATAAACGAAGACGATTTGTGATCGGTCAACAGAAAACAACAAGAAACAATAGAAATATTCAGGGAATCCATGGAATGAGCGGCATCTTTGTTATGGCTGATTTTTCTTAGCCTGTTTTCTGTTGCTGCCTTTGTGTAGGATTGAATATGTACGGGACTGAACATTCAGAGAGTGGATAAGATCTATGGATTTGTGGTGCCACCTATAATTCTTCAGCTCTTATTTTTGGTCTTCTGTGAGAAAGCTATATTTTTGGATCACTGCTTCCAAAATCCTTCACCAGCGTCCATATGGGCTGGTGAGGTTTCGGACCTGCAGGCCGAAGGAATACCTTTTCCATGGTGCTGGTCTGAATAGGAATAGCAGAAGTTTCCACTCTTCAGTTGGGGGGCAGGCGCTACGTCCTTGAATTACAGAACTGTAGAAGAATGTGCCGCTTCCATCCAACCACTAAAAAGCAAACAATTCACGCCAGCTTTCGTGGAAGGAAAACGATGGCTCCATCAGGCAAACACCAGTGACTACTGCAGGAAAAAACTATAAATGTCCCGAAAATACATGGCAAAGATGGGCAGGCATCATCCTCTTAAGGTGCATTTGAAGCTGGTTGCAGGCAGGATGTAGCGGGTGGGGTGCAATGCTTCACCTCCATGCCATGTGTTTGGGAATGTCCACAGTGTTCAAGAGGTAGTCCATCACTCTGTATAAGCTTCCTGCTCCCCAACTTAGCCTGCTTTCATAGAAATCATAGAAAAGTGAAGTTGGAAGGGGCCTACAAGGCCATCAAGTCCAACCTCCTGTTCAAGGCAGGAATACAATCAAAGCATATCTGCCAGGTGATTATGCAAGTTTTTCTTGAATGCCTCCAGTGTTGGAGCGCTCATCGCCTCTGGAGGTCATGGGCTCCATTGTTGTACTGCTTCAACAGTTAGGAAGTTTTTCCTGATATTCAACCGAAATCTGGCTTCCTTTAACTTGAGCGTATTGTTGCGTGTCCTGCACTCTGGGATGACTGAGAACAGATCCTGCCCCTCCTCTGGATGACAGCCTTTCAAATATCTGAAAAGTGCCATCCTATCACCCCTCCGTCTTCTTTTCTCAAGGCTAAACATGCCCAATTCTTTCCATCTTTCCTCATAAGGCTACGTTTCCAGCCCTCTGATCATCCTTGTCACCTTAACGGCTCGAGGGAGTGGACTGGGGGAAGACAGATCATGCTCAGACATAGCCAATCTCCACCAGAACACCGGGACAGATTTTGGCTTGCTCACCAGGTAGAAGCCAATTGTAGTCCAGTTATGCTAGATCAAAATATTATATTGCCTGGGGAGTGTGGAAGCAGATGTTGTGTTAAATCCTCTTTCTCCTTGAATATGAAGGCCACCCTTACTTTTAGCCTTGCTTTGGGTGGGCTGCAAAACTGATGCAAGCCCCTCTTTCTGTCCTTAGCATCTCCAGCAGTTTAGGAATTTGGCTTTGGAGCCAGAGGTTGGGAGTTCAATTCCCCGCTGGGCCTCCTTGAGAGGGGCTGGACTCGATGATCCCGAGGGTCCCCTTCCAGCTCTGCAGTTCTGAGAATAGTATTAGTATTATTATCCCACCATTTACTCCGTCAAGGAAATGCACCCACAAATCGGTTTGGGTGACAGTCCTCTCACCAACGCCTTCCCTGGAAATCAGCTGCATCGAAAACAGTGGTGGGGCTTATATTTCTAAGGAAATCCGGTTAGGAGATCTACCAAAACTTCCTTCCTTTTTTTTCCCTTTGCATTTCACCACAAGCTCTCTCTACCCTTATTCTTCTGAAAGCTGAACTTCTTACCCTTCCCAAACCATTACCACGGCCTCCTCTTGTTGGCTTCTACCCAGCCGAGCTGCCTTTTGTCCCACTGTTATCCTGCTCGGGGCTCTGGTGAAACCCAGCGCGTTCGCTGGGTTTATAAGAAAAAAATGTTTCCCATCCCATCCTTGTACGTAGATGTATGTATCTTCTCTCATTTCCTCCAGTGCTTTTTCTGAGCTGCTCCGTGAGAACGGAGCACACTCCTTTTTCAGCAGGAGTTACAAAGGAAGGAAGGAAGGAAGGAAGGAAGGAAGGAAGGAAGGAAGGAAGGAAGGAAGGAAGGAAGGAAGGAAGGAAGGAAAAAGAAAAAGAAGGAAAGAAAGAAAGAAAAAGAAAGAGAAAAGGAAAAGAAAGAAAGAAAACTCAGAGCCAGAATGTGGAAGTGAAACCTACGAGAATCGTCTACCCAGAGAGCAGGATTCGAGGCCTCGCCCTTCAAAATCTAAGTGCACTTCTCATCTCTTTGTCTGCAATTCCCCAGCCAGCGTTGCTGCTTTTATTTTACTCTGGAAAACTCGTTGTCTTTTCCAGCGAAATGAACAGCGGCCTCAGCGTCCTTCTTCCCACGCTGGAAACAGCTTGGACTCAGGGCCTAATCACTCGGACCATTTGAACAGTTTCTTTTTTCCTCATTTTTTTTTATATCGATATGTTTCTGTGCATAGTGGCATGGAATCTATATACCGCAGGGCCCGTTCACATGGCTGTCAGTGCCATCGGTACATTTCTTGCTGTTTGTACCGGTTCTGTTGGCTACATGTGCCATCTCATATATTTTGTTGTTTAGTCGTGTCCGACTCTTCGTGACCCCATGGACCAGAGCACGCCAGGCCCTCCTGTCTTCCACTGCCTCCCGGAGTTTGGTCAAATTCATGTTGGTCGCTTCGATGACACTGTCCAACCATCTCGTCCTCTGTCGTCCCCTTCTCCTCTTGCCTTCACACTTTCCCAACATCAGGGTCTTTTCCAGGGAGTCTTCTCTTCTCATGAGATGGCCAAAGTATTGGAGCCTCAGCTTCAGGATCTGTCCTTCCAGTGAGCACTCGGGGTTGATTTCCTTCAAAATGGATAGGTTTGTTCTCCTTGCAGTCCAGGGGACTCTCAAGAGTCTCCTCCAGCACCACAATCATATATATGTATAATTATATTCCTTTTCCATCCTGTTTCTGATGCTTTGCTGCCCTACAACTTCCTTTTTCTTTTTAAAAACGTTGGGCGTTGTAAGTGATCTATCGCTATTTTCTTGTCACTTCCAACCGTTAGTCGACTTGTAGCCTGCACTTCCTTGTTGACTGCACTGTTCCAGAAGGTATTAAATTTTGCTGGTGTTCTTATTTCCTTGTCAATTTAGTAATATGAACTAAATATAGGTTTTGGGTTTTTTTAATCTGGATGTGGGAGATAAAGAACACAGTTTCATCCTTTCCTCATTTTTCCCCTTTATATTTGGCCGAACCAGTCTTCTCCAAGATGGGGGGTGGTGGTGGTGGTGATGGTTTAGATGGTGTTGAAGGCGACTGGGATATAGGTCCATGGAGAAGAGAGAAGAGGGACAGTCCATTTGTGTCGACCCTGAGGGTTAAGCACAGGGGCAGCTGGTAGACGGGGAAGTTAAGATGCATCTCCTCAAAATTTTAGGGAAGGAGCCCCCCTCTGCCCCTGTCGCAAGCCATCTGTGGTTAAACAGAGCCTCAGAAACACCATGGTTCTCAGCAGCTGCCTTCCGATGGGGCTTGCTCTGGTGTTTATTTTTGGTTGTGTGTGGGGGTTTTTTGGTGTTTTTTTTTTTTTTTTTTTTTTTTGCAGCCCCGGCGCCTTCCGATGGGGCTTGCTCCGGTGTTTATTTTTGGTGGTTGTTTTTTGTTTTGGGTGTGTTTTTTTTTGCAGCCCCGGCGCCTTCCGATGGGGCTTGCTCCGGTGTTTATTTTTGGTGGTTGTTTTTTGTTTTTGTTTTTTGCAGCCCCAGCGCCTTCCGATGGGGCTTGCTCCGGTGTTTATTTTTGGTGGTTGTTTGTTTGTTTTTTTGCAGCCCCGGCGCCTTCCGATGGGGCTTGCTCTGGTGTTTATTTTTGGTTGTGTTTTTTTTTAAGCCCCAGCTCCTTCGGGGCTTGCGCCGTTGTTTATTTTTGGTTTTGTTTTGTTTTTTAAAGCCCCAGCGCCTTCGGGGCTTGCTCCGTTGTTTATTTTTGGTTTTTTGTGTTGTTGTTTTTTGCAGCCCCAGCGCGTTCCTATGGGGCTTGCAGTGTTTTATTTTTATTTTATTTGGAGGGGGGGGATTTCTTTTCCTTCTGGAATGGATTAATCACGTTCCAATGCATTTCAACAGGAAATGGTGCTTCGACTTACGACCATTTCGAGTTACGTCCATCTTCTGGAACGGATTATGGTCGTAAATCGAGGCACCACTGTATCTCTCTGTGTGTATAGCTAACTGGAGAGACAGACAGATAATAATAATCATGAGCACTCAAGTCAATTCTGATTTATGGTGACCCTTTTCAAGGTTTTCCAGGTAGAGAGTATTGAGAAGTGCGTTACCCTTCCCTTCCTCTAGGGGCGCCCTGGGACTGTGTGCCGCTGGCCCAAGGCCACCCAGGCTGGCTCTTCTCTCTGGAGATGCACAGTGGGGGGAATCGAACCCCCAACCTCTGGCTCCTCAGCCAGAAATCTAAACCACTGAGCTATCCAGCCAGTTTGATAGACAGATAGCGGCCTTAAAAGTCTTTAGCTAATCTTTAAGACAAACACTGGAATTTTCTTCTTAAATATCCCTTTGTAATTCCATTTTTCTCTAGGGATCACTTTAGGTTCTAGCAAATCGCCTCCGGAAGTTACAGGATGCAAACATAACCCGCTTTCACAGATTTATTGCCTATGTTAAAAATGCTAATGAGACTATTAAACTTTTTTTTTTACAACTCCGTAATTCACAGACAAGGTCTAGTTTTAAATGCATTTGACATTATTATGACAATTTTACAAGTGAATTATGAAATATCTCTTTTATTACTTAAGTATCTGTGATTTAACTCAGTGGTGTCTAGGTCTCTATAGCTTCAGCTGGGATTTATGGTGGTTATAAGAGCTATTAGGTTTGGTTACCAGACTTGGCAGCAATACAAATAAATATTGGCTCTGTAGTTTATTTGTATTTTCTATAAAATGTGTGCCAAACCCGATTTGGTGGGGCAATAATACAAACCATTTTCTCTCAATGAAACCATTTTCTCTCAATGACTGGCTGGCTGAGAGGGCTTCCTAAATGTGCGTTACTGCTTTGGATTGGTTTTTGCTGTTGATTGTGTTTATCATTTTGTGTGTGGTTATTTGTTTGATATTTGTGTACGTGCTGTTTTTAGTTTTAGAATATTGTCTTTGAAGGCGGTAAGCTGCCTTGAGTCCTTATTTCAAAGGAGAACGTCGGGGTGAAAATCTTTTAAACTTTGGGGTGAGTGGGAGAATGCCGTAAGAGAGCACAGACTTATATAATCTACTCAGAAGTAAGACCAGGATGACACTTGGCTTTGGAAAAGAACCAGTAGGGCCGTGCACATGCGTCATACCGCTAAGGAATACATCAATACACTTTTAGAACAAAAAACTAGAAGCTTCCCCATGAGGGGGAAATAAACTGCAATTACGGCAGTGGCCGAGTAAAGGATTCAATAATGGCCTTGCGTCATGGGACCCCAGATTTATGCAATGATCGAACTTGGGGTGTAAGTAGAGAACATTTGCTTCGTGTGATCATGCCCCCAGTCTGTGGTAAGACTTGATGTCCTGCCCAGATTAAATGTGTATCAGACTGGATTAAAGGAAGCTATTTTTATAGACTACTACTCCCAGCGTCCCCAGCCAAGATGGTGGCTAAAAGCCTCTTTGGGTCCTTTTAAGGAGAAAGGTGGGGTAAAAATGTTTTAAATGAATGAATATTCTGAAAGCTGCAGTCCAAAAATTTAACTTTCCCAAAACTCTGTGTAGGACTGTGGTGTTAATACCCATCCACCCAGATAGGATATTTTAATCCTCTGGAGAGACATTTTGCTATAATATCAACGCAAAGACCTAGAATGTAGACATTTTGCTGCATCATTGCCTAAAGAGGACTGAACTTATTCCCCCCAATTTCAGTCATTTCTCATATAAGAAAGCGCTGGGACCAAAAATTTCCCAACAGAACTATTGCAATTTTGCCATTAGAGCCCTTTATTTCAACCAACACATTGTACTGAAGAGGGATTGTCCCATGCTGTTGTTGTGGGGGCCATAAAGCTGAGGAGCAAAAGTGACAATACAGTGGGACCCCCTTATCCGTGGGATCAGTATCCACTGATTCACGTCCCAGATGATTTTTAATATCTGAAAATATGAAAATATTAAAAAGAAAAATCGTAGAAAAATATATTTCTAAAGATGAAGTTACCAGAACTGGGCACTAGGGGGAGCTAGAGACCATGCTTTGTAGAGAAATGTATTCCCATGATGTCATTACCTGAACTGGCTATGTTGATAGCCTTGCTGGGGTGTGTGTGTGTGTGTGTGTGTTTGTGTTTGTGTGTGTGTGTGTGTGTGTGTGAGAGAGAGAGAGAGAGAGAGAGAGAGAGAGAGAGAATCAGTCACAGTTTAATATTTGGTTACCCATAATGCATAGGCATTTTAGAAGATATTAAATAGAGGCATGACCTGGCTGAGGTTAATGTTTACACCAAGTAAACACAACTCTGTAACAGAATGCGTTCTTTGGTAACATTTTCAGATATATTTTTTCTCTCTCCTTTTTTTAGCACATGCCAGGTTTTCAAAGTAATACGTCGGGTTTCGGAAACCATTCAAATTTCTTTTGACATTTTAAGCCGCTTTCTTCGGTCTTAATTGGAACAGTTTTATTGCTGCTTCTTACAGGCCACTTTCCGCTCAGCTGATTTCTAGTCATGTTGCAAGATTGCTGTTTTGTGCCGAGGCAATGAGATAGAAGTGTAATTATAACGATAAAAGTCAACGTAACGTTAAGTGGGCCGTGCAGAATTTGCTGTTGGTCCCCGGGTCCCTCTTCTGCATTCTTTCTTTGTTTAACTTAGTTACATCCCAGATGGGTCACTGTAGCATGCTTTACATGGGGCTGCCTTTAAAAAGTGTTCAAAAACTTCAGCGGGTCCAGAATGTGACAGCTAGATTGTTAACTGGGGCTGGTTACAGGGATGAAAGAAGCCCCCCCCCCCAATAACAGCAGCTCCACTGGCTGCCAGTCGGTTTCTGGGCACAGCTCAAAGTGCTGGTTTTAACCTATAAAGCCCTAAATGGCCTGGGCCCAAGCGATCTCAAAGACCGTGTCTCCCTTTATGAGCCTGCCCGAATGTTAAGATGATCAGGAGAGGCCTTTCTCTCAGTCCCTCCACCATCACAGGTGCATTTTGGTGGGGAGAGGGCCTTCCCGGTGGCTGCTCCCAGCCTCTGGAACTCCCTGCCACTGGAGGTCAGGTTGGCCCCATCTTGGCTGTCCTTCCGCAAGCAGGCAAATAACTTTCCCTTCAAGTAGGCTTTCCTTTAAATGGCTAGTTGACTGAGGGGATTTTAAAGGCAGTATTTCATTCAGTTGTTTTTAATATTGAGTTTTAAGATGGCTTTTTTTTTTAATGCTCTTTAAAATATTGTAATAATTTATTATTTGGCTTTTTATTTATTTATTTATTTGTCATATTTTTTTTTTACCCCGCCTTTCTCCTTAAAAGACTCAAGGCGGCTTACTTCATTAGAAGGACACTATTTAAAAGCTAAAGAGCCATTTAAAGACTTGGCTCTTTAGGCAGGCCTTCCCTTCTGTCAATTCTTGAATTCTATCTTCTTGTTTTCTATCATTCCCCATCTTGAATACACCATATTATTGATTCAATTGTTTAATGTTTATGATGTTTTTATGATATTTTATGATATTTGTAAGCCGCCCTGAGTAGACGCTGTCTAGGGGGGCGGGGTAGAAATCTAATAAATAAATAAATAAAAATAAATAAAAACAATACGTATCCCACAAGAGGCCACGTTGGCTTCAGGCAAGCTTTCCCTGACTGAGTAAGCTGCCTGAGTGGACACCTCCAAGTGCAGTACGGTAGGACCCCCCCGTATTTGCTGTATCAGTATCCACAGTTTCATTTATCCACGGTCTGAAAATATTAAAAAAATCTTAAAAGAAAAAAAAATTCCAGAAATACTGTTTTCATATGTATTAACAGAGCTGGCCACGAGAGGGAGCCAGAGACCGTGGTATGAATACTTGTTAGTGAAGAATACCTAACCTGTGGATGCAAAGATCGGGTGGTTTCAGGACAGGAAACCACACCGCACCTGAAAGTGATCCTTTTAAGCTTGTTCCTCTCTCTCTCTGCCGTGTGGCATTCGTTTCATGCCCCCCTTGTATGGAGACAAAAACTAGCTGCTTTAGTTCGGTAACCGTGATCACACAAGCCAGAACCGAACACAAATCGTAGAAAAATATATTTCTAAAGATGAAGTTATCAGAACTGGGCACTAGGGGGAGCCAGAGACCATGCTTTGTAGAGAAATGTATTCCCATGATGTCATTACCTGAACTGGCTACTAGGGGGAGCCAGACACCATGCTATATATCGTGTTTGCTATTAAAATAGTGTTTGCTATCATCCACGTTTTTCAACATCCGTGGGGTGTGGCAGCTTGGAACTGATCCTGTGAGGATACAGGGGTCCTGCTGTATTTTGTTTATATGAAAGATGAGGATAGCCTTGCTGGTGTGTGTGTGTGTGTGTGTGTGTGTGTGTGTGTGTGTGTGTGTGTGTGTGTGTGTGTGTGTGTGTGTGTGTGTGTGTGTGACAGAATCAGTTCAGTAACTGTGATCACACAAGCCAGAACCGAACACAAATGGAGCGATCTCACCGGCACCAACAAAGGGGGAAAACCAGTAACCCCTTCGAGGGACCAAGGAAGGTGTGCATATCGATAAGGATCGGCCTGGCTCGTAATGATCAAACTCTCGTGTCGTTGCTGGAAAATGGAGGGGATATCCTGTTGCCAAAGTAGTCCAAACTATGGGATAAAGCACTGGTTGAGGGCACCCCCCTTGTGCTTTTTCATTTCTAGAGAAATCAGGTTTTATTTTCTGTCTTGCTTTGTTCCAGGGGAGAGGGTGGAGAATAAAGGTCAGTTCTACTGGGCGTTTCATTCAAGTCCACTTCTGTGATGAGACCTTTGTGGCCGAAAGCTGCCGATTAGCCCTCAAAGGCACTAACGATGAGGTCCGGGATGGTCGGAGATCTCCTGCCTTGGGCGGGGGGTTGGACTAGAGGACCTTCAAGGTCCCTTCCAACCCTACGACGATTCTATGATTTCTATGAACCACACATGCGAACATCAGCTCCAGCAGAGAAGCCCAACCAAGAAAGCTTTCTTTCTTTCATTCTTCTTAAAAGATTTCTTCGTTATTTCAACAGAAATGGCTCGCTTGAAGGGAAGAAAAATGGGTTTGGATAAGAATCCCAGTGAGCCACATGCAGCTTTGAGTTGTTGTTGTTTAGTCGTTAAGTCATGTCCGACTCTTCGTGACCCCATGGACTAGAGCACGCCAGGCCCTCCTGTCTTCCACGGCCTCCCGGAGTTTGGTCTTTGAGTACCGAGTTGCAAAAAAAAAAAAAAAAAAAAAGGGGGGGGTAGTCAGTCAAATGATCTGTCCGAAAGAGTCCTCACGGCCTACCTTAGAAAACTAAAGTGGTTCTGAGCTCACTTAATGTTGGAGTTTTATTTCCAACCTCATATGCTGTCGATAGTTTGTTTGACTGGGAGAGACTTTTCTGGGCTGGTGTGGTTTGTCTGTCTGTCCAGCACTAACCAGTCGTCCCTTCCAGCCTCTGGAAGCAGTCAGTTCTTTTGTTTGCTGTTGATCTGTTCGTTTGCTTCCTAAGTAACTATATGTGCAGTAAAGAAAGTAATACACATGTGTGTAATTTCAAGACACTGTAAGTAAAGAAATATTTTTATTCTTCTACAAATGTCTCATAGTGAATTACTGAGACTTTAAGTGCCAGTTAATGAGAAAGGGGTGGGCTCTTGTGAACCTATCGGTTTTCTCCTCTGTGGATCTCTGTACTTCTGCTATGTAGCAAAAAGGAATTTTACCAGAAATTCAAAGCTCTGTGACCGTTAATAGTCTGCCTGCCCTCTATAAACGTGCCTGGTGCTTTAATAGCCAGATGATATTTTTCCGTCCCAATTTGTGCCATTAAATTCTATGTCGCATATGCAGTCCCTGAGTGGTCTGTAGATGAAGTCATTGTGATGGAAATCAGGAGCAGGGAGCATACCTGTCTTACCTTTCTGCGAAATTTGGTATGTCATAAACCCCCATCACTCCTTCTGTGGTTTTCTACACCGTTGATATTCGCCACACAGCTGTCAGGTTTCCCCATCATTAAATAATATGTTTAAGGAATGAGATGATGTGTTGTGATTCCTATCAGCCCCTTTATCTCCTTCCTTCTCATTGTGGTGTAAGGACGCGTCGTGAACGTCAAGGTCTTCTAACGGAACATCTTTATTCTTTGACAACTTCTCCAAGTCTCGGTTAACAGAGTTCCCCGCCTCTTGCTTCAGAGGTGGATCATATCACATTTATCCTCTTCAAACTCTAAGAAATTCTCCTTTAACGTTAAGGGCGATGAACTCGAAACTTGGCCAAACCAAGCTTTGGTGATAAGCCCGAGGCCTTGGGTGCAGCTATCTTCAGCATCATTGAGGGGTGTGTGTGTGGAAAACCCAGTCCACCTGCAGTTCCCATACCTTTTTGCCCGGGTTTCGGCTCAACCTCAGTCTGAACGGGCTGGCTCCACAGCGTTTCCCAGGAGTCTCCGTACATTGTCCATGTTGTCTCCTCTGAGTCTCCCACTGCTGCCAGTATTTGAACTGCTTTCTCTTTTCTCTCTCTTCAGTTTCCCCCCAATAAGGCGGCTTTCTAGAGATTTGTCTCTTCCACTCTTTCTCTGCGTATTCCCTTGGGACTTTGAACTCCATCCCCTCCCCTGTCCAGGGGTCTTCCTGCACCATCTCCGCTAAGTCTTCCTTTTCTGTCTACTCTCTCTTCTTCCTGCACCCAAATAGCCTCTTAATCTCCTACTTCTAACTGCCCTCCTCCTCCTCCCTTCCTTTTATCCCCTCTATCTTTCCCACCGAAACGTGGGAATCTGGTGTCCCTTTTTCTAAACACAATCCCTGTAAATCTCCTATTATGGTAGACAAGTGTCCCTCGATGCTTCTGCTGGAAGAGACAGACGGTACGCTCTGTGGAGTACCTTTGGAGTTACTCCCAGCCTCCCATGTGTGTTGCCATGGATGGAAATCATCCTGCTGGCTCGGAGGAAAGCGAAGTGGCTTTTTCCAGATGTTCGGTATTTAAAGGTCATTGGCCTCATTCCTCGTTGGTTGGACATTTCCACCCCACCCATCCACATAAACACAGTATTCCTGGGCTACGCATCTCTTGGAAACAAGGATGAAGAGGGCCATGTATTTAACGTGGTTTTCTTTGCTGTTCTTGTAGAGCAAAAGCTGAAGGTGAGCCCACCGTGTGATGTGGCTGCAAGAAAGGGAAATGCAATATTAGGATGTATTAATAGAAGTCTAGTCTCCAAATCCTGTGAGGTGCTGGTCCCCCTCTATTCAGCACTGGTTAGGTCTCATTTAGAGCAGTGGTCCCCAACCTTGGGCCTCCAGATGTTCTTGGACTACAACTCTCAGAAGCCTTCACCACCACCTCTGCTGGCCAGGATTTCTGGGAGTTGAAGTCCAGGAACATCTGGGGGCCCAAGGTTGGGGACCACTGATTTAGAGTCTTGTATCTGTCAATGCCACCTAAAAGCGGGCCCAGGAAAATGCAGGGACATGGAACAACCAGCAGGATAACCCCATGTATGTTAGCTCAGAAATCAGGCCATTGATTGAGCTTCATGAACATGTTTTAAGATTACAGCCCTAGAATTCCTGGGCATTATTGTTGTTATTGCTGTTATTTCGACTTATATACTGCCCCATAGTGCTAGAATACTCTCTGGACAGTTTAAAATGTAATTATACAGGCTACACTTTGCCTCCCACCCACTCGCACAGCAAGCTGGGTACTCAGTTTACTGACCTCGGGAAGACGGAAGGTTGAGTCAACTCTGAGCCGGTTGCCTGAACCCATTGGGATCAAACTCAGATTGTGAGCAGAGTCTTGGCTGCAGTACTGCAATTTAAGCACTGCACCACCTAGTTTTATTAATTTTATTAAAAGATATGTGGGAAAAAGATGAATATCATTCTTGTAGTGGTTTTCTCTCGGAAGGTTTTCTTATCTATCTTTGAGATAAGGTATATGATTAACTGGCATTCCTGTTGAACTATTTAAAATCTTAAAAGATGACGCTGTTAAGGTGCTACACTCAATATGCCAGCAAGTTTGGAAAACTCAGCAGTGGCCAGAGGATTGGAAAAGATCAGTCTACATCCCAATCCCAAAGAAGGGCAGTGCCAAAGAATGCTCCAACTCCCGTACAATTGCACTCATTTCACACGCTAGCAAGGTTATGCTCAAAATCCTACAAGGTAGGCTTCAGCAGTATGTGGACCGAGAACTCCCAGAAGTACAAGCTGGATTTCGAAGGGGCAGAGGAACTAGAGACCAAATTGCTAACATGCGCTGGATTATGGAGAAAGCCAGAGGGTTCCAGAAAAACATCTACTTCTGCTTCATTGACTACGCAAAAGCCTTTGACTGTGTGGACCACAGCAAACTATGGCACGTTCTTAAAGAAATGGGAGTGCCTGACCACCTTATCTATCTCCTGAGAAATCTCTACGTGGGACAGGAAGCAACAGTTAGAACTGGATATGGAAGAACTGATGGGTTCAAAATTGGGAAAGGAGTACGACAAGGCTGTATATTGTCTCCCTGCTTATTTAACTTATATGCAGAATACATCATGCGAAAGGCTGGACTGGATGAGTCCCAAGCCGGATTTAAGATTGCCGGAAGAAATATCAACAACCTCAGATATGCAGATGATACCACTCTGATGGCAGAAAGTGAGGAAGAATTAAAGAACCTCTTAATGAGGGTGAAAGAGGAGAGCGCCAAAAATGGTCTGAAGCTCAACATCAAAAAAAACTAAGATCATGGCCACTGGTCCCATCACCTCCTGGCAAATAGAAGGGGAAGATATGGAGGCAGTGACAGATTTTACTTTCTTAGGCTCCATGATCACTGCAGATGGTGACAGCAGCCACGAAATTAGAAGACGCCTGCTTCTTGGGAGGAAAGCGATGACAAACCTAGACAGCATCTTAAAAAGCAGAGACATCACCTTGCCGACAAAGGTCCGCATAGTCAAAGCTATGGTTTTTCCAGTAGGGATGTATGGAAGTGAGAGCTGGACCATAAAGAAGGCTGACCGCCGAAGAATTGATGCTTTTGAATTGTGGTGCTGGAGGAGACTCTTGAGAGTCCCTTGGACTGCAGGGAGATAAAACCTATCTGTTCTGAAGGAAATCAACCCTGAGTGTTCACTGGAAGGACAGATCCTGAAGCTGAGGCTCCAATACTTTGGCCATCTCATGAGAAGAGAAGACTCCCTGGAAAAGACCCTGATGTTGGGAAAGTGTGAGGGCAAGAGGAGAAGGGGACGACAGAGGACGAGATGGTTGGATAGTGTCACTGAAGCTACCAACATGAATTTGACCAAATTCCAGGAGGCCGTGGAAGACAGGAGGGCCTGGCGTGCTCTGGTCCATGGGGTCACGAAGAGTCGGACACGACTTAACGAATAAACAACAAACAAATATGATTAACTAATCTATCTATGTTCAGTTAACACAGATAGATTAGCTAGTCATGCCTTAATTGCATTGAAATGTTCTGCAGTGGTCATTCCAATTTTTTAAAAAAGTCTGTGGACATATTGGTAAAAGAGGGAGGAAAACCATCTGCAGAAAACCATCAAAAATTTAGCAAAGAATTTTCGCCCGGAAGGGGTGGAGCAATGGCGGCGAGAACAGGGGAATCCTAGAGCTCTGGGAACCTCTGTGTTTACTCTGAGTCAGCGGACCCCCCAGGTGACGGGGGGCAAGTTTTCCACAGAAGAGTGGGCTTGCAGCAAGTAGGGCTTGGAACCTCCGAATCTCAGACGGCGGTCTGTCTTTGGAAGTATTTCCTTCCTATCGAGCAACTGACTTAAATGAGGCACCATAAGGGTGAGTAAGCCGCCAGGAGTGGGGAGACATGAAGATTTATGTCTGACTGCATGAACAGAAACTAATTGACCCTGACACAGCTTCAGCAAATATAAATCAAACTTAAGAGGCTGATTTTAAAGAAGACAGTGTAATTTCAAAGCGGCAAAAAAGCTTTTAAACCCAGAATCATCGGTAAATTATTACTGCGTCACGCCTGAAACAGAAACAGAAACCAGATAAAGACACGGATACAGACAGAGACTTCTCTCTTTCTCATCCCCTGTACTCTGATAGATGGAATAACTTTTACAATATAAAATTAGAAGTCTAAGGAGGCTGAGAAATTTAAGCAATCTTGAACTGTGCTGCGAGAGGTGGATTATAAATTAAACGGATTTTCATCATGGCTGGATCTACAATTGGAGCTGTGTGGTGAAAGTTGGAGTCTGGGCTAGCATAATAAATTACGAGCTGTGCTGAGCAATTGACTTTTATTACTTAATTATTTTACGGCTCTTGGCTGGAGGAAAGAATAAACAAGCCGATCTGGTGGGATTTTGGGAGAAAATAGAAGAACTTTTTTCTCTGCGACAGAAAGCGTTTTTGTATGCGAGATTCATATCCAGGAACTAGAGAGTACGCTGCCCAACTCAACAATGGAGGGCTACGTTAAGGACGCTTTACAGGAGTTCCAAATTAACATTGTTAATTATATGACGGCCCAGATTTCTGAAGTTAAGGCGTTGTTCTCAGGATGGATCGGAAAAGAAGAGGATCCGAAGACACTAGACCAGCCTATCGAAGCAGAGGCAGCACCAGAGAGAATGACTTTATCTGTTGTTAGGAAGGAGGGTAAAACCCCCAAAAAGGAGGCCAGAATAATGAGTTTGTATGGTGAGAGGGAGGGTCAGGTGGATGAACGAGGGATGCATATAAAGGAGAAGATTACTCCAAAAATAGACATTAATTTGATGGAAGAACACTCAAAGCAGGGAAGTGGGAAGGCGAAGCTGGAAGGGCAACAAAATGTTGATTACAGACTAGATACTGTTTGGCTCCAAAGGCAGAATATGATTGATAGAGGGATAAATTTAGTAAATCGGAGAGAAAATGGCTTAAAGAGATTTTATAGATGGCACTTCAAAGCTGGTAAAAAGGATGCAAGAAATTAATTCTAGGTTTATAAGGCTACAAGTAATTTGGGATCCCTGGTCTATACATGGAGCTGAGAAATATAATAAAAAATTGGAAAGTTACTTGCTGAATGTTTTAAATGGTTGATAAGTGCATATAACTTTTAAATTAGAATACGTATTTTGAATATAATTGTTAGAAGTTATTGATGACAAGATAGAAATATAAAGACACTAAGTAATATATGAATCATAGTATGACTATGTAGTTAAGGTTTTATATATAGATATCCGTTTTCTTTTTAAAATATTGATTTTTGTTGATGTGTAAGCACTATTATTTTGACACTTAATTGGATATAATAAGGATGCTGGGATACAAATATATTATGATATAGTGTTAGTAATTGTTGACTTTCACATTTATGGGTAATAGATAAGCATATGAAAATCTTAAACTAGAATGTCTCATGTTAAATATAACAATAGAATTGTTTAAATATAAGATCAATATAGTTCTAAGTTTATATTTTAGATAATGTATGTATGTTAATCATTATAAAGTTAGGAAGTCACATTTTGATCTTAATAATGGTCTAAATATGTTAGTAGGGTAATATGGTTTATGTAGTCAGAATTATATACTAGATGGATATGGTCTAAATATGTTAGTAGGGTAATATGGTTTATGTAGTCAGAATTATATACTAGATGGATATGGTCTAAATATGTTAGTAGGGTAATATGGTTTATGTAGTCAGAATTATATACTAGATGGATATATGGAAATTATCTCCCCGCATATATGTTTGTGTTTGTCTTGTATGTTTGTTTGTGTTATAATTAAAAAATAAATAAAAATTAAAAAAAATTAGCAAAGAATTTTCAAAATGTAACTTCCACTCCTGAATTTGTGCTGAAGATGATGGTTTAAGACCTGTTATCTCATATTTGATTGTTGGCGTGTTTTTTGGTTTGTTTGCTTGCTTTGGTTTTGCAGTTGCGTGCCATTGTGTGTCCTTGAAAAGCTTGCTCAAAACCTTCCCACTTTTTTCTTTTATATATCTGTGTGTCTTGTCCAAACCGTATTTCCGTTGTATTAAAACTGGAAGGTTTTGCGGCTCAGCTCGGCCTAGCTCCACCTAAGCTTCCTGTTCCTGCCCCAGTGCTAGCTGGGAACTTTCTCCTTGCGTAGAGCTCGGCCTAGCTAAGTCTCGACAGTTAGGGCGGGGATGTTCTTGAAGGCTTCTTTGGAAATCTCAGATTTCAAAAGGTCCAGAGGGAAGGAGCCCGGCTGTAGCCATCACCCTGCTTTGGCTCAGGTAGAAGATTATTGGCATGTACCAATGAGAGCTGTCGGGAGGCGGAGCCAGAGAAACGAGAAGGGAGGGGCGAGTCAGCGTCTAGGGAGTTGAGTCAGAGACAGAGAAGAGAAGAAAGTTTGGGTTGGAGGCAGAGAGAAAGTGTTTAAGGAGTGATTAGTCAGAGTGTGACCTGTATAGGATAGAAGAGGTTAAAGTAAAATACTGAAGCTTTGTGTAACTTTAAGAATGTGCTTAAGAACTATTCCTAAAACAACGTGTAATCAATAAACCTGTTTCTGTTTAAAAGTTCAGTCCTGAATGGACCTCAGTCTTTCGTAGGAAATATAGGTTGATCAAGAGATAAACGGGTGGCAGCATGTTAAAGGGTGTGTTGGGATACTCGTGTGAGCTCTGTGTTTGGTGAAACAAACAGGGGCCACGGGGGGGGGGGGGTAAACGCCACACCGGCATATCTCAACAGGCAACGCCTTCCATAACCTAGGGGCCACCACCAAGAAAGCCCTGTCCCCGGGGGTCGTTTTCCAGGCTTCACCTGCAAAGGTAAACCCTGGACAGACTGAGTAGACGATCTTAAGGAGAGAGGCTCCGACAGGTGGCAAGGTCCCAAACCATTATGGGCCTTACACGTTAGCGCAAGCACTTTAAATTTGGCACGGAAGCAAACACGAAGCCAATGCACGTGCACCAGAATCAGGTTGCAGGCATCAGTCCTCGAGATGACCAGCGCATGGACCAGGGTGGTTAGGGACCAGAGTGATCAGGCTGCCAATGCCACCCTAGATCCAGGCGCCAGCTGCAAAAGCGTGGAAATAGGTGTGTAGGCTAGAAAGCCACCTTGCGTGCAACCCTCATATATTCTTGTCTAGCACGGCTTGTGCTGATGCTTGTCTTCCCACCTAGAGAAACAGAGGGGTTCACGGAGATGCCAGCTGGCCGGCTGAGATGAGATGAGTTACATCTGGGTGGCTGCCCATCACAATTGCCGTGCCCTGGTTCTCCCCTCCCCCCTTACCTGCTATATTTCTGTTTTCCCTTTCCAACCCAAGGTGCAAAAGGTGTCACAATCTGAAGGTGTGCCCGTTCTATAACAGCTGATTGGTTCCTTTCGTTTTCCATCAGGGCAGTGCGGCAGCCCCCCACCGATGGCCAATGCGGACATTGCTGAAGGGGGCACCGGCACCCGCTTGCGTTACTCGTGCGCGAAGAATTACAAGCGGCAAGCGGGCACCTCCAGCCTCATTGTGTGCAAGTACAACGAAATGTTGATGAAGTCCGAATGGACATGGCCGAATATAAACTGTATCAGTAAGTAGCTGGTCATATTAGTAAGGTAGATCAAATAAGTGGGTGCTAGTTCTCATGAAACCTGGATTTATTTATTTTTTTCTAGCAAATGACAAAAATGTGGCTGTTGTACTTTGGGCGTATGGGGAGAAAATGAGTTTCATTTGAAAAGACAATCGTGTGGGAGAAGTCGAAGGTAGTAGGAAAAGAGGAAGACCTAACGGGAGGTGGATTGGCTTAATGAAGGAACCACAGCTTTTGGGTTGCAAGACCTGAGCAGGGCTGTTAATGATCCTGGCCATCCACAAAGGCCATCGCTTGGAAAAGTTCCTTGGGGGGACTCTGGTTCCCAGAATCCCCCACTAGCATGCTTAGTGTGGATGCTGGGAATTGTAGTCATCCAAAGGGACTTTTCCAGGCTTTGAGAGAGGTCTTCCGGTGCATCCCAAAGAGATCTCGGAGTGGGAGAAAAGTGATGGTGTTTCTGATGGCCGTTCTCAAGCTGTGAAGCTTCTTGCCAAGGAGGTTTACTTGACCGCCTCTTTGACAGCCTCGCTCAAGAGTTTAGATGCCAACTAGGGGAGAATTCAGGTGAGCAAGGGAACGTGAAGCAGCCCTTGTTAATCTGAGTATATTGAACTCTCTTGATGGGACTGTGGTTGCATGAGCACAGCGAGCACCTATTGGCTAGTACCTGGTACATCACTGGCCGTGAACAACACCGTCATTCAGAGTCCTCAGAGTTGAACTTGAGGAACTCGATAACTTTCTGGATTCCATCTCCAGCCATGGCCGGTCGTGGGCATGCCACGTGGGGTGTTCTGGAAGCTTGTCCTCCCTAAAATTAGCTCTTCCAATTTCTTTTCCCACCATGGTAGTGCCATTTTGCAACCTTCCCCGGAAACTCCTCCAAATAAGATTGGTTTTAAAAATTAAAAGATTGGCAAACTTTCAGTCTGTTTGACGATCATGCCCCCCGTGTCCTGTGGGCTGCATGTCCCCCCCCCCCGACATGGCCTGTTTCGTAGCTCCCACGTCACTCTCTGGTACCACATCCCTCCCTGCATCTACTTGATAGCTTGATGTCACAGGACGGATGGGATGCGGATAAATTAAAACGTCTCCCTTGATCCCTCACCCTCAACCCTTCTCCCTGTGCTTTTCTCTCTTGATCTTCCTCCACCTCTTCTCTGTAGGTATATAACTGTGTATATCTGTGTGTACACACGCAGCTTCCCAGCTGATGTTAGACGGAGCTTGGGGAAATAACTAGAAGATTCTAGGAGATGTGGTCCGGAAAAATCATTTTTCCCAGCTGTGCCCCAAATGTAGCTTTTAGGGCCAAATACGATGGCGCCCCTCCTCTGAGGAGTTGGAGCTGGGTCCGAGCGAGGGATGTAAATCCTTCTTTGTCTCCTCCTCACATGCGAAGGGGACGAAAAGCCACAAAATTATTTGGCTCATCCCGTGGAAAACAGAAGGGAATGAGAGCAATTGTGGACAGTGAACAAATTGCACGAATGACACCCGAACACAAGCCCCACCAAACGATTGTGCTTTTTTGCTGTAGGAATCTTGAAGGGTTAGAAGAGTGGGGGGAGTCATGTGGACGTTTCCAAACGGGCAGCCAGGCCGTTGGGCTTGCTGTGCGTGAGAGCATCTCGTGCTCGGCTTCCCAGACGACGCGAACTTTACGCAGAGTGAATGTGCACAAATTTTTGGAGACAGGGATGAGCAAAAATGGTGCTCTTGGGCAAGGGACCTCTTGAAAAATAATGGAGGCATCTCATCAAGTCCAGACACCCTAAATCGGCCTTGGGAGTTCATGGATTGATATCCATGGGCCTATCCCAACATGTCAATGGCCCCACTCGTGTGGCAGGCCATATGCTCAACCTGGCGTTTATGGCTGGCTGGGAGACGATGATCTGAGGGTCGTGGACTTCACAATTTCCACCCTGTCATGGACAGATCATTATCTGCTAAAGTTTGGACTGTCCCCCTCCGTGGGGGTGGGGCACTGAACTTATTATGATGGTCCTCACCATGGACCTACGGGGCACAATTGGTGTCCAAAATGTTTTGAGGGAGTTTCATAGATCATTTAATCATGATGTTGGAAGGGGTTATTGATGTTGGCCATTGAGTCCAACCTGCTCAAGGTAGGAATCCCAATCAAAGCAAAATTTCCAACTTATCTGGTTGGTGCTCCTGTCGAAACCTGGGTTTTTAAAGAGGCTCTTAGGGACATCCTCTGTGAGAGATTTTTTTTTATCTATCTTGTGTACATTTTCAGCTGTCGCCTCTAGAGGATTTTCTTATTATTATCTGTACTTTTTAATCTGCCGTAGGAGGTGCTTTTAACTGTTGTAAAAGGCCCAGAGTGGTGGCTTGACACTAGACAGGCAGTATATGAATACAATTAATTAATTTTTAATTAATTCAGTAGGGCCCCTTATCCATGGGATCAAGTATATGGTGATTCACATCCACACTCTAAAAATATTAAAAAGAAAAATGCTAGAATTAAATATTTCAACCATGTCATTCCCAGAATTGGCCACTAGAGGGAGGCAGAGACCAAGCTACCGTGTTTCCCCGAATATAAGCCCTAGTATGATTTTTCAAGATGATTGTAATATAAGCCCTACCCCAAAAATAAGCCTTAGTTAAGTGAAACCCTGCCGTCCACCAGGGACTCACCGGGGAACCTGAGCCACCACCGTGGCAGTGCCGGCGAAGGAGGCACCCGTGGAGGAAGTGGCACCAGGGACGTTGAAAGAAGGGGAAGGAGAACGGGAATAAATTAATAATAATAAATAAAATAAATGATGGCGTTTGAATAAATGGAGATGGTTGTACTTGAAAAAAATGAAACATCCCCCCAAAATAAGCCCTAATGCGTTTTTTTTTAAAGCAAAAATTAATATAAGACCCTGTCTTATTTTCGGGGAAACACGGTATGTATAGCGTTCACTATTAAAATAGCGTTTGCTATAATGCATGTTTTTCACCATCTGTTCGGGGGGGGGGGGGTCTTGGAACCGAATCTCCGCGGATATGGGGCTCCTACTTATTTACATAAATAACTAAACAAACTGAAGGATTTAATGAAGGATTTAACCGGTATTCTTTGTGTCTTTAATCCAAGCCAGTCTTTCCAGTGTTCAGAGCTCAACAGGGGCCTTGGTGTTGGCATAATCTGTGCAGCCTGCCTTCTGTTGGACCGGTTCTGATAACCGATGAGTCCCTCTCTTTTTCCTTTGATTCTCAAAAAAAGGAGACCCCTCGCTGTCTTCAGAACCCGAAAGCGACACAGAAGACTCCAGGAGAGGTAGGGAACGAGAACCAAACGTATTTTGGAATAGTTCAAGCCCTGGGTGTCCCTTAATCGTATTTCAAATACAAGATACAGCTCAGGACATGAATGGAAATAATGGTGAGCTGCCAACCATCAGCAATAGGTGCATCTCTCCGATCTGTTGCCTTTAAAAAAAAAAAGCTGTTAATATCTTTCCATCCTGTTTCGGGTGCATTTTCTCAGCGTTTTCTCTTACCAAATCGGAGCCAAAAATTCGCAAAATGGACGAAGTGGCTTTGTTATGGGTGAGTCCACTGCTTAGCATTATTTGCACCAAGGCTGGGCTCCTTGGTGCCCTCCAGTGGTTTTGCAACTACAGTTCCCATCAGCTATAGCTAGCACAGCCTAGGGAGAGGCATTTGGGGAGAAGCAGTTCAGCAGAATGTAGGGGGCCACGCGCTCCCTGATTCCTGGTTTACGTGGCTTGCCGGCAGCTCTCCTGGGTGTCAGAGATGGTTTCCCATCACCACCCAGGGATTGAAAGCGGCATTTTCTCTGCCTGCAGATCAGTTGGACTACAGCTCCCATGATCCCCAGGCAGCATGGCCCATGCTGGTGGAGGACAATGAGAGTTCTAGTTTATCATGTTTGAAGGATGCTCAGTTGAGAACGTCTGCTTTCCATTTTGGACCAACGCAGGGAAATTGACGGAGATCTTTCTTGGAGGTCTCAAAAGTTGGGACTCCAGAGAACTCCACTTTGCTTCCTCCAAAGCAACCCACTGAAAAGGCTTTCTGTCCCAGGAACCTGGAAATGTTGTGGTTTAAAAAATTATGGTGCCCCTAATTCCCTCTGCTTAGCACAGCAGGTGTTTCTGTTCCCTGGAGGTTCTGGGAGCTGTAGTCCAGAAGAAAAGCTATTCCAGGATTTGTTGTGTTCTCCTTTAGAGGTATATAAGAACAACTAACCCTTGAACACTGGAACCACTGATATTCGTTCATGGGGCCATGTTTCTCAACACCTCATCTCAGAAAACCTACCTTGTTTCCTCCACCAGACTCGTCTCTGGCGCTGGAATGTCATGGAGATGTGGTTATTTCACTAGGGGAGGGGGGGGGCAGCCTGGGAGAACGTTCCCTGTGAGCTGTGAGTGTGGTCTCCTTGATTTCCATGGAGAGCCCTTCAGCCACAACGGTGGCCGTGGGACCCCCCTAAGAGGCATTTTGGGTTCTGTACTGAGGTCACCCATATTTTTTCCTACCATCCGTACGACATTTCACTCGCCTTGCTTAGTACAGTGACTTTTCCCATGGCTTTCCACACTTTTTCATCACTCCTGAAGGTGTTTTTTAAAGTATTTATTTATTTATGTATTTATTTATTGGCCCACCTTTCTCCTGATAAGGGGACTCAAGGCAGCTTTCCACACGGTGTGTGTCTGCCCAGGCTGTAGCACTGTGGAGCCTCCCATGATTACTTTCCATACTGTTTATGTGTGCATTCGTTTTATTGTTGTCAACCACGGTGTAAAAGCGGAATGAAGGAAGGAATGTCCAGGGAGATCTTAGTGGCTGGAAGCTTTCTGTTAGCTCTCAGACAAACAGAACAAGCAAACAAAATGACAAGTTAAAGAAGGGCAGCTCCAGCAGGGAACCGGATTTCTTAAATATTTTTGGAGATGACTTAAAAGAGAAGAGGCTTTTTAAAGAGACATTCAGACTACAGATGGCCTGAACCGCCGATTTGGTGGTTCGTGCCGGTTCGTTTTTCAGCCAAACAGGTGTTTAGTGCTTCAAAGCCCTGCCTCCTCTGGCGGGCATCCACTCAGAGGCAGCACCCAGAGGAGGCGGGGCAGGGAAGCCAGGATGCTGCCTCTGAGTGGGCGTCCGCTGGAGGACGCGGAGCTAGGAAGTGCCAAACAACTGTCTGGCCGAAAAACGAACTTGCACGAATCGCCAAAGCGATGGTACATGCCCATCTCTAATTCAGACCCAGATTCGGGTAAATGCCACCAGGCTCTGTTAAGACCAAGAGAGAAAAAGCAGAGTGGAACTTCTGCTCCGTCTGAATGATTGACCTCCCTACATTCAGGTAACTGCAGAGGCACTCCCAAAACACTTAATTCTATCAAGACAAGCCTCTTTTTAAAAAAAGTGTTTCACATTATATTCCCATTCATGTGAGCAAAGAGAGCAGAGACACCCACGCTCTTCCTTTCCTCAAGAGGCTGGTCTCTCAGCCTTGAATGCATTGGGGCTGAACTCCCCAAAAGCAAAGAACTCTTAAGGAAGCCAAGGCAGACCTTGTGGCAGAGAGTTCCGCAAGTTAACACTGTATCGACAGGGCTTCGTTCTGTCTTGTTTTCCTGGACAGCAAAATAACCCACGCATGACGGCAGCAGCATCATTGAAAAATACAACACAGTTCTTCTGCGTGGTGTCCTTATCTCCTTGGTACACGTCTCTCTGTATAGAATTGTAGAGCTCAGGAAAAAAAATCCAGATGGGTTAAAATAGGTCAGAGAATTCTGCTGCCATGCCCTTTGGAGAAAGCTGGTGTCCGAGAGTTCATAAACTTAATTTTTGCAGTCTGGAGGATTCGCACAAATCTCCACGAGCTTTACTGCAACAGGTCACTGAGGTTTTTTTTGGCCTGATCTTCAAGGTTTCTGTGGAGGTAGAAAAAGAACACGTGGGGGGTGTGGGATAGCAAGAGGGTTTTACCAAAGAGAAAAGAACGAGCAGGAAAGGAAGATGAAACCAAGGGGGTGAAATGGAATTGAACATTTCTGTGGGGTTTCCTGTTTGACTCTTCCGGATGGTATGTGTCTCGTGCCGTAGACTGTCGTGTTTATTGTTCCTACAACTAGATTAAACAGAACTGTGGTTAAGAGGTTAACTGCCTAACTTTTGATTATTATTTTTTTCCTTTTAAGTGAGCTAAGTGGTCCCCCAACCTTGGGCCTCCAGATGTTCTTGGACTTCAGCTCCCAGAAATCCTGGCCAGCAGAGGTGGTGGTGAAGGCTTCTGGGAGTTGTAGTCCAAGAACATCTGGAGGCCCAAGGTTGGGGACCACGGAAGAGGTCCCAGGAAAGGATTGTGTGTAAGGGCTTCGGGATTGCCAAAGCTACTTTTTTTGGGACGACAGCATGTCAGCAAGGGCGTAAAGGGAGTTGTAGTCGTAGGGTCTTAGAAGAGTGAAGTGGGAAGGGGGCCTCAGAGTCCATCAAGTCCCGCCCCCTGTTCAAGGCAGGGATCCAGATCAAAGCAAATCAGACAGATGGTTCTCCAATTTTCTCTTGAAGGCCTCCAGCCTTGGGGGGCTCACCACCTCCGGAGGTCATCGGTTCCATTGTCGTACTGCTCTAACAGTTAAGAAGTTTTTCATGATCTTCGGCCTAAATCTGGCTTCCTGCAACTTGAGCCCATGGTTGTGTGTTCTACGCTCTGGGATGATCGAGAACAGATCCTGCCCCTCCTCTGTAGGACTGCCTTTCAAGTAGATATGGGCTATTCATACGACTACAGTCCATGGTGGGCCCAATTCTGTCCTCCAGAACTGGTCGGACCACTCACCGGACTCCAAGCGGCACTGGGATCCTTTGTCGTAGCAGCAGCCTCGCCAGGAATCCAGCTGGCTTTCCCTGACACCCCGCGCAGCCGACCGCCGATCAGCTGAGTGCGGAGACTCCGCGTGCCGCCTCCTTGACAAAGTGGGCGGCTGCGTGGGGAGGCAGGGCAAGCGACCCAGGCTCCTGCCACGATGGGTGCAACAATGACGGCAAAGGGCCCCAGCGTTGGGTGGAGCCTGGTGATTGGCCCGGTCCGTTCTGGTGGACCTAATCGGGCCATGGCACAGGTCATATCCCTGGAGATACGAATGCGAATCGCCCATGTCTACTTTCAAGCATTTGAAAAGTGCTTGTGTGGTTTCAGAAGCTAAGCACGAGTCAGGCTAGGTTGATCTTTGGATAGGAGACAATCAGGGAAGAATTGTGGAAAGAATCCTGTGTGAAGCGTTGGATACCTGTGGCTGCCCCCAGACTTGACAACGTAGGGCTAGGTCAGTGGTTCCCCAACCTGGGGTCCCCAGATGTTCTTGGACTAAAACACCCAGAAGCCTTCATCACTCGCTGTGCTGGCCAGGCTTTCTGGGAGTTGTAGCCCAAGAACATCTGGGGACCCAAGCTTTGATCTAGATCGACCAAATAGGTATGTGAATGAGCTTCCTGTGTTTTATCTGATGGTCTCTATTTTACCTCTTGGGAATTGCAGTCTCTTGGAGGTACAGAGATACTAATTCTCTCTGGCATGGGACAAACTTGATGAGACAAGCAGACAGCGTGACTTTGGCTAAGAAGGGTCATGATTGGAACAAAAAAAATGGCATGAGATATTTTTAAAAATAATATTTTTTTCTTGTTTCAGTAAGTTGCATTGGGTGAGACAAAAATCAGTTGTTAGTTGATTAGAAAGCAACCCACAAGGAGTGCCTTGGTATACTTAACATTGTGCGCCTTCTGCACGACCAAACTGCATGTGGGGGAGAAAGCTCTCCCATTGTAGCCAACATGGGGAAAGGTAGCACCTGGACTATAACTCCCAAAACCCTCCCCCAAGTATTCTGGGAATTGTAGTTCACAAAAGCAATTTGTCCCTTCTCTGCAGAGTTGACACCAAATAATTATGGGTCCCTTCCTGTCCCGCCTCTCCATCCGTCTCTGGGGGATCGTGGGAGCTGTAGTCCTCCCTGCCTTGCCGTGCATGAGCTTTGAGAGTAGGGCTTGAAAAGTAAAACTCTTTTTAAACGGGGCTCAGAAGGTGAGCAGGCTGTCGGCATGGCTCTTCCAGAATAGGTGCTGCTTGGTTCTGCGTGGCTGTGTGGGTTGCAGGGCTGGCTGCTATGTTTTGCTCTTGATGAATCTTCTGGCTCGTCTTCAAGGGCAGCACCCTAGATAATGGCTTGTAGTAATCCGGAAGGGCTAAGACACTGTGCTTCCACATGTTATAGAAACAGAGGCTTACACACCCAACAGTCCAGAGGCTGCAGGGGTGGACCCGTCAGTGACATCCGCATGTCCGTACAGAAGCAGGACCGACCCTTCCCCATCACCTCCAGGTGCCGCTGGTGTGACCTCGGCGCCGACCACGGCAACAGCAGGCTCTGCAGAAGATGGCAAGGGGACTCCTCCTGGCGAGGCCACGGAAAGTGTAACCCCGTCCCACAGAAGCGCCACCTCAGTCTCACGAGCCAGGACTAGCAAGACCCTCACGACAGGAAGTAGTTCGGCCGTCGTCCCCTCCAAGGGAACCACGGGAAGTACGACTCAGGCATCCGACCCAGCCGGTCCGGAGAGCCGAAAAGGTTGGTCACCCTGCCCCTGGAAGGGGGCATAGCTGGCAACTAATCCGCCCATAGCTACCGCCTTCTTTCAATGTGTCTGCCTAACCTTGTCTTCAGCTAGATTTGGGAAAGATGCTTTGTGACAAAATCTGGACGATTCCTGTGGCCAGTTCTTGACAATGTGGAATTGGCCAGTGATGTTCAGGGCAAGACGAAAGCTGGTGTGATGTAGTGGAAAGAATGCCAGGCTAGGATTCAGGAGACCTGGGTTCAAATCTCCACTTAGTCACGGAAATTCATGGGGGGTTGGCCATATTAAACCACGCCTTGGACTTCCGCCAATCCTTAAAGATCCTCTTAGGATCACCGGAAGTCAGATGTGACCTGACTGGACCCACCTATAGATCTCTGGGTGATTTGCTACGTGAAGTTTCTCGATCCCACTCGGTTGAGAACTGACACAATGACCTGACTCTGTTTCCCTCCTTCAATTATACCGTTCAAATGAAGGACGTTTAGCGTAAGAAGCGGCAAATTTGAAATACAGAAAGAAGGACCGTGACCTGGAGAATTATTCTGGTATCTAAATTTTTGGATGTAAAAGCACCCAGCTGCTAACAACAACACAGAGGGGTGGGATTTTTTGATTTCTTGGACTACAGATCCCATGATTCTCCATTCTGGGAGATCTGCCAGACAAACGGACACCTAAATGTGGCTCAACCGGGAGAAGGGCCTTAACAGGAAGTCTCTGAGGCTGAGCTCGGCCTAGCTCTGCTTAGCTTCCTGTTCCGAAAGAAAGCTCCCAGGTAGCACCAGGGCAGGAACAGGAAGCTCCCAGGCTCTGAACAATACAAAACACAAATGCATATTGTTACCAAATGGCAACTGTATATCACTAGTTTAGCAAGAACACAAATGTTTCAGTAATACTAATGTATTAGTAGCACTTTATTTGTGTTAGACCTTTCCACAATCATACATGGAAACAGTGGACAAGCAACCAGCCCGACCCCCTTAAATGCTAAGAACAAGAATGACATCCAGACTTTCCAGCCAACAATCTGTCCCATAATCCACTCTCTTGTTCTGGGGAAGTTTGTATAGCTTTAGTTGGGAGGGTGCAGGGTGGCCAGCGTGGTCCCTTGCATTCTGGAAGTTGTGGCTGCTGGGCCTCTCGAATAGGACACCTTCCCAGCCAAAAACAGGATGCAAGCTTCTTGTCTGAATGTGTGCTTTTGGTCTTGCAGTGAAAAATGCTATGTTTGGAACATTTTGTTCCAGAAATTAACAATCTTGCCTGCAGTCTGGCACTGGTTTTCCTTGGGAAGGAGGAGTTTTTTTTTGCACAAACAAAAGGTGACCATCTTCTGCCACTAACCAATTATCAAAGTCCTTTTTCCTGGGCTTGAGGCAACCCCCGCCCCTTCTTCCTGTCTCTTTTGCTTCCAGTTGCCTCATTTGTTTTGCTCTCTCTTCTTCTCTGACCTTCAACCAGAGCAGACATGTTTCTCTCTGCTTCCTGACCTTCAGGCCATGCAGTCGCATGGATTTCTCCCTCTTCCAGATGGTTGAGAAATCCACGCCCCCCTTTTTATCCTTTTACTCTTCTGATTGTAGCTGAAGATCAACTGTAAGTAAAGATTTCTTTTCTTTTTCCACTTAAGCTGCTTGTAGAGCGATTTTTATGTGCAAAGGATGAGTTTCATTGTGAAAACAAAGGAGCTGGCTAGAAGGTGGGATTTTTAGCTATTCCCCTTCACGTTTTCCCTGTGCTACAGCAGTTTGTGTTCTTGTACTTTGTGCTTTGCGAACTAAAAAGGAATTCACCAGAGTTCCTCTAGTCCTTGGAAGCGAGGTCGAGGGAGCAGAGGCAGGCAGCAGGAGTAAAAGTTTGTTTTTGTTGTTTTGACCCCCCCCCCCAAAAAATACATTCTGCTCCAAGGAAAGCTGACATCTGGTGCCAAGTGAAAGATGCAACTGAAATGCATTTGCCTTGGCTTGTTTTGCACAGTTCTGCTTTTGTTTATTTTTTTGGGGTGGAGTAATTTGTCCTATCAATGATTATAAACAGATCTTGAACCAGTCCCAGCTTCCACAGCCCCAAATCCCTCTTTTGTCTTTGAGACTTTATTTCTCCACTTCCCTCAGAGCTATTATTTAGCCAAGAAGCCTAGGAACATTTTTTTCCCTCCGATGGGACTGACGCAACCCCACATGTATGAAGCGTGCCAGATGTTTGCAGCTGCTCTGGGTGGCAGAATAAGGCTAAGCTGAGGTGTACAAATAAATGCACCACCAATGGATTTTTACATATAAAACGTTCCTTCCTTTTCTTTTCTTTTTTATAGATTTCCTTTACTTCAGGATTGGATTCCCCGCTCTAGGTAACACATTGTTCTTTCTATGTATAGATTCCAGAACTTGGAAAAGCTGTTTTGCGGGCTGTGGCCCTGAGATTCCCTCAGGCAGCAGCATCTGTCGCTTTTCTAGACCGTTCGTGGGGGTCTCGGGGTAACAAGACATCCTTCCAGGCAGCCTGAGATTTTTCCCTCATGAATTTTCCAGGCCTCTTGAAGCCTCTGAGACTGGACTCCATAAGAGGGTTTTCCCACGGGGGGACTCGCACTTTCTCTGGGAAAGCTGCACTGTTTGTAAGCATTCCGTTGCTGGTCCTCTCCCAGTAAACAGCAACATTTCTCTGAAGTGTGTTAAGTTAGCCGGGTCAAACCTGAGGGCAAGAGAGATAGACATATAGAGCATTGTACGTCTATTTATGAACTTTAATTCTCTTCTTTATTAGCGGTCGGGATCATCGTAATGTTAGGCTCCCTATTGTGGTGCCTCTACAGAAGAAAACAAGGGTGAGTTTTGCTTTGTTTTGCTTCGTATCAAAGGAAGCTGCATGAGGGAAGAATTACACTTTTGGTCCTCCTCCCTCCAACCTTGCAGACTTCCAAGTTATTTTGGACAATAGTTCCCATCACTCTTCATCACTGGCTATCATTGGTGTGGCCGATGGGACTTGTAGTCCAGAACCTTTTGCCAGGACAGTAGGACCCCGGTACCCACCGGATCAGTATTCTCCGATTCACTTACTCACAGTCTGATAATATTATAAATATTGAAAGAAAAATACTAGAAATAGATATTTCTAAAGGTGAAATTACCAGAACTGGCCACTAGAGGGAGGCAGAGACCATGCTGTGTTTGCAATTATAATAGTTTGCCATAATCTGCATTTTTCAGCATCCACAGGGGGTGGGCTTGGAACGAATCCCCCCCCAGATACAGGGGTCCTTACTCCAGGCTCTTCCTCCCGTTCTTGTTTGGAGAAGAAGGACTTGCATTATAAGTAATCCTTAGATATTGAAATTTCATTAAGCCGTTCTTCTGGCATGTCGGCTCGCCTTGAGCTTTTTTTATGAGTTCTCATTCATCTTTTTCTTCTTCTTCTCCAGATCGGTCGGTCCCCATGCCGAAGAAGGCATCCCCATGGCCTCTGTGACCTCCAGAGAAGAAGGCTTTTCGTTCAGCCACCTGGACGATCCAGAGCCCTCTGAGGAAGGGGCTCCCATGTTACGGATCCACCGCGCCGCTCCCACCAGTTTGGCGCATCAAACCAGTGCGAACGGAGAGGGGGCTGGCAGTTCTTAGGAGCCTGGCTGAAAAGCAAGGCAGCAACCTGTATCAGGACAGGATGCTCAACATTCGATTGTGAATCGCACCCCTTCTCTTTTGGTGAGAAGCCCTGGGGGAAAATAATTCTGGGAAATTAACTTCTGCTGCAGCCCTGGCTGGGATTTCCTGTTTTCCTGGCCAGGGTTGAGAACAACGTGCAAGTCTCTCTGTGTGGACTCGTCTCTCCTGAACTCTCTCTCAGACCCCTTTGCCTGCAACGGGCGAGAGAGTGCAAGATGCGAAGAGAGGAGGGTGCCAAGGAAGAAGAACCCATGAAGTGAGGAGATGAAGACCCCGGAGAGCATCATCCTTCTCCAGTGAACAATGAAAACACACCGTATCGGAAGAAAACGGGAAGTGGCTGAGGAGTGCCAGAGTCTTCTCTTTGATCCGTTTGGCATTTGGGAGCGAGAGCAAGGAAAAGGTGAGCCGAAATGGTCTTGTTCTATATACCCTTGTGTCGCTTTTGATTTATGGCGACCCTATGAATGATTTACCTCGGGAAGATTCTATCAATGATAAGCCAGCTGATGTCTTGCTAACTCAAGGCCCTGGCCTCCTTTATCGAATCCGTCCATCTCATGTTCAGCTTTCCTCTTCTCCTGCTGCCTTCAGATTTTCCCAGCATGACTGTCTTTTCCAGCAAGTCTTGTCTTCTCATGAGGTGACCCACAGACCATAGTGCCAGTTTCATCATTTGTGCCTCTAGAGAGAGTTCAGGCGTGATCTGATGGATCTGTCTCCCAAAACCAGACGCTGTGGAAATTCTACCCCCTTCATTAATTTGCAGTACTTTCACTTTTCCTGTCCAGAATCGTACCTCCAACATATGCTTAGAAATTAGGCAGCTCAATTTTCCAGGGAAGCTGTCTTGACTCTAAACCAGTGCTTGGCCTCAGTAATGGGCTGGATGAGGGCAAACAAACTGAAACTTAATCCAGACAAGACAGAGGTGCTCCTGGTCGGTCGAAAAGCAGATTAAGGAATAGGGAGGCAGCCTGTGCTGGATGGGGTTACACTCCCCCTGAAAACTCAGGTCCACAGCTCGGGGGTACTCCTGGATTCATCCCTAAGCTTGGATGCCCAAGTCTCGGTGGTGGCCAGGAGTGCATTTGCACACCTAAAGCTGGTGCGCCAGCTGCGCCCGTTCCTTGAGATGTCGGATCTGGCTACAGTGACACATGCCTTAATTACATCCTGTTTGGATTACTGTAACGCGCTCTATGTGGGGCTGCCTTTGAAGACGGTTCGGAAACTTCAGCTGGTGCAAAACTCTGCAGCCAGACGACTGACCGGGGCCAGCTACAGGGAGCCTATAACGCACCTGTCACAAGAACTGCACTGGCTACCAGTCCGTTTCTGGGCCCAATTCATTACCTATAAAGCCCTCTACAGCTTGGGCCCAGGCTACCTGAAGGACCGTATCTCCCTATATGCGCCTTCTCGGCGATTAAGATCAGCAGAGGAGACCCTCCTCTCAGTCCCATTGCCAGCCCAAGCCCAGCTGATGGGGACACACGAGGGAGGGCCTTCTTGGTGGCAGCTCCCAGGCGATGGAACGCTCTCCCTCGGGAGATCAGGATGGCCCCTTCCCTGTTATCCTTTTGAAAAAAACTGAAGACCCATCTCTTCAGGCAGGCTTTTAACAATTGCAACTCAATCCATGAACCCCATTTTAGCAGGTAATTTTAATCTTTTTCATGTTTTAATCTTTTAATTGTATTTTAAATCATATACTGTTTAATTTATCTTTTAATATTTAACTTACTGTGTTTTTAAATGGCGTGAATTTTAATGTTGTGCGCCGCTTTGGGTCCCTTGTTGGGAGAAATGCGGCCTATAAATAAAACTAAATATAATAATATGAATGATGGGCGGCGTATCTTTTAAAATCCCATCAAAGAAGAGGGACATTCCAGGAAATTCACTTTGACTTACGGGGTGATGAAAAGTTTTTAGCAGCAAAAATTCCTTCACCTTCACAGAGTAGTAGCAGAAAGTATGGTGGTACTTTAAGGATTTGTGCCCACTTACGCCTTCCATGGATTATTTCACTGTCTCCTTTCACAAATGTATGGAAATCATATATATGTGTGTGTGTACACTGTGAGAGGCGTGATGAGAGTATAGAGGCTCTCATCGGAGTGCCGTCCATCCCTAAGGTTTCCCGAGAAGTGCAGACCACTCCGCCGCCAGCTCCACAAGAGAGGGTACACCAGGGAATAGATACCCGGGAACTGGAAGAGAACTTCCGGGGTTTGACAGTAGCCACTCAGACTGAAGGAGAATTGGCGGCAAAGGAAGAAAAGGGGAGGTCCGTGATTGAGGCGGGAATGGGGGATATAAAAAGGGGAGAGAGGGACAACATACCAGGAGGCTGGGAGCTAATCTGGGTAGAGGATCCCTGGACGAGACAATGGGAAAAAGTAAAGGTGCCTCGAGAGGAGGCAGATTATAGAAGAAGGAGGGGTCTGCCACAACGACCCTCGTATTGGGGAGAGTCCGAGGCCAGGGAGTGGAGAAGAAGGTTAAAGGAAGAAAGGGAACAGGTGGCCAGAGAGGCCGAGGAAAGACGACAATGGCGAGCGGAGGAAGTGAGGAGGAGATTGTGCCACCAGGACCGTGGGGTTCCCTGGGACGAGAGAAGGAGCTGTTTTGGATCCGAGATGGAGGGGAGGAGACCCTACCGCTATTAGAAGACCAAGATGGGGACCAACGTCCGTTGTCTCCGGACCCCTTCCTACCGGGACCTTGGGAAACCAAGTCTTTGAACCCTTTTGAGCAAGAATCGTGGATACCCCTGAGACGTCCGTTGATGTCGCAGGAGAAGTTAAGAACTGAACCATTAATCAATGATTTACAGTTAAAGGATGTAATAAATCCCAGTTTGAATTTTGAGATAAAACCGTCTCCTGGTTTTTTTGGTAATGAGGCTAAAGCACAAATCGAACCTTCACATATTGGCGCCCAACGTAGAGAGCCTCATACCCCAGACGGAGAGACAGAAGAGTGGATTAAAAAGATAACGGAAGGCCAAGAAACCCTCATTAAGCAGCTGGCCGAGCAACAACGATTAATAATAGAGCAGCTAAAGAATACACACATCCGACCAGATGGCTAGTCCGACCACCAAAGTCCCACGCTGCCGATAGCGACACGACCACCTATCAAATTGCAAAAGATGGGACCACAGGATGACCCGGCCGCGTTCCTTAATACGTTTGAACGGGTGGCGACATCGGCGCAATGGCCGCAGGACCAGTGGGCCCTGATCCTCACGCCGTATCTGACGGGACTGCCACAAGAAATAGTGGACACACACGACACGTCGGTCGCAAGCGATTACAAAACGGTGAAAACGGCCATTCTCAACACTTTGAATTTAAATGAAGAAGCGTACCGGCGGCGATTCAGAGAACTAAAATTGAAACCCGGGTTACACCCGAGAACACTAGCGCAAAAGATGCGAGTTAACGCCACTAGATGGATACAACCCAAAGGGAAATCCGGTGAGCAAGTATTAGAGTTAATTCTAATGGAGCAACTGATATCTACGTTAGGGACGGGACCACGAAACTGGGTGGTGAAGAACAAACCCGCCAACCTAGAGGGCGCTGTAACCTTGCTGGAAGACTTCCTCGAGGCGGAAGACCCGTGGCAATATAAACCGGCGACGCAGTTAGAAAGACCGAGGAGTAGAGAAAAGATGGCGGAGACAACAGTACATGCGACGGTGCGCGGCCCGATGTCTCAAAGTTTTAAGAAGACCCGACCAGACCGTGTAGACTTTGTGAACCCGGCAGGAACGAGAGTGCCAAGGCCCCTGATAACGGCGGACCCGGCAGCGAATAAACAACCCGCGACGTGGAACAACAATAAAGACCGGATGGTGGCATGCTTCGGATGCGGGCAATTCGAACACATAAAAAAGTTCTGCCCAGCAGAGGAGTGTGCGTGGACAGACATCTACGCCCTAACAGCCAAGGTGGGTGACGAAGACCACCCGGGGTGGGCGGTGAAAGCCAAGGTAAATGGACAATGGAAGAGGGCCCTTATCGACACAGGGTGCAGCAAGACCCTGGTGAAAGTGCTACAAGGGGAACGATTACCCGAACCCATGCTTATTAAATGCGTGCATGGAGATGCTAAGGAATATGAAATGGCGAGGGCCGAAATTGAGATAGGAAATCAAAAGAGAGAATTGGACATAGGAATAGTGCCGGGCCTAGGAAGGGACATGCTACTAGGTAGAGATTGGCCAGGTGTAGAGGAATTAACGTATACAGTGGCCGAAGCGTATAATGGAGAGTTAGAGGAGGGCACTTGGGAATCCGAGATGGTGAACCTGTCCAGGGACCAGTTAAGGAACTGGCAACAAGACGACATGAGTTTAGAGGACTACAGATTGCAAGCGGTTCCCGAGGGAACCACCAGGGACGGAGAATCGAACTTTGAGATCAGACAGGGTCTGATGTACAGGGTGGCCAAGACCAAGTTTGGTGAAGAGACTCAATTGGTGGTACCCAACCGGCTTCGAGGTTGGATCATGCATCTAGCACACGACGTGCCTCTGGCGGGACATTTAGCCACACAAAAGACGTTGGCCAGAATCCGTCAAAGATTCGTCTGGCCAAAAATGGCCAAAATGGTGGAAGAATACTGCCAATCTTGCCCTGAATGCCAGTTGACCCAACCCAAGGCGGGACCGGGAGGGGAGCTGATACCCATGCCCTTAGTGGATAGACCTTTTGATAGGATTGCCATGGACATCGTAGGCCCGCTAACCAAATCCGCGGGTGGACACCAATACATCCTGGTCATCATTGATTATGCTACCCGGTACCCGGAAGCTATTCCCCTAAGGACCACGTCGGCCAAGGTCTTGGCCAGAGAGCTGTTAGGGGTGTTCTCGCGAGTAGGGTTTCCCCGGGAGGTCTTAACAGATCAAGGCTCTAATTTTATGAGTTTGACCTTCAAACAAATGTGGGAATTGTTAGGGGTGAATCCCATGAAGACCTCTATTTATCACCCTCAAGCCAATGGCCTGGTGGAAAGGTTCAACCGAATGCTAAAGGGGATGCTGAGAAAATTAGTACTAGAAAAACCCAAGCTGGGGAACACCTTCTTGGCACCCTTAATGTTTGCAGTGAGAGAAGCCCCCCAATCTTCCACAGGTTTCTCGCCATTCGAATTACTATATGGGAGACACCCAAGAGGGGTGCTAGACTTGATAAGGGAAAAGTGGGAAGAAGGAGAAGACCACTCCCAGAATGCATTACAACAAATAGTAGACATGAGGAACAGTTTAATGGTGGCCTGGGAGTTAGCTAAAGACAACCTGGGCCAAGCACAGGTTAGGCAGAAGACAGGATACGATAAAAGGGTGAAGCCCAGAGAATTTGAGGCAGATCAAAAAGTGTTAGTATTGTTACCCACAGTCTCATCCAAACTCTTCGCCAAGTGGCACGGACCCTATAAGGTAGTAAGAAAGGTTAGCGAAGTAGACTATGAGATAGAGACTCCGGATAGGAAAAGGAAAAAACAGGTACTACATGTAAACTTATTAAAAAGGTGGATAGACAGAGAATGTCTATATGGATCAGAAGTAGAGGAAGAGCTAGGGCCAGAGAGTACCGAAATAACAACAGATAGTACATTAGTGATAGATGAACAGGTGGATCAAAATCAAAGGGGACAAATCCTACAGATAGAAAAGGAATTCCCAGAAGTATTTTCTAAGACTCCAGGGTGCACCCGATTGGTAGAACATGTTATTGACACCCAACCAGGAGTGATAGTACGCTCGTCCGGAAGGACCTGGCCCAAACAACTAGCAGGGGTCATCGAAGCTGAGGTGGAGGAGATGCTACAATTGGGGGTGATTGAACCCGCCAAAGGTCCCTGGCGAAGCTTCCCCGTGATGGTTCCCAAACCCGACGGGTCCATGCGCTTCTGTATAGATTTTAGGAAAGTCAATGCTGTGTCTAAGTTCGATGCGTACCCCATGCCCAAGGTGGGTGATTTGTTAGACCATTTAGGGAGTGCTACTTACCTGAGTTCCATCGATCTGACTAAGGGTTATTGGCAGATACCAGTAAGACCCCAAGATCGTGAAAAAACGGCCTTCTGTACCCCAAAGGGTTTGTATCAATTTGTAAAAATGCCTTTTGGGTTGCACGGGGCCGCGGCAACTTTTCAACGTCTGATGGACAAAGTGTTAGAGCCAGTTCAAGACTGTGCGGCCGCCTATATTGATGACATAATAATATATAGCCGCACCTGGGAACAACACTTAAGCCATCTGCGGCGGGTACTAACTGAGTTAAGAAAAGCAGGTTTGACCGTAAATCCCAAAAAATGCAAAATAGCCCTGCCTAAAGTAGACTATCTGGGTTTTAAGGTAGGACAGGGAGAAATACAACCTCAGGAAGAAAAAGTGACAAAAATATCTCAATGGTACCGCCCAAAGACAAAGAAGGAAGTCCAGCAGTTCCTAGGATTGGTAGGATACTATAGACAGTTTATACCGAGATTTTCAAGTATTGCAGCCCCGTTAACAGACTTGACCCGTAAAAGAGCTAGCCGATGGGTAATTTGGGGAGAAAAACAAGAAGAAGCTTTTGAAACACTGAAAACTATTATATGTGAGTTGCCCATTAGATTCGCCCCGGATTTCAATTATCCCTTTTCTCTGTTCACCGACGCGTCTGAGAAAGGCCTTGGTGCAGTATTGTCCCAAGTAAGAGAGGGGGTGGAATACCCAGTATTATATCTTAGTCGAAAGCTCACGCCAAGGGAACAAAAATATGCAGTGATTGAAAAAGAGGCGCTGGCGATCAAATGGGCTACTCACGCCCTAAGATATTATCTTCAAGGGGCCCCATTCACCTTAATAACTGATCATGCCCCTCTGCAGTGGCTGTGTAGAATGAAGGAAACCAATCCTCGGCTTACCCGGTGGTATTTGGCATTACAACCCTTTGCTTTCACGGTCCAATATAGAAAAGGAACCGAGCATGCTAATGTCGATTATTTTTCTCGGCAGGGACCATGGGCCAGAAGCGAGGAAGAGAGGACGGCCCTCTTGGATGGGGGGGGTATGTGAGAGGCGTGATGAGAGTATAGAGGCTCTCATCGGAGTGCCGTCCATCCCTAAGGTTTCCCGAGAAGTGCAGACCACTCCGCCGCCAGCTCCACAAGAGAGGGTACACCAGGGAATAGATACCCGGGAACTGGAAGAGAACTTCCGGGGTTTGTCAGTAGCCACTCAGACTGAAGGAGAATTGGCGGCAAAAGAAGAAAAGGGGAGGTCCGTGATTGAGGCGGGAATGGGGGATATAAAAAGGGGAGAGAGGGACAACATACCAGGAGGCTGGGAGCTAATCTGGGTAGAGGATCCCTGGACGAGACAATGGGAAAAAGTAAAGGTGCCTCGAGAGGAGGCAGATTATAGAAGAAGGAGGGGTCTGCCACAACGACCCTCGTATTGGGGAGAGTCCGAGGCCAGGGAGTGGAGAAGAAGGTTAAAGGAAGAAAGGGAACAGGTGGCCAGAGAGGCCGAGGAAAGACGACAATGGCGAGCGGAGGAAGTGAGGAGGAGATTGTGCCACCAGGACCGTGGGGTTCCCTGGGACGAGAGAAGGAGCTGTTTTGGATCCGAGATGGAGGGGAGGAGACCCTACCGCTATTAGAAGACCAAGATGGGGACCAACGTCCGTTGTCTCCGGACCCCTTCCTACCGGGACCTTGGGAAACCAAGTCTTTGAACCCTTTTGAGCAAGAATCGTGGATACCCCTGAGACGTCCGTTGATGTCGCAGGAGAAGTTAAGAACTGAACCATTAATCAATGATTTACAGTTAAAGGATGTAATAAATCCCAGTTTGAATTTTGAGATAAAACCGTCTCCTGGTTTTTTTGGTAATGAGGCTAAAGCACAAATCGAACCTTCACATACACATATACAGTAGGACCCCCCCCCCATATCCGTGGGAGATGGGTTCCAAGCCTCCCCTCGCAAACATGGACTATAACAAACACTATTATAATAGCAAATGCTATACACAGCATGGTCTCTGGCCAGTTCTGGTAACTTCATTGTTAATAATATATATTTGGGGGATTTTTCTTTTAATATTTTCAGACAGTGGATAAGTGAATCAGTGGATACCGATCCTGTGGATAAGGGGGAACCTACTGTATTCCATACAAACCCAGCTTAGAGTCTTCTGCTTGGTGTTAAAATGTCCATTATCTGGGACTCTTTCAGGTGGAAAGTGTGACAAAGACGTGTTGTGAAAATGGAGAGAACCACCACGAGGTTAATCGTGTTGGCCCAAGACCTCCGAAGGAGCAAAGGTGATGGAGTCGCGACGGCAGGGATGACCTGTGATGTGTGTTGTGTGTGGGTCATCCTTTGGACTGGAACAGAGGGAGAAGGCAAAATCCATCCTGACGTTTTCCTCTGCAGATTTCAAGGAGGTAGCAGTCCTGCTATCTGTTTCATGATGGAGGACAAAAAAAAGTGTTCTGTGAATTCCACCAAACCGAATGGGAGATTCGCAGGAGTATTCGCTGAGTCCCTTGAGATCCCGTGTCGTGAACCCTCGGGTTTCAGCAGGGTTCAAACAGGGAAGGCACTGAGCCCAAACCCAACTGTGAAACCAGAGAGCCACCACACCAGTTATAGCAACTCCAGTGTGTATAAGTATTGTGTGTATATGTAATATTTAATATTTGTGTGTTGTTTACATGGATGTACGCAAGTTAAGATTGCATGCATACTGGAATGATTGAGTGATGGGAATTCAAAGGCTCCTCCTTGACACATTCTCGGGCCCCATCACCAGGAGAAAAGTGGCAAAGCTATAAAATAAATCAGGGATGCTGGCAAGTCTTGAGTGCAAGTCTCAAGTCTGAGTTTTTGGTACCAAGTCCCGACTCCCTATTAAAAATAAGCTTTTCTCCAGGAAAAAAAAAGGGGGTGGGTGGATTCCATGTTGCAAGTCAAGTCCCAGTCATTTGGGGGGGGGGGGGGGGAGAACGGAGTCGAGTTCGAATGGTCCCTGGTGCAACTTTTAAGTCCAACTTCACAATGAGTCCCGCGACTCGAGTCCCCATGCCTAAAATAAAATAAAGAATTAAAAAAAGTGTATCCTACTAAATGCCGGTGGATCAGTGAGAATCCATGGCCGGCGAGGTATGTGAGAAGTTGGTTTGAGAGGCTGATTTCGGGGTGGTTGTGTTTTTGTGTAGCAGAGAGTGGCCTGTCTGGTGTGGCGTGTGTGTATGTGCAGTGAAGAACTGTCTGCTGAAGATTATTTTTGTTTTTATATACAGGGACTCGTTCCCCCCCCCCACTTCTCCTTACCCACTTGTCTCAAAATAAATTCCTTTTATATTATCCACCGTCAACTCTCTTTATAATAATTTTTGTAATTAGTTTTAATAAGTTTTGTGTTGCAGTCCGACCAGTGAGTATACGCCCCCCTGCCAGCAGGCTACGCTGGACACTTAAGCAGCAGCTTCATCAAAGTGATTTCTTTCCACATAGCGCCAATGTATTGAATAAACCAATGGTTTGGGGGGGGGGGTGGTTTGAGTTATTTTGAATAAAATCAGCAGAGCCAAGGGGTTGCTGGCTGGTAGGCACAATTCACAAAGGCAGCCCCTAAATATGGAGAAGGATTTGGAGGGGATTATCTCAGGCAAAACGCCAGAACCAGCAGTGCAAGGATACACACGAGGGGCCGTGCGATGGTTGTACACAGCAGGGATAAGAAATCATGGCACAACAGAGTTGGAAGGGGGCCTCGAAGGCCATCAAGTCCAACCCCCCCCCCCTCAGTGCAGGAATCCAAATCAAAGCAGATCGGACAGGCGGTGGTCCCAATTTTCTCTTGAAGGCCTAGTGGTGGCTGGAAAGTTCAGCTCAACATCTGGACTATGAGATCTTGGTGTGCTGGTGGACAGCTCGAGGAAAGGGTCAACCCAGTGTGCGGCGGCAGTGAAGGCGGCCAGTTCCATGCTAGGGATCATTAAAAAAGGGAGTTGAAAAGAAAACAGCCAACCTTATAATGCCATTGTACAAAACGGTGGTAAGGCCGCACCTGGAATATTGCGTACAGTTCTGGTTGCCGCACCTCAAAAAAGACATAGTGGAACTGGAAAAGGTGCAGAAGAGAGTGACTCAGATGATGACTGGGCTGGGGCACCTCCCTGATGAGGAAAGGCTATAGCATTTGAGGCTCCTGAATCTAGAGAAAAGGCACCTGAGGGGGGACATGATTGAGACGTATAAAATGATGCAGGGGATGGATATAAAGTGGAGAGAGGGAAGCTCTTCTCCCTCTCACGCAAGACCAGAACCAGGGGACCTCCACTCCAATTGAGGGTTGGGAGAGTGAGAACAGACCAAAGAAAACATTTCTTTATCCAGCATATTGTTAGTCTGTGGAACTCCTCGCCACAGGATTTGGTGATGGCATCTGGCCTAGATGCCTTGAAAAGGGGATTGGGAAGACTCCTGGAGGAAAAGTCCATCGCAGGTGACAAGCCATGATGGGGATGTATGATCTCCAGGCTTCGAAGGAAGGGACCTCCAAATGCCAGAGGCAGGGGAAGGGGATCAGGAGACGGGTATCCAGTTGTCTCGTGTGCTCCCAGAGGTATCTGGTGGGGCCCCTGTGAGATACAGGGAGCTGGACTAGAGGGGCCCTTGGCCTGATCCAGCAGGGCTCTTCTTAGGTTCTTATGTGGGTAGGGAGTTCGATTCCCCGCTGTGCCTCCCAGGAGAAGAGCCTGCCTTGAGAGCTTTGGGCAAGTGACAAGATCCCAGAGCTCCCCGGGAAGAAAGGAACTGCAAACCACTTTGGAGTAGTCAGTATCTGGAAAAACCAGAGAAGGGTCTCTGTAAGTCAGAATGGACTTGACGGCACATAATTTGCATTATTATTTTGCCATCTGGTGGCCGCTCGGTGCCACACAGCGGATGTTACTGCCGCTTCTTTTCCAACCGGAAGCTATTTTTGACTTTCGATGTAGCAGCAACAGCAGCTCAAAACAATGATCCTGCATCCAAGCCAGTTTCCTGTGTCTTCAGCCAAAAGGTTGTGCTTCCTACAGCTCTTGACCCGTTTCTTCTGCTTTTAATGATCGTCCGGATTTCTCACTTTGCGTGATGTGCCCAAAGTATTCAAGGTTCTAGGTAATGTATTCTCATGGTTCCTTGGTCTTGTATTTATTAAGTGTTGGCAAAGGTTAAGAAAGCTGGCCGGGGGGGGGGGGGAATTGATTCATTTGAAATGGGGTAGGAGAGTTTTACAAATACCCCGGACTGGGTCCTGGATCAAATCCAGCCTGAACTCTTTCTGGAGGAAAAATTGTTAAAACTGAGGCTTGTCTTACTTTGGGCACCTTATGAGAAGGCAGGATTCTTTGGAAAAGACCATCATGCTAGTAAATAAAGGTGGAAGGCTGCAGGAAAAGAGGAAGATCCAATACGAGATGGACTGACACCCTAAAGGAAGCCATGGGGTTGAGTTTGCAAGAGCTGAGCAGGGCAGCTGAGGACAGGGCATTTTGGAGATCGCTCATTCATAGGGCCGCCATAACCTGGAAGCGACTTAACAGCACACAGCAACAACAAAGGTCGAAAGGTCTAAAGAACGAACGTGGGGAATCTTCACCTTGTGAAGTTTTGACTCTTTGTTTTCATTTGCTTTGTTTTAATTTGCTCAGTCTTTCTCTCCCCACTTTAAATTTGTCACTCCTCTTTTTTCTTTTCTCTGCCACCCTTTGGATTTCTTGGTGTTTCGCTCTGCTTGAAACACCAAGAAATCTTTCCCTTCTTTATAAAGCATGATAAATAAATGGGAGTTTATCTTATGGGACCGTCTTTCCTTTCCTTCCTGCTTGGGGGGGCTTCACAAAGAGGCCACTTGGTTGGTTGCCTGAAGCTGAATGAGATGGACCTCTGGCTTCACCCAGTAATTGTTCTATCTTGCAGCCTAAAAGAGCTTTCTATCTGATCAGATGGAAAGCTCTTTAATCTCTCTAGATTGAGAGCAAAGACCAAAGTCCAGCTGAAATGCATGCGGGACTTCCTCTTTGCCGATGATGCAGCTGTTGTTGCCCGCTCTGCTGAAGACCTCCAACAACTCATGAATCGCTTTAGCAAGGCCTGCCAAGACTTTGGACTAACAATCAGCCTGAAGAAAACACAAGTCATGGGCCTGGGCGTGGACTCACCTCTCTCTATTACCTTCTCCACACAAGAACTGGAGGTTGTTCATGACTTTGTGTACCTTGGCTCAACGATCTCTGACACTCTCTCTCTAGATGTCGAGCTGGATAAGCGCATTGGCAAAGCAGCTACCACGTTCTCTAGACTCACAAAGAGAGTATGGCTCAATAAGAAGCTGACGGCATATACCAAGATCCAGGTCTATAGAGCCTGTGTCCTGAGCACACTCCTGTACTGCAGTGAGTCCTGGACCCTTTGTGCACGGCAGGAGAAGAAGCTGAACACCTTCCATATGCGTTGTCTCCGACGCATTTTTGGTATCACCTGGCAGGACAAAGTTCCAAATAGAGTAGTCCTAGAACGAGCTGGAATTTTTAGCATGTATACATTATTATTATTATTATTTATTTATTTCATTTATACCCCGCCTATCTGGTCCTGCGACCACTCTAGGCGGCTTCCAAACAACATAAAACAACAGATAAAATCACAAAATTATTACAAAAACAATTTCCATAACAATTATAAAACAAAAAATAAAGATAAATAGAAAAGATAAAAAGATCAGGTATTGACTGGGGGGAAGGCCTGTATAAACATCCATGTTTTTAATTACTGAAACAGCGACATCTACGTTGGCTCGGGTATGTTGTGAGAATGGCTGACGGTCGGATTCCAAAAGATCTCCTGTATGGAGAATTAGTGCAGGGAAATCGCCCCAGAGGGAGACCACAGCTGCGATACAAGGATATTGGCAAGCGGGATCTGAAGGCCTTAGGAATGGACCTCAACAGATGGGAAACCTTGACCTCTGAGCGTTCAGCCTGGAGGCAGGCGGTGCATCGTGGCCTCTCCCAATTTGAAGAGACCCTTGTCCAGCAGGCCGAGGCAAAGAGGCAGTCACGGAAGCAGCAAAATCAGGGAGCTAGACGGGGTACAGATTGTATTTGTCTTCAGTGTGGAAGGGATGGTCACTCTCGAATTGGCCTTCTCAGCCACACTAGACGCTGTTCCAAGTCCTCCATACAGAGCACGTGACCCTCATCTCTCGAGACTGAATGATGCCTACATTTGCAGCCTAAATATTTTAATCCTCATAGGTTTCCAAAACAGTGTCTCCAAACGCTGCAGCAAAAGGATCATCAGCCTTCCTCCATCATCACGACCAGAACAAGGATATTTAGTCTGCTTACTTGTGACACAAGCAGAGGTGATTAAAAAGGACCTCCTTCCTTCAAATTCACAATCACTTGAAGCTGAACGTGTCCTTGAGCAGAGAGTTGCCATTTATAAGTCTTGTGTAGTAAAACAACAACAATCCACTTTTTTTTGGGCTGTGAGGATAATTAATTCTTGTGTTTCTCTGGGATGGAAGCTTTTCCCCCCACAAAGAAAGATCAACTCCAGTCTATAGCTGATTCGTGTGCAAGATTCACAACTTAGTGTTATAAACAACTGTGAGCCAGTGTGGTTGTAGAGGATCACATGTCAGACTAGGACTTGGGAGATTTGGGTTCGAATCCCTGCTTGGCCAAGAAAACTAACCGGGGAATTGGGGGTGGCCGTGCTAAACCTCTCCTTGAACATCCCAGATACCTCAAAACCCTACAAGGGTCAGCCGAAACCAGAAACAACGGCACATTAACATGACACATGGAATGTGTTTATTGCAAAATACACTTCTTACAAAATTTCCCCCGAAAGATAACACGATTTTTGATTACAAATATTGTTTTATGGTCTAGCAACAAATTAAATCCGCTTTTCTTTTTAATGCTCAAAATGTATCACTGCTCCCACACTCGGGAAGGCGGAGAGGCGAGGAGAGATGTGGTAATGGGGCTATGGGTTCGTGCAAGGTAACCAGCCTTGTTCTCCCGGACAGAAGGAAACCTGGGTCCGGATCAGAGCACCTGAGACTGTTTGGGGGGGGTGGGTTTCCTCTCCCCTCACAATGCTTGAGAACCAAAAAGTGCCATGACAGGAAAAAAGGGGAGGCCATCTTCCATCATGCATGAATTGTCTTCATGAAAGCAAACGTTTTACTCTGAGGAGGGATCGAAGTCTGTGAGCATCCACCTGCATTACAGCTACCTACAAAACAGGAAGGGGGCCCCCTGTTTTGTCACAACATCAGAACCCAGGAGAAGTTGGCAGATCCCTCAAGGAAGAGGCTGGAACCAATGGGGAGAGGACAACGTATGGAAAAGTTACTCTTGTGAACCATAAATCTCCTTCCCACCCACCCCTGCTAGATAGGTCCAAAAAAGGTCAAGAAGACATGGTCTGAGACAACCGGGGTGTGTGTGTGTTCTTCACAACAGGCAGCTGAAACCTGAATGCTGCACTTGGGGGCTCAAGATCTGAGTTCAGGAAGAATGGCCTTCGGAAAACCAAAAAGCAGCTCACGCGCAGTGCCTGTCCACCCCCCCCCCCCCACCTAAGGCTCACGCAGAAGTAAATCTCGGTGGGCCCAGCAGGCGGCCCAGCTTGGAGACGTGAAGGCAGGCGGCCAGGCCCAATGATCTAGAACCTTTCTGGAGCTGGGTCAATGGTCAGATCTGGCTGGAACCCACAGCACCGCCTGCAACAGCCCAGGGGAGGCGAGGGCTCGATCAAGGCGAGGGCTCGATCCTCCTCCAGGCCCTCGGAAGGACCTCGGTACCTCCTCTCCTTCTCCAAGACCCTGTTCCCTCCCACCCACCCCCCGAATGGAGAAGGGGCCAGGAGCCCAGGATTCCCACCACCGGGAAGCCACCTCTCCTCTCTCCTCACCTTCCCAGACGGGGAAGGGAGGAGAGAACGAAGGATGCACCTCCAAAATGCTTTAGCCCAAGGTTCAGCTGGGGGTCTCTGAATCTACTCCGCGACCGGGATACCCCCGGGGAAATCCACCCGCCGGGGGGGGGGGAGGCTTCAGCGGGGGCACCACAGGGGTTATGAGACTGTGGCCGGGCCTCCTCCACAACATCTGGGCCACGGAAGGTGGAGAGAAGGAGGCAATTCCTCTCATGGGGCGTTGGGGGACGGAGATCCCTTCAATCCACCCCAAACTGATGTCCAACTCTTGGAAGAGAAGAACCGTCAGGAGCTGCTTCTCTCCGAGAACACACTGGGAGACGGAGGCCAAAATCACCTATCCTTTCCCGGAAGGTAGACGGAAGCCCACCAGCCCCTCGTATTTTTAAAGACCGCCTCCTCCTAGTTCTCCTCAAGGAGGGCTCCCTTTGGATCACTGCTCCGTAAGATGCTGCTCTCCTGCCTCGATGCACTCTTAGCTCCCTGAGTCTCTTGGTTGCACTTCTATCTTTTTTCAGAGGTGGGGGCAAAGGGGCGGGGAGAGACCCCAGCCTCCTCCCCGGTCAAAAATGCTCGAGGAGGAACAGAACCACCTGTGGAAAGTCCAGGGCTTCTTCGGCGTAATCCATGGCTTGCACCACCTCGGGGGATGCGGTCAGGCAGACCAGAGGGCCCAGGCGCTGTTCCACGCAGGCGTGGCAAAGGAATCCCTCCGGGCCTCGGGTGCCGTCGCTCTGCCGGAAAAGGACGGAGAGGAAACCGTGACGTTTGCAGGGAAATCTACACACGAACCCTCCCTCTGCAGCTAGGGAAGGGTTCTCTTACGGGACTGCAAGAAAACCCCACCGGTTGTCATCCTGAAAAGTCATTTCCCTTTTCCCTGAGCCCACACAACCAACAGCTCAATGAATCATCATCATCCTCTTAGAACAGCAGAGCTGGAAGGGATCCTTTGGATCATTGAGTCTAGACTCTGTCAAGGAGACCCAGTGGGGGAATCGAACTCCCAACCTCCGGCTCTGCAGCCAGAGGCCTAACCCACTGAGATGGGGAGCAGGCCGGATTCATGAGCCGACTGGCCCGTCTCCTCCAGCAGCCACCGCTCTCTACAGCAGTGCTTCCCAACCTGGGGTCCCCAGATCTTCCTGGACTGCAACTCCCAGAAATCCTGGCCAGCACAGCTGGGGGGGTGAAGGCTTCTGGGAGCTGCCGTCCACAAAACATCTGAGGACCTCAGGTTGGGAACCGCATGCCCTTTGCCATTGGGAATCCTGGAACCAGCCACAAGGAACAGCAATAAGGCCCAGGTTCTGCATCAAGCTGAGAATGTATTTCTGCTGGAGGGTCACCAGAGTCAGAGCCTGAACATCTTGCAAAGAGGAGGCAAGACATGGCTGGCATAGTTCAGTCTGTGTCAGGGGTTCCCCACCTTGGGTCCCCAGATGTTCTTGGCCTACAACTCCCAGAAATCTTGGCCAGCGTAGCTGGTGGTGAAGGCTTCTGGGAGTTTTAGTCCAAGAACATCTGGGGCCCCAAGGTGGGGAACTATGGTCTACGTGATCTTTTCTTTTCTTCCTAATATTTGTTGCTTCAGTTTGCATATAATCTTCCAAAAGGGATGCTATGCACAATTGTTATCCGGGATTCAATATAGCTGCCCATTGATACTGCAAATCTAGTGCTGGTGTAATACTTACGTTCTGCCACTAGGTAGTGCCATAGCGCTACATGCAGCCTTAAAAATATATATTATATTATAACGGAAGCAGCAGAATAAACTTCACTGAGTGTGAGTATCCCCAACGGATAACCATCCTAAAACAGACCCTAAAATAAGAAAGCAAAGTTTCTGAACAAGCCAGTTATTCTCTACCGTAAGGGAAACAACGCTTTCCAGACAATATTTTAAACAGAACCAGAAATTGTTTTACAGAGTCACAACCAAACCGCAGAGGAAGGAAAGAAAGCGAAAAAAACACACCAAGTTGTATCTGTACGAAGCTTCACTGCTCGGTTTAGCAAAGGGGATACCTACGTAAACAAAAGGCTTTTTCTTCATGGTTAAGAAGGACTCGGTCGGAATGGAGTTACAGCAGCCGCGCACCGAACACTGGACCGGCACATCTGCGCAGACCTTGCTTGTTAGCTCAGGTTGCAAATAATACTCCTAGAGAGGAAGAAAAAGGTGGGCTTCATTTACCGCTTAATACCATAAACTACCTGGGGTCCGTTTGCAGCGATAGACGGCTGTAGGCAAGTGACATTAGGAATATAAACCAAGATTCAGAAGACTAAGAGTAAAGGCTGCAGGTGAAAGCAATTAGCAGTTGGAAAACCTGGGGCAATAAATATATATAGTAGGGCGCCATTATCCACGGGATCACTATCTGCTGATCCACTTATCCGCAGTCTGAAACTATTAAAAGAAATAGCCCCCCAAAATAGATATTTTAATGATGACGTTACCAGAACGGGCCACTAGAGGGAGCCAGAGACCTTCCTATGTATAGCATTTACCGTATTTTTCCGTGTATAAGACGATACTTTTGTCTAAAATCTTTAGACTAAAAATTGAGGGTCGTCTTATACACGGAAGTAAGCTGAGGAGAGAACAAAAACAAGTGGAGGGGGGAAGGGATCAAAGCAATCCTGCCGCGCTTTGATCGCTGCTTTCCCCCTCCACTTGCTAAGCCCCACGGAGCTTAGCAAAAGGAGGGGGAAAGCAGCGATCAAAGGGCGGCAAGATCACTTTGCTCGCTGCTTTCCCCCTCCTTTTGCTAAGCCCCATAGGGCTTAGGAAGTGGTGGGGAAAGCAGCAATCAATTTTTCTAATTTGGGGTTAGAAAAGTGGGGGTTGTCTTATACATCGGGGCGTCTTATACACGGAAAAATACGGTAACCGCCCAGAGTAGACACGTTCTAGATGGGCGGTATATAAATCTAATAAATAAATAAAATACTTGAGAAATATATTTCCACAATGTCATTACCAGAACTGACCACTGGAGGGAGCAAGAGACCATGCTATCTAGAGCAGTCACTATTTTAATAACGTTTGTTATAATGCACATTTTTCAGTATCGGGGGGGGGGGGGGCTTGGAACAAACCCTCATGGATACAGAGGTCCTAAAGTATATGTTTGCATAACGTCCCCAGTTTTCCTGGCACCAGACAAAGCAACCCTGGGAAGTCAGTTCCTCAGGAGTTCTGGGAAGGGGAACCAGGAAGAAGACCATGTCTCAGGAATCCCCCACCGGGGGACAACCTCCAAAAGATGAGTTCTGTGCATGACCTGTTTGCTACGGAACCAGGCCGACCTTCCAGGACCTGGGTTTAAATACCATAGGCTAAATGGCCGTCTGACGCTGAAGACAGAAGGCAATTCTGAAGAGGTCCATTAGATAGCTATGAAGCCCAGCCCATGTGCATCTGCCTGATTTCCAGTTATCTGATTTACAGCATCCACACCTAAACAGAGTGGGCTCCATTCTCAATGTTTCAGAACACTCTCTGAAATAAGAAAACTGAAAAACACAGAGAAAAGGGTCGTTGTGAAGTAAAAAGAGTAGACCTTTGGTCTAGATGGGCGGGATAGAAATCCAATTAATAATAATAATAATAATAATAATAATAATAATAATAATAATAATAATAATAATAATAATAAAAAGGGGAAGAAACTAAGGTGACTGCCAATCTAAGCTCTTTGGAGGGAAAGTCACATAAATGTGATTTTTTTTTCCAGTAGTGTGGCCAGGGCTGTGAACATTGCAGAGTTTTGAATTTCCGATTAAATTTCTCTCGCTGCACAGCAGAAGTGCAGGGGTTCACAGGGTAGAATCAGCTTCACGGTCCCCAGAGCAGTCCACCCCTTTTCTTATTAGCTGGCACTTAGCAGTCTCAATAACTCGCTCTGAGACTTTAGTCAGAGAAAACAGAAGAATGTTTCATTTACTTACAGCTGCACAGACCCAACAGCAGACAAGCCCTACAAATGCGACTGCTTTGAGCAACAGGCCTCCACAGGCTCACCGCTTCGAGGGAGGAAAAAAGCAGAGAGGCAGGGCTCTCTTTGAATCAGAGGCAGGAAGGAACAAGGGATTGGCCAGTGCCAGACAGATTGACCGTCAGCCCAGCCCAGCCATGTCCCTCCCAGTCAAACCTACTAATGGCAACATGCAAGGTTGTAAAAAAGAAAAAAACCAAAAAAACATGGGAGCTGCATTTTGTTAACTCTTACACTAAGGAAGCCACAGTCTTGAGTCCGCAGGACTCGAGAAGGGCTGTTCACGACGGGTCCTTTCGGAAGACGCTCACTCACAAGGTTGACGCAAGACAACGGCAGGCAACCACAGAGGCCATTCGGCCGACTCACCCCAGCCAACGTCAAGAGATGGGTTAGACATTTGGGCATGACGAGATGCCTCTTGGCCCGGGTGACGGCGACGTACAGCAAGTTCCATTCATCCTCCGGGACCCTTTCTAGAGAAGGAGGGAAACCAAGGTGAGAAGGAAGGAGACCGCTCAGAAAGCGGACGGCCGCTTCCGAGTCCTCCGTTCCGCAGGATTCCGTCTGTCAGCATGTTCCTAGAACCATCATAGGGTCGTGACGTTGGAAGGGGCCTCTAAGGCCATCCAGACTAACCCTCTGCTCGAGGCAGGGATCCCAATCAAAGGAGATCCGCTGTCTAAGTCTCTCTTGAATTCCTCCAACGTTCCCAAGGAGAGAGAAGCCATGAGCCTCGGTCTTAAAACAGCCTCAAGGGCAAACCAGCCACCCAAGGAACGGCTGTAAGCTTCCCTGGACACAATCCAGGGACATTTCCACCCGACATAACGTGAGTCCCTTCCACTTTGGATGTTCACGTAACTCCCATTAAAGCACCTCTGTCTGCACAGGAATGTGGAAACCCATTAGTTCCCCCCCTTTTTTTTTAATCTTTTTTTTGCTGTGTTTCTATTTATTTGTTTAATTTATAGGCCACCTTTTCCCCCATAAGTTTCTGGACTACGCCAAGCCTGATGCTCTCAGCTCAACAAAACGTCAGGATGCCAAATTTTTACCTCCTATTGGAAAACGCACCCAGATTTTTCCGGATCTTGGTCTTAACCTATAAAGAACTTGACGGTTTGGGACCTCGATACCTGTCGAAGCGTCTCTCCCGAAGACCTGTGGCTCGTTCCACCTGGTCCTCCCAGGCTTTGTCGTGGGGGGGGGGGCGGGGGGGGGGGAGGACCACGCTGAGAGAGGCGAGGAAGGTGCCTGCTAGAAACCGGGTCTACTCGGTGGCAGCCCCCTCACTTTGGAACCGTCTCCCACCAGAGATAAGCTCAGGCCCCCCTCCCTCCAGACTGTCAAGAAATTACTAAAAACTGTTCGAAGAAGCCTTTTGGAATATTCTCCGCCCCCGCCCCCCCGGCAACGGTTTGGACCCCTGGTCCAAGTGAATAAGTAAGGGTGACCCCCTGTCACAGAGGGGTCACCATTACTTCTTCAGTTAACTGGTAGATGTCATAACTAGTTATGTAGTTATTTAAGTATCTATTTCAGTTCATTATTTGTTCGTTCCCCTTTTCATTTGGGGGGGGTATGTGTGGGTGTGCTTTTCATTCTTGACTGATGTGTATGTTTCTGTGTACTACTGCCTAGAGTAGCAGATTTTCACTAATTTATTCATTCATTCATTCATTGTTTCAATGTGATATATTGCACTCACTAGTGTCACATCACTACTCTGGGGGGTTCACATCCATTAGGCAGGCAAACAGCTAAGGTAATAAAACCCTAACCATCTAACCTTGTAAAAAGCAGAGGGCGCCAGAGTGTTAATAAAAACTGTATAAAAACAGGAGGGGGGGGGGGGGAACAAGAAAGATACAGAAAGCAAATAACTGAACGGAGATGTAAAGGTACCTGAGCTCAAGTAAATGGAAGTATAAAGTATAAAATTTGTTTGTTTACTACATTTTTATACTGTATACTATATTATATTATTTATCTAAACTGCCAGAGTAACTGTTGAGATTTTGATGTGACTATGTATTAAATATAAATGTTGTATCGTGAAAGTAAAATGGCTGATTTTACCTGAGTCACTGTACTGAGTGTATTCAGGTGTGGGTATCAAGGTTTAAGGACTTAATGCTGTACAGCTGTTGTACATGATGTAACCTTATGTGAGCAGAAAATGAAGTACTGTATTTTCTGATTGGTCCCAGAACAGTATATAAGTCATGTGTAAAGAGAACATGTCATCTGCTGTAAGTCAGATCACTTTTTTCCTACGCTATGTGTTGTATCATGTCATGTTATGCTGCCAGATGAATGTCTATTCTCTCTGTGTATATGTTAATAGACTAAGTTGGTATTTTACTCAGTGTTATAGTGTCTTTGCAAACTGATATCTTCTCACTCTGCTTATGTCCTGAGAATACACGTTTAACCAAAATTCTCAACAGTAACACCTGGTGATAATTAGGCAGTATAAAAGTATCATTCATATATAGATAGATAGATAGATAGATAGATAGATAGATAGATAGATAGATAGATAGATAGATAGATAGATAAAGACCTGAAGAAAGAAAGAAAGAAAGAAAGAAAGAAAGAAAGAAAGAAAGAAAGAAAGAAAGAAAGAAAGAAAGAAAGAAAGCTGAAGATCGATCAATCGATCGATCGATTCTTCCAACATAACTGGCAACCCAAATGTTAATTATAGAAAACCGGCTACAGAAGTGGAATCCAGAATATGCTGATTTGGCAGCTGGAATTACTGTCACAGTTCTGCTCTACGGTCGTTGCTGCACACTTTGTGATCTATGAAGGAGAGGCTATATAACTTGAAAAATTGATTTTTGTGGTTTGGTGGGATATACATTGGCCCCAAGCCCATCTAAGGTCTGTAGGGGTGTTCGGTCCACAATGGAAATGGTAGTTTGCAAACCTGGTTTGAAGAAGCCATAGTTACTTGGTTCAGATAAAACCAACAAACCAGGGTTTGCCACAAGTCTGAGACCAAACATTTCAACTCTGAAGGACGGGAAGCCGGGGGGGACGGGACTTCTCCAAGGTCTGATCTTTGTTGGAAAAGGGATGGGAAGATCCTTTAACCTCATTTTTTGCTGCGTTTCTCAGACTCCTGCCGGCATGACGAACCCGTTCTCACTTCCGTATCAGAAGCTTAGGCAGACTGCTCTTCCCGGCGCCAAACCAGGGCTAAGCACCTTCTCGGGAGTGCGGGTGACGCTGGCACTCTCTGAATGGATCAGGAGCCCCACCCCACCCAAGCTGCCAAGCCCAGTGTAAGCCCCTGCAATGTCGGCTGCAGGAAGGAGTAAAGGGGTCGGGGTCGGGGTAAGGCAGGGAGTCTGGCTCACCCGTCCGGAAGACAGACAGCCGCCTGAGGTTGTGCCGAGCAAACGGGACGTTCACGAAGTCATCGGCGACTTGGACGGTGTCGAATTCCAGCCCCTTGGCCTTATGCACTGTACCCAGGATGTAATCTGGAGCGCACAAAACAGAATAGGGGTGTGTGTTTGCAGGAGAGCGGTGTAAAGAGGCTGACAGGCGTTGACCCCATGAATTATGGGAACAGCCCAGTGAGTAAACAGTTACTTCCCTAGTTAGCAGAAGCAGCTGCGAGTCCCAGGAGATGAAATCTAAAATCTATATTATTTCCCTCCCCATCTATCTATTTATCCACCTATCTCACCATCCATCATCCCTCCCATCCTAACCTCCCCACCCCACCCCACCCCCCAAGCCACAAAAATCAACACATGATGAAAAAAAGATAAAACACACGGATGAAAATTCCAGACCAATCAATAGACTAAGTAAAAAACCACTAGATGGTCCTAGAACCCTAGAATCCTGGAGTTGGAAGGGGCCCAGAAGGAGCTCGGAAAGGCCAGCTGTCCACCCAATGCTCCCACCGTTACACCGCCGTTACCCTTTCTTCCTCCCGGTCAAGTCAGAGCCCCGATTTTCCTTGCCTGCCATCTCTTGGCCGGGCACGTGGTGCTGAGAGATCCTTTCCACCAACTCTGGAATGCGTTCTCGGTATTTCTCCACAATCGCGATCTTCATCTCCAGCTGCTTGTCTTCCGCCTTCATGGCGTAGTCTTTGAGGCGGCCGAAGCCCTTCGTGGCCCACCTCCTGAAAAACGGATCCTGCACCTCCAGGTTTTCTGAGAACACAAACACACACACACACACAGGGGGATAAAGGAAAGGCAGAACGAAATGCGGGAAGCCACACGGGGCTGCACCTGAAACGGGCAACCTGGAGTCCAGATCCCTCTTCCTCTCAACAGTGTCCGGATAAACAAAGAGGGAAGAAGAGGCCATTTAGGTACGGCTCAACGGATCGTGACTCTCAGGCCGTGGTTCCCAACCTGGGGTCTCCAGAGGTTCTCGGACTACCACTCCCGGAAGCCTTCACCACTCGCTGTGTTGGCCAAGATTTCTGGGAGCTGTAGTCCGAGAACCTCTGGGGACCCCCAAGGTCGGGAACCACGGCCCTAAAACCTCGTTACCTTTGAGTTCCCGAATCCCCCAACTAGCATGGCCACAGAGAGAAGCTTTCCGAGCCCTCTATGCCTCTTTGCCTGAAACGGCCTCTCCACTGATTTGATGCCACATCTTGCAGCTTTCACATCCCTTGGTCTTCAGTCGAGTCCTTCTGGCAGGGGCCCCACTCTGTGCCTTCCTGTGGCCGCAAATTCAACCTGCCTCTGATTTTGGTCCAGAGCAAACTCTGCCTCTTTGAACCTGCTGGTGCTTTGAGATCATCCTTGGGAGATGCCACACCCTCCTGGCCAGGCATGAAAATCAGGAAGGCTGGCATATGCACCACTGAAAATCCAGAAAATAATCAATTCAGACTTAGAGCAACCCCTTACAGGGTTTTCCAGGTACAGAATATTCTGAAGTGGTTTACCTTTCTCTTTTTCTGGGAGGGAGCTGTGGCAACTAGGCAGCTGGCCCAAGGCCACCCAGGCTGGCTCTATTCACAGGAGGCACTGGGGGGGGGGGGGGATCGAACTCCCAACCTCCGGCTCTGCAGCCAGAGACCGAAACCACTGAGACTCTTTACTCTCTGGAATTCCCTCTTTAAGGTACATGCCTCTGGATCCTTGGGGAAAAGCCTAGAAAAATAGACTCGTCCTCTCTGGATTTTGACTGCAAAGGGTTTTATGAAGAGTTCAGGAATAAAAGTTGTTAAGAGTAGAATCTCCCAAATCCTCTAGCCAACATGGGGAACGCGGAAACTTGTAGCCCATCATGTTAGCTTAGAAGTTTTGGGCATTTATTGATTCCCTTTTTACACATATTTTGCCTTTCTACCAGAACTCACAGCAGCTCACCACAAGATTTTTTTAAAAAAGTACGGTAGCACTCCCGTATCCGCGGGATCAGTATCCACGGTCTGAAAATATTAAGTTTTAAATGGGAAAAAAAAACCCAGAAATATTTATTTCCGCAATGTCATTAGCAGAACTGGCCACTGGAGGGACAGACCATGCTATGCGTAGGGTTCGCTGTGATTCGTGGTTTTCCGCATCCGTGGTGGTGGTGGTGGTGGTGGGGCTTGGAACCAATGATCCGTCGGATCCCTTCCAGCTTTGCAGTTCGAAGATTATTATTTCTAATTGTGGTTTTCTGATCCTGCAAGTCTTCTTGAGAAGATCACGACCCGGAAAGGCACAGACTGGGCCAGGATCCTGCTGGTGTTTGTGCAACCGGCCACAGCTGTGGCATCCAACCGACAAGGCGCTGGGGCACCTCTCGGTCTCAGGCCTAGCCAGGTGCCCATCTGCGCAACCAAGGTGCACCCCAGCGCCTCACCAGCGGCTGCACCAAGTTCAGCAAACCATGTGTGAACACCGGTAGGATTCCAGACATTAAACGCCAGCTTTCTCAGCTCGTTTATACTACCTCCAGACACAGCTGAGATGCACTACAGCTGTAAGAGCCGCTCAGAGTGGCCTGGTTGCCAGATGGTGCGGGGTATAAATCCAATAAATAAATAAAATAAATAATAAAGCAAGCCAGGCTTCTTAGCCAAATTCATTTCTCGATGACTCCATACTTTGACCAGATACCATCAGGCCACTGGATTCGCTACCAAAATGAGAAATCGCCCAAGGATTCTGCAGCCATATTGTCTCTGCTCCCCCGCTGGCCTCATTCTGGCCAGGGACCCCGCAATTCTGCTGCAAAAGTAACTTGTGAATGCGCACCGCTCAGGAGGCTCACCTTCTGGGTGGAGCAGCTTCCAGATATCATGTATCTTCTCAAGGCCAAAGGCAGTAAGCCCCTAAAAAACAGAAGACATTAAGAGACTTCTCAAGTCTGCTGAAGAATTCTGTGCCATCGACTGACGGATCTTGCACCCAGTTGTACCGCTGGACTTTCTAAGCAGTATCAAGATAACCGCATGTATAGTGGACTGGCCTTGCTTTGTAGCAGACTTATTGCCAAAGCGGTCATCGTGGCAGGATGGCGCATTCGGCCGTGCCATTATCCAACATCACAAAATACAAGTTACTTGTCCTTCACGTCACAGACTGCCACAACGCTATGAAATAATTAACATAACGACACGGACAGTGAACAATGGGGGTGAAGGATGATTCGTAAACATTAGCGAATCAGGCTGGATCAGAGGTCTTTCGCCGAGAAGCCCAGGAAAGTTGCTTTGCTCTTTGCACGGCTGTCAAAGTGAGGGAACCTGGGAGAAATCCATCCACGCTGTATTCACGGCAGCAGCCTGTGGAACCAGGAAGCCTCACGGCTGTAAGTAAATTGCAGACTGCTTAAGGAAAACTCTTTCGGAGATATTACCTGAACCACAGCAGAAAAATGTAAGTCCCTCAACAAACTACTAATTGTGTAAATCAAGCTTTACATTACAGTAGGATCCCCGTATCTGCGGGATTGGTATCTGTGGTCACACTTATCCACGGTCTGGAAATATTAAAAGAAAAAAGCTAAATATATATATATATATTCACGATATATTTATCAGAGCTGGCCACTAGAGGGAGCCAGAGACCATGCTATGCATTCTTGTTGAGGAATATATAGCATGGTCTCTGGCTCCCTCTACTGCCCAGTTCTAGTAATGCAGGTGAAAATACTTTTTTCTGCATTTTTTTCTTTTCTTTTACCATGCTATGTGTAGTGTTCACTATTATCCATGGTTTTCAGCATCCGCTTGGGCGCAGAACCAATTCCCCCATGAATAGGGGGTCCTACTGTATTTTAAAATGTTGTGTTCCCAGCCCTGTGTAAGCCACATTGGGTCCCTTTTTGGGAGAGAGACAGGATGGAAAAGAAAGAAGATAAACAGAAAGACAGATAATTCCCTATGAGTGGTAGCAAACTGCAGGAACGGCGTAATGCAGACACATTCCTAGTTGTCAAGCCCAGGATCAAGGGTCCAAAAAGTCAATTTATTTCACCTGATCGGGTTATCACTCCACCTCCCTCCTCGGCTGCACATCATACTTACCCCAAGAATGTGGATTTTAGCTGGCACCTCTCCGTTTGTAACACTGACCGCATCCTCAAAGACCGTCTGGTTATTCCTGGACAACCGAGCCACCTTCCCGGTCACGCCAACCCCAGTGACGTCGCCTGCCAAAAAAAGGAAACCAAGACAGAATCAAGAGGAAGCCCTGCTTTACATAAAGACAGAAAGAAGGCTCAGAAAAGCCATGGGAATGATTATTTTTTAAAAACTTCTCACCCTCCTGGTTGCTGCCCACTAATGTCTTGTTCCGGACTTTCTTACAAACATCCAGGACGGTGGCACCGACGTAAGCGATTTCAGGGCCGAATCGGAAACTCTGAAGAAATGAAGGAAGGGGAAACACAAGGGCAGGATTTCAAAAGGAGAATCAAAAAAGGGAAAGCCAGCCGCAGATCTTGGGAAAGTGGCTTTTTTAAGAGCTGCTAAGAGTCCCCTGAGAAAAGGATTTTTTCCCCCAAGTTCTGCTCCAAATTCAAACAAAGGGAAGCGAAGATCAAGTGTCACTTCTGGGATCCCATATAGATCAACTCAGTGTTGCACCTACCTGCCTAGTATTTTTGTTTATTTATTTGAAATATTTTTTACCCCAGTTTTCTCCTTAAAGAGGACCAAAGGATCTCACCGGGTCTAAAAGGAAGGCGGCTGCCTGGTCTCACCTGGGTAAGGTAGAAAATGTGGGTATGAGGCACTTCAGATAAGGCATTGACAGCACCCCGGAAAGTGTAGATCTGCTGGTGTGGGTCCCCTACCAAGATCACGCCACACGGTTGGGAGAGGACAATGTCCATAATTGCTAGAGAAAGAGGAATAAAAGACCAGAACTTTGCCTTTGCAAGAATCCCAAAGCTAACCATCCTGACAAGACAACAGGTACTTCAGGACTCTGTTATCCACGGGATCAGTATTCACTGATTCACTTCTCCACAGTCTAAAAATATTTACAATATTTCTAAAGATGAATTTACCAGAACTGGCCACTAGAGGGTGCCAGAGACCATGATATGTATGGATTCTGCTATTAAAATAGCATTTGCTATAATCCGCTTTTTTCAGCATCCGCAGGGGGGGGTTTGGAACCGATTCCCCCCCATGGATCTACTGTATTCCAATCTAGCCTGGTTTTCAGTGGAGATCATTTTTTAAATTTTTGCCGCTGAAGATGCTGTTTAAGTCAGGAAGCAGAGAAGAGATTTCTTCCAAAACCGGAGCTCCCCCCCCCCCCCAAAAAAAAAGAAGCAAGGTGACCAGCTTTCTACTTCAAAACAACAATTTCTAGGATCCCGGCCGTGAAAGCCTTCGAGAATACAATTTCTAGGATGTGTGCTCACTAAAACAGGTTGCGTGGTTGTGATCTCCTGTCAAATGGCTTCTTGCGTATATCAACCTTCTTTTCAAGGGATGAGAGACTGGAAGAGTCATTTTCCCACGGCCAGTCCCCAGTGCATCATGGCCAAGTTGCAATTCGAACCCAGGTCTCCCGAGTTCTATACTTTATCCCACAACGGCAGGGGTTTCCAACCTTAAGTCTCCAGATGTTCTTGGACTACAACTCCCAGAAGCCTTCACCCCTCACTGTGCTGGCCAGGATTTCTGGGAGTGGTAGTTCAAGAACCCCTGAGTTACCCAAAGTTGGGAACCACTGCAGGACAGCACACTGTGTCCCCACTAAAACAAGAGGAGGGATTTAAACAAGAGTGTATGGACAAGTTGCTTTTCGGGAGTACAGTAAGACCCCCGTATCTGTGGGATCGATGTCCACCATTTCATTTATCCACAGTCTAGAAATATTAAAAATATTAAAAGAAAAAACGAGAAAGACATATTTTCACAATGTATTTCCCAGAACTGAGCACTAGAGGGAGCCGCAGACCCTTCTTGTAGTTGAAGTGCTCAGCTCTGGTAACACACAGCGAGAATATGAATTTCTGGATTTTTTCCTTCAAACACTGCTATGTATAGCGTTTGCTATTATCCGCAGTTTTCAGCATCTGTGGGGGGCAGTTTGGAACCAATCCCTCACAGGTATGGGGTGTGTGTGTCTTATTGTACAACTGTTTTGGACTGGAAGATTTTTGAGGGTGTTGCCCCAAAAACAAAAGGCTCACACGGAGTTCTGACTGTTTTCAGATGAGCTAAACATTTCGGCCCGTTTTTCAAATAAGGAACCTTTTTACAGTGACAGAGATGGTCCTGATCTAAGCTGCAACCCCTTCTTTTTAGCGCCGTTGTATAATGTTCTATTCAAAGTAGCCCTTTACCATCTTTCTGCTCGCCTGGGGTGGCCTAAGGGTCCCCCCTCCGGCCTTTTCCGTGACTCACCTGGCGTGCAATCTTGGGCCTCATCTACAAAGATCACATCGTAAGCAGAAAGAGAAGGCTTCTGAAGTTGCCACAGCTTCAAATACCCTAGAGAGGAGATAAAAAGAGTGTTTGAAACCAAAAACGACGACGAGAAACAGATGTCAAGCTTATGAGCCTCTCTGCACTAACTGCAACTCCCACAGCGCATTCCCCACGCTTCAGAAGATGGGTGCCAGTCCCAAATGATGGGCCTTGGAGTATAACATGTCTTTCTTTCTAATTTTTTTAACATTATTTTTTTTTTACTCAGCAATATATTTATCAGTACAAATACAGTAGGACCCCCTTATCCACAGAATCAGTATCCACTGATTCACTTATCCGCTGGCTAAAAACATGAAAAGAAAAATCCTAGAAATACCTACGGTAATTCTAATGATGAATTTACCAGATCTGGTCACGAGAGGGAGCCAGAAACTGTGCTATGTATAGTGTTTGCTATCATCCGCGTTTCTCAGCATCTACAGTGGGGGCCCTTGGGATGGATCCCCCACAGATACAGGGGTCCTCCCATGGTACAATCCTTTCCTATAGTCCCTGAATAGGTTCATTCTATCAAGCTTAAAAGACAACACACTAAGAGCCCAGCTGACTTCTCAAAAGGCCATCCTCTCTACTTCATTCCAACCCAAAAGCTCACAAAGGGCGCCAGATTTTAAGTTGAACTATAATACATCTGGAAGACATAATTTTGGAGACGGCTGGGCTAAACCACGGGTGGGAATCCAAGCTCTCCTCCCTGCACGGCCATTGCCGGCAGCTTCTGAGGTCTCCCTTGAATCCCAAAGCTATTTTACCGTGCCCAAAAACGGCGAAAATACCTACGCCTTGATACCGTCGTCCAGGAGCGATTTTCCTCTAGAACAAGATGTTTAAACTCTTTGCTGGAGGGAGGCATGCACAGAAATACACAATGCCTTCGAACAAAAATCTGGGGTTTTTTTTTCTAACTAGGATTGGATGTTCCCAAACCCACTTACCAGTTTTTCTGACCATTCCCAAGTTCCTCCGGAGATGCTGCTGTGACACCCTCTCGACTAGGGCTTCCCAACCTTGGCTCACCCGGGTGTTCTTGGACTGCAACTCCCAGAAACCCCGGCGGGTGGCGAAGGCTTCTGGGAGCTGCAGTTCCAATTGCTGAATATGGGGTTTTTTTTAAATGGTTTTCTCAACCATTTTTAAGCCCATGTTTTATATATGTTTTAGCATACATTACTTGGGGAGTCATCAAGTCAATTCCAACTTATGAAGACCCTTTTTTCAGGGTGTTCAAGGTAGAAAGTATTCAGAGGTGTGTTACCATTCCCTTCCTCTAGGGGCGCCCTAGGATTGTGTGCCGCTGGCCCAAGGCCCCCCAGGCTGGCTCTTCTCTCTGGAGTTGCACAGTGGGGGGAATCGAACTCCCACCCTCTGGCTCCGCAGACAGATATTTAACTCACTGAGATATCCAGCCATCTTTGGGCACCTTAGTGGGCAGAAAAGGGATTTAAAAATGCTTTTAAAATATATACACACATAAAAACATACTCTCACACACTCTCTCTCTCTCACACACACACACACATACACACACAACCATGTCACTTACCATCATGGGTCATCTTGTACGCCATCTCTCTGGTTGGAGTCAGCTTCTTCATATTGTCCCATAACAAGCTTGCTTCTTCAACAATGATCTTTGAAACAATAATAATAACAATAAATTCAAGAATGCACACTTTGCCTTAAAATTTAAGGCTGAAATCAACTATTTCTTTTCCAAACAGGTAGCCGCATTAGCTTGTTTTTGCATTCCAACCCTCATGTGCCCTTCAGTTAGTTCTGACTTATGGCGATCCTTTCCAGGGTTTTTCAGGTAGAGCCTATTCAGAGGTGTGTTACCATTCTCTTCCTCTAGGGGTGCCCTGGGACGGTGTGCAGCTGGCCCAAGGCCACCCAGGCTGGCTCTCCTCCCGGAAGGCACAGTGAGGAATCGAACTCCCAACCTCTGGTTCCGCAACCAAAGACCTAACCCACTGAGCTATCCAGCCAGCTAAATAATAACTGCATGCTATAACGCCAATTTTGACTTATGATGACCCTTTTCAAGGTTTTCCAGGTAGAGAGTATTCAGAAGTGGTTTTACCCTTCCCTTCTTCTGGGAGGGGATCCCTGGGACTGTGTGTGTCGCTGGCCCAAGGCCACCCAGGCTGGCTTTTCTCCCGGGAGACACAGTGAATTAAACTCCCAACCTCTGGCTCTGCAGCCAGAGACCTAACTCACTGACCTAGCATATATAACAAAAATTAAAAGGAAATGGGGTTTCACACCTTTTAAAGATCCTTGCATTTATTTCAGGGGAAAGACGGTCTGAGGATGAGCATGGTGGTCAATCAAAGCGTAAAGGTAAAGGTTCCCCTTGACATTTTAGTCCAGTCATGTCTGACTCTAGGGCGCGGTGCTCATCCCCGTCTCCAAGCCGTAGAGCCAGCGTTTGTCCGAAGACCGTTTCCGTGGTCACGTGGCCGGCGTGACTAAACATGGAACGCCGTGACCTTCCCACCGAGGTGGTACCTATTTATCTACTCGCATTCACATGCTTTCGAACGGCTAGGTTGGCAGGAGCTGGGACGAGCGACGGGAGCTCCCTCCGTCGCGTGGATTCGATCTTACGACGGCGGGTCTTCCGACCTTGCAGCACAGAGGCTTCTGCGGTTTAACCCGCAGCGCCACCACGTCCCCCAATCAAAGCTTACCCTGAGATCAATCTGTAAGTTTTAGAGGAACCACAATATTCTTCTGTTGCTCCGGCTTTTCTCAAGCCTTTCTGACTGAAATTGCCGCTGTATAAACCCACCCATCTTTGCGCTTAGAGGCACTCACCCTCTTCTCTTCCATCCCCACGGGGACTCGTTCTCCCTTGGTATTCTTACACCAGATGGGCGTGTGCTCCACAGTGATGGCCTCATCCGCAGAGGCAAAAAAGTTGCTGAGCGTCTGAAGGACCGTCTTGCCTCTTATGAACAGGGACTGCCCTTCCCGGTTTTGGAGGGCCATACTGACCCAGTAGGAAGACAGCAAACCTAGGTTGAGTTTGCCTTTTTGTCTGTAACTGAAACAGGTTGAAAAACGGGGATGGGGTGTGAGGGAAAAACAGACAGACAAAAACCACTTATTTTTTATTTATTTACAGCAGGACCCTATTATCTGCGGGATCAGTATCCGCTGATTCGTTTATCTACAGTCTGAAAATATTAAAAGAAAAATCCTACAAATCTAGATTTCTAAAGATGAAGTTATTAGGACCAGCCACTAGAGGGAACCAGAGACCATGCTATGTATAGCATTAACTAGAGAAATACATACGTATTTCCACCATGTCATTATCAGAACTGACCACTAGAGGGAACCAAAGACCATAGTATGTATAGCATTTGCTATTAAACAGCATTTGCTATCATCCGCGTTTTTCAGCATCCACAGACAAGGGGCTTGGAACCGATCCTCCTGTATTTATTCATTCATTGGATACATTTATATACCACCCATTTAGTGGCAAGCCACCCCCATCCCCAGGTGGTTTATAACAAATATCCTAATCTCTCCCACCCTACACCCACCAACACACCAAACAGGTCTCACAAAAATCCACAAGAGTGACAGCTGTAAAAGTAGGATATACGACTTTTAAAAATATGATAGCGAACAATAAATTAGCCGGCCCCCTACAAAGAGCAGGACGCTCTTAAGGGCCTCTTTAAAAAACACAGATTCCACGAGCTTTCTAAAGGTAAGGAGAGAGGAAACCTGGTGCATTAATACAGGTAAAGCCTTCCAGAGCCTTGGAGCCACCACGGAAAAGGCCCGGATCCTAGCGTGTGTGGTTTTTTTTTCTTTTTTCTGGGCCTCACTGGGGATAGTCCCTTTCAACAAGAAAGCCTGGGAAGAACGGGTGTCAGATCTTAAGGAGAGAAACTCGACAGCGATCAAGGTCCCCAAGCATTCAAGGGGTTTATAAATACATTTGAAAACATGAAACAGGCTTCGTCTGGCCGAGAACAAGAGATCTAATTCCTCGTGGCGTCACGGAGAAAGAATGCAGGGAAATACAGCTCCAGGATTACAGTTTTGGTCTGCTTAATAACAGGTCCAATATCAACCAGATGGACTGGCCTTCTCTCTGGCCAGTGAAGCGATAACAAGGCTTCCCAGCCTGCCGACCGTCTGTGGCACGGAGGATGTCAGAGAGCGGAAATTCGTCAAGCAAAAGCTAATGTGACACACACCCCCCCCAATCCCCTCCCAACAAATTTATTTCCTCCAGCAAGGAAAAGAACATGTTAATTTGGTGCCCCTGAAAACCTCAAGGCGTGCCTATTCATCTTTTAAATAGACCATAGGCCTCCCACAGTTTTACACTAGAAAAATACAGTAGCACCTCCTTATCCACAGGATGATTCTCCACTGATTCACTTATAGACGATCTGAAAACATTACAAATATTAAAAGAAAAATCCGCCCAAAACATCTATTTTTAACAATGAAATCGCCAGAACTGGCCCCTAGAGAGAGCCAGAGGCCATGCTATGCATAGTGTTTGCTATCAAAAGAGTACAGTGGCGCCTTGACTTACGAACGCCCCGACGTACGAACATTTCGACTTACGAACAGCTCCGTTCGCAAAATTTTGCTTTGACTTGCGAACGGAGCTTTGACTTACGAACAAACAAAAAAAACCGTGGGGAAAGCGGGAAATGGACTTTGGACTGCCTGGTACTGTAATTTTAAAATGTAAAAATTGGTTTAAAAGGTCCTTGGTTTGGTTTAAAGCTGCTTGGTTTTAAAGGTGTTCTGTTTAAAAGGTGTTCGTTCCCTCCCTCCCTCCTTTCCTGTCCTTTTTTTTAACCTAAGTCATCTTAGGTTAAAAAAAAAAATTCTCCCCCTAGTGGTAGAGGACGGATTAACCGGTTTTGCATTAGTTCCTATGGGAACGAATGCTTCGACTTACAAACGGCGCCTCGACATAAGAACAAAAAACAGCCGGAACGGATTAATCGGTTTTCAATGCATTCCTATGGGAAATGCTGATTTGACTTACGAACGTTTTGACTTAGGAACATCTTCTGGGACGGATTAAGTTCGTAATTCAAGGTACCACTGTATTCTTTTTCAGCATCTGCAGGGGCGGGGAACTGATCCCTAACAGATAGAGGGGGTCCTCTTGTACACTCAAACCCTTTTTTAGACCCCGATTTCTGAGCACTTCTGGGTTTACTGCCTTTTCAGGGGTCTACAAGGTCCCCAAGGGTGGCAAAGTCAGAAAATCTGGACCTGGACCGTGTCCACCCCACTCTTAACGCTCTAAATGCAGAACCAGGCTGCCGAAATCTCAGCGGGATGAAGGGGCACTCTTCGGTCCCTCTGGCTGCACGTGATAACCAGCGTAGGGTTGTGGGGGGGGGGGGGGAGAGAAGGGATAACAAACCAGCCCTCCCCTGTGCTTCGGAACCAGGGAGGAAAGTCAGAGCTTACTTCCTGCCCACTTCGGCGAAGGCCAAAGAGTGGACCGTCTTGCAGGTCACGTTCCGGGGGAAGGCGCGCAACCCCTGCTCCGCGATGGTCTTGTTGAACGCCAAGTAGAGGAATTTGAGGTTGGACCACTTTTCGGCGTACTTGATCAGAGTGGAAGTCTTCCCGGTGCCTAGTGCGAGGAGGAGAATCCCGAGTCTTTTGGGTCAGGCTTTATAACGCAACTTATTATGCCAACCGAGCGCCTTCCTGAGGCGTTGGACTACAACTCCTATCATGTCGCCTGGCTAGGGGACGATGGGACCTGTAGCCCAACACACACGGAAAAGTGTCAGGTTGGGAAACGCCCTTCTAAGTGGGAGAGGGGGTGGCATCTCATTGAATTGGGGGTTTTTTGAGTGATCTCTGTAATCCAAAATCCACACACACACCCCCCCCCAAGGACTTGAAGGACTGCACTTGCTCCCATGATCCCGAACTCTTTTCTCTCTCTTAAAAATGGATTTTTTAAACTGAAAAAGCCGCATTGTGCCCTCTAGTGGCCATTAATTATTTTTTTTCAGTTGGAGGATGTTAAAAATGAGCCCAGTCATTGGGCACATTTGAGCCACTGGAAGCCACATGCAGCTCATGATCAACATCGCGCCCACCACCAATCATAGCTGTTTTGGAAGGGTTTCCAGGCTGGTGGGTCTCTAAGGGAAAGTGAGCAGAGAAGACTTTTTTAAACGACAGGGGAGAGATTTGGGTGCATGCGGGCCACAATGTCAGATGCCAGCTTCATCATCAGAAAGCAATCAAACGTTGCCCCTCTTGAGACTCATTCCTTCAAAGCTGCAGGGTCTGCACACTCTGACACTGCAGACGACACCTGCTGACCCTCCATAAAGAAAAGCAAAACTGTGAAAAAATGGGCACCTTGTGTTAAAAGAACCCAACAACTGGAACGAGAGTTTTCTTCAGAGATCAAGCGGGCTTCGTGTAGACCCTGACTCTTTAGAGCGGGAGAGAAAAGGTCACAGCCAGACTATCACAGCGGAAAGACAGGCAAGGTCCTTTTAAAAATACGCCTTCCCAGAGTGAGTTGTGAAGACTGCCCCACGTCGGAGAGGCCTTACCTGCAAACGCCATGATTTTCACAACCTGCTTTGGTTCGATGGCATGGTTTATGATCTGTTGCTGCTCCGAGGTGGGACGTATCTCCGGTCGGCTGCTAAAGAGAAACCCGAGTTAATCCAGTAAATCACGCTCAAATTTTGGGATGAGGAACAGCCGGCCAGATGGCTGTCAGATGACACCTCTCACCGCCCTTCAACCGTGGTCATGCTGGCTGGGGATTCTGGGAGTTGAAGTCCAAAACCTCGGCTGGAAGTAATATTGGGGTTGAGGTAAGGCCAAGGTTCTCAGCCCCTTCTCCCTCCCCTCCGTCCCAAGCCAGGAAGCCACAGAAGTTCTCTTGAGGGACTGCAGGCTTCCTTCGGACGACTCCCCAGCATAACAAAGCAAAGTAAGCGGCTACTGCTTTCTCCATCTCGTCCTGCTCTGCTGGCCATCCAGTAGCCGGCATTTTTCAGAAACACAGAATAATGGAGTCCGTCCCCCACCCCTGCTGAAGGCAGGAATCCAGATCTGACAGATGGTTGTCCTATTTTCTCTTGAAGGGCAGGAAACTTTAGGGGTGTCGATGGAACAAAATGCCACGGCACCTTGAGAGAAGCGGCTTCCTTCCCTCAACCTTCTCTCCCAATTATCTCGGTTCTGGGTCCCTTTTCCTTTCTGATGGAGAAGGCCTTTCCCTCTCCCTTACCCACCCTTCAACCAACCTTCCTCCTGAGCCTCTCCAGGCTCCCCCGCCTGCGATCTAGAAGGAGGCTCAGCTGGACCCACCAAAACGAGCTCTCCACACCCCTGCACTGAATGAGGTAGATCGACAGAGGAAGGACAGGATCTGTTCCGGATCCTCCCAGAGTGCAGGATAGCTAAGAATGGGCTCAAGCAACAGGGAGCCAGATGGGGGCTGGATATCAGGAAAAACTTCCTAACTGTTAGAGCAGTACGACAATGGAACCCATGATCTCAGGAGGTTGGGATTGCTCCAACCTTGGAGGCCTTCAAGAGAAAATTGGGCAACCACCTGTCAGATCTGCTTTGATTTGGATTCCTGCCTTGAGGAGGGGATTGGACTCGATGGCCTTATAGTCTCCTCCCAACTCGTGATTCTTTGATTCTATATAATATTTTAGCTACTGTTTTAATCATATTTCGGTTGCTAGCTTTGCAGCCGCATAGTTGGGATTTTTAGCAACTGCTCTTTTCCTAGGTCTTGGTTTTGCATGCCACCAATTTTATTCAAAGAGTTACCGTGTTTCCCCCGAAATAAGACAGGGTCTTATATTAATTTTTGCTCCAAAAAACGCATTAGGGCTTATTTTCAGGGGATGTTTTATTTTACAGTCATGTCATCTTCTTCTGGTTGCTGCACAAGGGTGGAGGGCGGGGTTTCACTTAACTGGGGCTTATTTTTGGGGTAGGGCTTATATGACGAGCATCCTGAAAAATCCTACTAGGACTTATTTTCAGGTTAGGTCTTATTTTCGGGGAAACAGGGTACTTTAGTTTGATTGGCACTGTACTGATTCCAACGGCTTTAGTGAAAATGGAATGACAGTTTGCTTTGCGTGGGAAAACTCCTCCATTTAACAACTGGCTTGATTTTTTGTGAATGTGATCGTTTTCTTAAGGGAATGTTGCTGTTCCGATTTCTACTTGAAAATGAACTAACAGAAGACAGTCCTGATTTCTCTCTGTCCTCTGTGTCAAACGTAAATGAATCGTCCCATTAATTGTACCTGCAAGTGACCTAGTGTCATTTTTTGGTTCTGCCCTCCTAACCACTAGGGTAAAAAGGACCTCAGCTTCAGCAGGGCACACAGCAGTTGAGGAGGCAAGAGTCGTGCCAACCCGCTATACGTATAAAGGGCATACAATGACCTCTGCTGCTAACATCGCCCTGTGCAGTTAGAATATTTCTGAACATTCCATGATGCCACAGCTCCTCAGCTAATCAATGGAAGGCATGCAAGCCAACCGGCCGTGGTTATTTCCATCCGTCATTATAGAAAGAGAAAGGACCTGATGCGTCTTTCACAGATGGCGTTGGACGATTCGGGCATTATGATTGCTGGGCTCCAGTTCGAATTCTCCAGGAGATACAGGCAGTAGAAAATATTGTAATGGATCCTGCAAGAACAGAAAACGGATAAATCCTGAGAGGTTCCTAACACTGTCCGTAATTTGACGTCTTTTTTTTTTGATAAAGGGCAACACAACAGTGCTCTAAATGAAGTGGGGAAAGTCCGACCCCATGGAATTGCAGAGAAGCGCTCTGCCAATGTTTCTTGAGAAAGGTCAGGACTTTAGGTCTTTAAACCCAGTAATGTTTGCTTTGACCAGCGGCAGCTCTCCAGGACTTTGAGCAAAGAGTAATTTCTCCAGTCCTGCCACCTAGCATTCTTTTCTTCACCTGCCAACTCCAGGGGTTGGCACCAGGAATCGTCTGTAGGCCAAGTGGACACTCTCCCATGAAGCTAAATCTCTCTCTCTCTCTCTCTCTGGGGTCATGCCATACCTATGCCTAGCATCTGTCTGGAACATGGTGTGTGTGTGAGTCTCCTATCAGGCAACCCTCAAAATATTGTAGTGGTGCAGCCAGCAGTTTGGACTCATAAAACAAAGTGGCTGAGATTTCTGCTTGAAAATGAACCAAGGGCTTCTGGCTTCCATGATTGCTGACTGCTGCCCACCTGGCTGAAGGCTAATGGGATCTGTAGTCCAAACATCTGGAGGTCATCAGGTGTTCTATCAGTAGCTTAGATCAGTGGTTCCCAACCCTGGGTCCTGGACTGCAACTCCGAGAATTTATTTTATTTATTTATTTATTCCATTTTTACCCTGCCCATCTAGATTTGGGAATCTACTCTGGGCGGCTTACAAAATATTAAAAATAAAAACAACATTAAAATAACTTTGGTCGTAAGAACAGAAGCCTTTACCACCAGCTGTGCCAGCCAGGATTTCTGGGGGTTGTTCTGAGATGTTTCCCAAGAACATCTGGGGACCCAAGGTTGGGAACCGCTGGCCTAGATCAGTGGTTCCCGACCTTGAGTAACCAGATGTTCTTGGACTGCAATTCCCAGAAATCCTGACCAGCACAGCTAGTAGTGAAGGCTTCTTGGAAATGCAGTCCAAGAACACGGGGTGACCCAAGCTTGGGAACCATTGCTCTAGACAGATGTGTAAGTTCCAAGACCCATAAAGAGCAAAACCAGAGAGGGTTGGAAGTTCACCTCCTGTTCTGACATGCAGGTATGGTGGGAAGTGATGTCACACAGGGGGGTTTACGGAGCACCTGGGAAGGGCTACATTCTGCTCACCCACCCCTGCTCCGGAGACATACCGGTTATTGATGAGCACCTCCTTCACTCGCATGGCAAAAAGCAGGGTGGCCATACAGTACAAAGCCTCCATGACGTCCATCGGCGAGAGAGTCGAGCTGGGTCTCTGAAGACAACCTGCCAGCTCCTGGATCTCCCGAACGCTTCCGGATAACAGCACGATCGCCGACATCACGGCCCAAACGTACGAAGCCTGGAAAGGCCAAGGAAAGGAAGTTCCACCAATTAGGGTGGAGCAGGTTTTGGAGATAGATGTGCAAAAAGGAACAAGACCCTGCTGGTGCCAGCACGGAGCTGAAGAACCCTCCGGCGGAAGGAAGTCCAAGGGGCTTTTCGAGAATTCAAGGCACGGCCACTAAGGGCCAGTCGCGCCAACAAGCTTTGTTATACCCATTTCACAGATGGGCAAGTAGAGGCGGTGAGTGGATGGCTTGTACCACATTAACTGCTCAGTTCAACATGGACAAGGTGCGCCTCACAACTCACTTTATACATTCATGGTGGAAAACAGCTGAAGTCAATTTCACAAAAGGTCTTAGAAGCCACATTCCAGTGGCAGAAGCACGGGTAAATTTAAAAGTGCACGTGTTTATCATGACAGGCCCCTTAGTCAGCTCCTCCTCCCAAAGGAGAATCAAACAATGCAGGGGTGATCCTGATCCACATATGAAAAGCAGGTCTTTGGCAAAGCTAATGGTTCTTCGTTGCCTATTCAAAACCAAGCCTCCCTCCAAGGTTTTGCATTACAACACAGACCGTTTGCAGAATAGATTTGTGGAATCCTAGAATAACTGAGTTGGAAGGGGCCTCTAAGGCCATCCAGTCCAACCCTCTGTTCAAGGCAGGAATCCAAATCAAACCAGATCTGACCGGTGGTGGTCCAAGTTTCTTTTGAAGGCCTCCAGCGTTGGAAAGTTCACCACCTCCCGAAGTCATGGGTTCCATTGCCGTACTGCTCTAACACAGTTAGGACGTTTTTCCTGATATTCAACCAAAGTCTGGCTTCCTGTAACTTGAGCCCATGGTTGCGTGTCCTGCACTCTGGGATGATCGAGAACAGATCCTGCCCCTCCACTGTATGACAGTCATCAGAGCTGGCCACAATAGCCTAAATGGATCAAAGGTCTCACTCAAGATAAAGCAGCTTCCTCAGTTCTTAGGACCTGAACCCAATGTTTAATGGCAATTCTAGAAAGACTTTTAGGTAGCAGATTTGCGTTCTGTATGTAAGATTCCATAATCAACAGTGGAACCCATGACCTGCACTCTGGGATGATCGAGAACAGATCTTGCCCCTCTTCTGCATGACAGCCTCTCAAGTATTTGAAAAGTGTTTATCACATCACCCCTCAGTCTTTTTTTCTCAAGGATAAACATGGCCAATTCTTTCAGTCTTTCCTCATAAAGCTTGGTTTCCCCCCTTCTTGCCCTCCTCTGAACTTCTTCCAATTTCTCAGCATCCTTCTTGGAGTGTGGAGTCCAGAACTGGCAACAGGACTCCAGATGAGGCCTTGTTGTTGTTTAGTCGTTCAGTCGTGTCCGACTCTTCGTGACCCCATGGACCAGAGCACGCCAGGCCCTCCTGTCTTCCACTGCCTCCCGGAGTTGGGTCAAATTCATGTTGGTCGCTTCGATGACACTGTCCAGCCATCTCGTCCTCTGTCATCCCCTTCTCCTCTTGCCCTCACACTTTCCCAACATCAGGGTCTTTTCCAGGGAGTCTTCTCTTCAATTAGATGAGGCCTAATCAGTGCCAAATAGAGGGGGACTAGTACCTCCGAAGTATACTGATCTTGCAAAAACCCATCTCTCACCAAACCACAGGGACGATTGTGGCTGAGCTCAAAAGAAAACTTTGCACAGAAGGGGTGCAAATAACATCATAGCCCCTGCTCCCCCAAAAGCCCCTTGGTTTTGATCCGGTATGTTTGGCTGCACTACACTACTGGTAACTGGGCAAAAATGGTGGCGTCAAAATAACAGTCTGGCCGAGCTGTAAACTCTTACCGTTCGTCTCTAATTCTTCTTTTAGGTTGGGAAAATTAGGTATTTGGCTGCAAAGCCAGAGGCTGGGAATTAGATCCTCCACTGTACCTCCTGGGGAAAAAGCAGCTCAGCCCTACAGCACCTCCAGAAGAAGGGAATGGTGAACCACTTCTGTATGTCCCCTACCCAGAAAACCCTGGAAAGAGTTGCCCTAAGTTGGAAAATCGCCTTGATGGCAGGAAATCTCCAAACGATGGGGCTAAGGGATCGCCCTCTGTTTGCTCGAAATTGTTATGCGTCACAGTTCTCCAAACCTTAACAATGGGTGGGAATGTGGGATCTGTCCATCCTTATCGGCAAGGACCGACTTAGTTCTGGCAATAATCTCGAAAGATCATCCAGCTGTAAATACTTGGGTTTACTGAAAGCAGACCAAACGAACTCGAGCTTCTGCAGAGGCCACACATCAAATACACCCCTGATCGGTTTCTGTGTTTCTCTTCCTTAGGAAGACTTTAGGGTTGGAGTATCTACCCTGGGTTTTCAGCAGAACCCCAAGATCCATCAGCCAGAGATTGATGGAGAATAAAGAACTCAGGAAGGTGGGCACAGAATTGCGGGGCGGGTTGGGCCTCCCACCACACGGGAGTTGCTATGCGTTGCCAGGCCATGGCACCACCTCCGACTCAAAAACGCATTTTTCAGTGACACCCCGAAACTAAAAAAATAAATAAACAGAACCCTACAGAGGAGGAGGAGTGGAACACCAGACAGCTATCCAGTTCTTGATCGTAGGGGAACGTATGAAGCGACACTCTTAAAAGGATTCTGCATTTACTCTTACCTGGGGACTTTGCATGTCAGGCAGCCTTCTGGTAACACAGAGCTCCGCCATGGGAAACAGAGAGTGACTTCTCAGACACCGGAGGATGGCTTCAGGGTCCCGGCAGCGCTGGCTCTTCAATGCAGCAACACAGCTGTGTGAAAATCAGCAGAGGATAGAGGAAGAGGTACAGACCACCGGGTCAGTTCGCTTCGTCTTGCCGATACGGTCCAAAAGACCTATTTTTATGTCCTACGGTTGCCCCTGGCCAAACGAGGGTTTGGAAAATCGACTCTGTTGAACAACTGGTCTCAGAAGACACAGCCAACGTCTGAGTTATAACCCAAAAAGAAACTTTTCCAAGATCGGGGTTGAATAGACTTTGGAGGTTTTTGAACTTATGCAAACCCCTGCAAACCCTATTCAGCTGAAGTGTAAGTAGACCAAGAGGATGCGAGACAAGCCAACGGTTCCCTCTTTCAATCTCAAGAGAAACAACAATGACCAATCACCCTATTTCTATGCTTCAAAGGTTGCCGTGCCTATATAACAGGACTGGGCAACCTGTGACCTTCCAGAGGTTACTGGATTACAATTCCCATCATCCTTCACCATGCAGGCTGGGATAACATAAGGACCTAAGAAGAGGCCTGCTGGATCAAGCCAAGGGCCCCTCGAGTCCAGCTCCCTGTATCTCACGGTGTCCCCACCAGATGCCTCTGGGAGCACACAAGACAACTGGATACCCGTCTCCTGATCCCCCTCCCCTGCATCTGGCATTTGGAGGTCCCTTCCTTCGAAGCCTGGAGATTATACATTCCCATCATGGCTTGTCACCTGCGATGGACTTTTCCTCCAGGAATCTTTCCAATCCCCTTTTCAAGGCCTCTAGGCCAGATGCCATCACCACATCCTGTGGCAAGGAGTTCCACAGACTAGCCACACGCTGGGTCAAGGAAGATTTTCTTTGGTCTGTTCTCACTCTCCCAACCCTCCATTGGAGTGGAGGTCCCCTGGTTCTGGTCTTGCTTGAGAAGGAACAGAGCTTCCCTCTCTCCACTTGATCCATCCCCTGCATCATTTTATACGTCTCAATCATGTCCCCCCTCAGGCGCCTTTTCTCTAGACTCAAGAGCCCCCAAGCGCTGTAGCCTTTCCTCATCAGGGAATGTGCCCCGGCCCAGTCCTCATCTGAGTCGCTCTCTTCTGCACCTTTTCCAGTTCCACGATGTCTTTTTTGAGGTGCGGTGACCAGAAATGTACACAATACTCCAGGTGCGGCCTTACCACCGTTTTGTACAATGACGGGAGATGCAGTCCGGCAATACCTAGAGGGTCATTATATTCCACACACCCATTCTACATCAGTAGAATATAGCCTAGCAAGTGATGGCTAACCATGTGGCATGCCTTAAAGAGGACAATTGTGAGTCATGCTGTCGCTGAGTAGCATCAACTCCTTCTCTGGCCAGGTCAGCATCCTATGACCTTGACAAGATAAGCTAGAGATAGAATTTTGGGATTTCTTTTGGACTATAAATCCAATTCTGGGAATTCTACATGATAGGCAGATATCTTACAGACATCTAAATGTAGCTCACCCGGGAGAAGGGCCTTAACAGGAAGACTCTGAGGCGGAGCTCGGCCTAGCTCTGCTTAGCTTCCTGTTCAGAAAGAAAGCTCCCAGGTAGCACCGGGGCAGGAACAGGAAGCTTGGGTGGAGCTACTAGGCCTTAAAAGCTTCCCAGTTCAGGCCTTTTTTCCCAGGTGAGCCACATTTAGAGCTCTGGAAGATATCTGTCTGTCAGGTAGGACTCCCACAGTGGAGAATTCGTTGATTTGCAGCCCCAAAAGTCCAAAAATCCCATCCCTACGCTAAGCTACTCTTAGAACAAGAGGTTTGTAACTGTGGGATACAACATGCCGTTTCTTTCTAACCCCGTGGCTCTCACCAAGCTTGGGACACGACATTCGTGAAAACAGCGTTCAAATGTATTTCATACAGCAAATTCTTCCTCTGGTACGCAAATCCTTTCGAGGAGAAAAGCAGGGTAAAAATATTTGAAATAAATAGGTCCCAGAAATACATGCAACCTGAATATTTCTGGTTCCTTTTTGTGTTTGAACATCACTGCATACATAATAGGAGCTGCCTTTGTCTAGCACAAGAACACGATAATGGGATAAACAAGACAGTATAGCCAATATCTTGTCGTACAACTATTTAGGAAGCCAAGACTCACCGTATAAATCCCAGGATGGGCTGATTCTGCACTTGGCATAAGCCGTATTGCTCCAGAATTGCCAGAACGTTAGAAGCCGCCCCAGCTTCTTCCTTCATATACTGATGGTACAGTTTCTTCCAGGGAATGAACTGAAATGTCAAAAGAAATTCATCACCCTGAAAACTGTTTTTAATGGACCTATTATCTCTTTTAGAGATGTAATTCATCTGGAATACCTCCCGCGCGGGGCCCATGATTTAAAAAAAAACAAGTGAAATATGCAAGGCAAGTGTAGAAAACCTCCAGGATCAAGGGGGCAATTTTGCCATGGGGTAACCTCCAACTGGCTTAAGTCCTCTCCCAAAATATGATTTTTGGCCACCATTCCCAGAGTCCTTCAGAATGCTTTATCTCCTTTCTTCGGCAGGGGAAAAATAATTAGGATGCAAGAAACGTAAACAGATCACACAAACCCGGTATTCTCCATTTCTTTGGGTCTAAGAGGAACAGAGGCCATCGATTTCTTCACGATGCCACATCATCTTTATCTAATTTGCCAGAGAGGTAGGAAATGCACCTAACATATTTTTATGTACGACACGTTGTTGTTTTCGCAGGAAATCTAGAACAGGGCTTGCTTGGGATGATTCACGTTTTGGACCACAGATCCCAGCATCCTCCAGCCCTCATGGTCTCTCCTCAGGGATTCTGGGAGCTGTAGTCCAAAACAGATTTCCACAAGCAGCATCGTGTCAAAGCAGCTGCTCCTTCCATATAGAATTTGTGGGTTCCTTGAGCACCAAACGCCACGAGCCACGGACAAGTCGAGAAGGGGGTAGCTTACCTGTGGGTCCGAGATGATCCGATGCCAACGATGACACACCAGGCTAAGGCTCCGGTAGAGATCCACAGCGGGCATCAAGGCAAAGATTTCCTGGAGGACTTCATCGGGCAGCTGGTCCATGCATCCCTGAGGCACATCCCAGTTCTTCGTTCCCAGGAGCCCAAAATATACATCCGGAAGTGGGTGAATCTCCACGCCGTCACCTTCCTGTTTAACATTCCCATGGCCCAGCGGGCACTCCAAAAAGAGTTGATTTCTTGGGTCCCACTGGCCATCGCCTGCATGGCTGTGGTTGTCTCTCTGGGAGAAACATGGCCGTTTTCTAGAAGTCTCCGGAGCCACGGAGCCTTCCAGAAGGGAGCACGAATCCTCGTCACTCAAGAGTTCCTCATCCTGAGCCTTTAAGGATTCCAGAGGCTCCTCAGCTTTGATTTTGCGGCTTCTCGACATGTCAGCCGGACATCTTGAGGAGGCGCTTCTGCGTCTGAAGTAGTCGGTGATGCAGCTTTGGCGGCCCGCTCCTCCAACAGAGACAGAAAGGAAGAACATGGCAGATGGTGCCAGCCAGGAGACAATAGAATTACTATACTCATGTATTTGCTAACCTTGTTCTAAAACAGAGGGGTGCAAATGAAATTTCACAGGGAATAAGTGCCAAGTTCTACACCGAGGGGGGAGAAAACGCCACATTACAAGACGAGGGATACTTGACTCAGTAATACCACGAATGGGAAGGATCTTGGAAGGGTCGTAGATCACAAGCTGAATATGAGCCAACAGTACGACGTGGCTGCCAAAAGGGCAAATGGCATTTTAGGCTGTATTAATTGAAGTCTAGTTTCCAAATCCCGCGAGGTGCTAGTCCCCCTCCATTCAGCACGGGTTCGGCCTCACCTTGAGTGTTGTGTCCAGTTCTGGACACCACACTTCAAGAAGGATGCCAACACACTGGAGCAAGTTCAGAGGAGGGCAACAAGGCTGATCGGGGGACTGGAAACCAAGCCCTAGGAAGAAAGACTGAAAGAATTGGGCCTGTTTAGCCTTGAGAAAAGAAGACTGAGGCGAGATAGAATCACACTTTTCAAATCCTTGAAAGGTGATCATACAGAGGAAGGGCAGGATCTGTTCTCGATCATCCCAGAGCGCAGGACACATAATAATGGGCTGAAGCTACAGGAAGCCAGATTTTGGTTGAATACCAGGAAAAACTTCCTAACTGTTAGAGTAGTAAGGCAATGGAACCCATGACCTCAGGAGCTGGTGAGCGCTCCAACACTGGAGGCCTTCAAGAGAAAATGGGACCACCATTGGTCAGATCTGCTTTGATTTGGATTCCTGCCTCGAGCAGGGGGTTGGACGCGATGGCCTTAGGAGCCCCTTCCAACTCACTTATTCTCTTCTATGAAAAAGTTCAATCCCAAGGACCACAACTGGGTCCACAGGAGAGGGGGCAGGAGGGCTACATACCTCCACACACTGGTGGTGAAGGAAGGTCCAACTCTGCCCCCATATGGGGTTACCAAAACAAAAGTACCAGCTGGGAAGAGGGTTTAATTCCCCCCCCACCCCAGCAATCCTGCATGAAGTCATGGACCACAAGCAAAATGCTGCTTTTAGTTTGTGGGGGGGGGGGATCCTGGGTGTATACAGTCCAGAAAAAGAACTTTTCCCAAGCTGCAGGTTTCCTTCCTTCCCTTCCCTTTCCCCCTTCCTTCCTTCTTTCCTTCCAATATTTATACGCCACCTTTATAAGCGGCTTACAACATTAAAAGAAATAAAATTAAAAAGCCAAACAATAAATGATTACAAGATTTAAAAAAGCATTCAACCAGTATCGTATTATTAAAACTTACAATAAGAACAAAATTAAAAAATCAAGTAAAACACAGAATAACAAGGTCCCTTTTAAAAAATCCCCTTGGTCAACCCGTTATTTAAAGGTTTTCAAAGAAGTAGCCATATTCGTCTTGAAAGTATGGCACAGCAAAAGTAGAAACAAAAAATTAAATAATAATCATCATCATCTGGGGACAGCCTAAAGACTTCACGTGTGAAGAAGCAGATGTCCCCACGAAAGCTCACACTGACATAAGAGTAAAGCTATCCATTCTGAAGGAAATCAACCCTGAGTGCTCACTGGAAGGACAGATCCTGAAACTGAGGCTCCAATACTTTGGCCATCTCATGAGAAGAGAAGACTCCCTGGAAAAGACCCTGATGTTGGGAAAGAGTGAAGGCAAGAGGAGAAGGGGACGACAGAGGATGAGATGGCTGGACAGTGTCATCGAAGCGACCAACATGACTTTGACCCAACTCCGAGAGGCAGTGGAAGACAGGAGGGCCTGGCATGCTCTGGTCCATGGGGTCACGAAGAGTCGGACACGACTAAACGACAACAACAAAACCTTTACAGTGCCACCGTTGTTTTTTTAGGTTTTGATTTTACCAGTATATGCAATTGAGCCCGTGTGAATTTTAAACCTAACAGGACATCTGTGGGATATTTTGACAGACAAGGATGTTGCCACAGCCCGGCTGTTGCAGTCAGACCTCACACGGCTTCAGGGAAGGTAAGACACGTACCTGGTGTGCCTCTTTGATGCTTCTTCCTCCTGGGAGTGGGGTAGAGGCTTCTTCGGCCGTTTTGTCCTGGACGGAAAGGCTGTGTCAAGGACGCGATGCCTTCTTGGCTTTGGCTCAAAGCTTCGCAATCGCTGGCTGTCAGGTGGACTTTCTTGAAGCGCCTCACTGCCACCACCAAAAGGAAATAAATCGCACTTTGTTTTAGCTTATTTCACCTTAAGAAAGTCCACTAAGTGCAAGAACATTTGCTCAAACGGGAGGCCAAAATCCTGTTACTTACAGGTGTAATGGCAAGAGTGTAAATCACAACAGTGAATTGCCACTAGCTAGAGAGTCAGTGCTTGTATTCTTTGTCTCGAGCCAGTGGTGTGACTGGGTGCAGCACAAGGAATAGGACAAGCACCTCCTTAACCAGTTGTGATTTACCTCCGTGAATTACTTCACTGCACTTATGCCAGCGTTCATAAGCAATAGGATTCTGGCCCCTGTGGATTTTTAAAAATCATTTATATTTATCTCTCACCTTCCCTCGAATGAGCTCAGAGCAGTGTACACGAAAGACAATCGACCCTCTCAACCTCAGATCCATGCAGTGACTAAGAGACTGATGTCAGTCACCCAGATACTCCCAGATACTCTTAATAATAACAGCCAGAATCCTAAGGATGCTTATACGCATGCAAGAGGAACTACTGTGGCTAATGGACAAGTTATAGAGTGCATGCAACCTGGACACCCGGCCTGTAATCAGGCATGTTTTTATTATTATTATTATTATTATTATTATTATTATTATTATTATTATTAACTCACTTCATTTTGTTTCAAACAGTATAGATAATACGTACATATAAAAAAGAGGAAAAGGGAAAAAACATAAAACCAAAGACTAAAAAAAAAAGAAAAATAAAATACTTGAGGTACAGAGTTCACCAGACACTATATTTGCTGTTATTACATTCTTTTTCTTTATCGATCTGTTTATCATTCGTATATATATCATTACCCATATATATATCTCAACTTTCTTTATCTCTTTTACGAGTCATTTTACGTATTCTTGACATACAACCAGAACTTGGTGAATCAGACACAGCAACTCCTGTGATTGCCCGGCACACGGGTGAATATCGAGCCGCATTGTGAACAATAAATACGTGCCAGAATGTCAAATCCAGCTTATGGTGATCATCCCTGGGACGAAATATTCAGAAGTGCTTTTCCAGTCCCTCCTTCCAGTCATGCACGGAGACTCCTATGCAGCTCACCACGTAAGCTAGTAGTGCATGTAACTCCATTAGCCATATATGCTCTGGGTGCCCACACCTGACCCCCTCTCCTTGGAAGCACAGAGGGATTTGAACTCCCAACTTGCCATTCTGTAGCTAGATGCCCCAACTCACTGAGCTAAGGCAGCTCGGGTTAAACATGCATCTTTTATTCATCGCATTTATATCCCATCTTTGCTTATGTGCGTTCCGCAGCGTAAACAGAGCTTACTCTATACTAACTGTGATCATGACTGGAGTCTACAGATAAGCAACTCCCGGTATGAATTTCCCCTTTATCACAACCATGCTATGCAGACTGAAACAAACCATCTTATCTTTGTCCCACTCCTGCACTGCCGGCCACATCATCATCATCTTAGCGCTCGAAGGGGCAAACTGACTTAACTTACAGGGTTGGGGGTAAGGATCACAGAGAGACAACATGAACAGCTATTACCATTGTTATTTTTGCACAGCCCCAGCTGTGCAGTGGGCCTTTACAAAACGACAGGCCTTCTCTGCTGAATATATTTCGGTCTAAAATCCTACACAGGGAAGACCACGGAGGAAAAGCAGGAGCTTCTGAGATTAAAGCACACAGCACGCATGAATGCATGTTGGGTTTAGTGATGCACATTTATAAAACAACGCCATATATCTTTTCTCAAACAGAAAGATGCGTTCAGTTTATCCTAGTGAAGAGGTATAGAATAGACAAGCACAGGATAAGAACTCATAGGATAGGATAGGATACTTGATAAATGGAAAAGGGAATATATAACCTAAGGCTCGTAGAGGTTTCAGCAGAAAAAAATGGGACAAAATAATGCTATGTAGGTTTTCTAGGTTTTACTTTCAGACCCAAACAGTGGCTCTAAAGATAAATTTTTCAGAACTTCTCCAGGTCAATTCTGACTTTATTTCTGATTTACAGCAACCTTTCCCAGGGTTTTCTAGGTAGAGGATACACAGACGTGGCTTATGATTCCCAGCTCCAGAGACAGAGGTTGGGAATTCAGTTCTCCATGGGGCTCCTTGGGAGTAGAAGCCAGCCTGGGTGGCCTTGGGCAAACGGCACAGTCCTAGGGTGTCCCGAGAAGAAGGGAATGGGAAACCACTCCTGAGTCTTCATGACCTAAAAAAAAAAAAAAAAACCCTGGAAAGGGTTGCCATAAGATGGAATCACCTTGATGGCATGCAATTATTAAGCTGGCTGGACAGCTCAGTGGCTTAGGTCTGCAAAGTCAGAGGTTGGGAGTTCAATTCCCCCCACTGGGAAGAGCCAGCCTGGGGAGCCTTGGGCAAGCTGCACCATCCCAGCGCATCCCCAGAAGAAGGGAATGGGGAACCACTTCTGACTATGCTTTACTTGGAAAACCCTGGAAAAAGGTCTCCCTACGTCAGGATTGACTTGACAGCACAGTGGCTTAGGTCTCTGCCTGCGGAGCCAGAGGTTGGGAGTTCGATTCCCGACTGCGCCTCTTGTGAGGGGAGCCAGCCTGGGGAGCCTTGGGCAAGCTGCACACAATCCCAGGGCTGCCCCCAGAAGAAGGGAATGGGGAAACCAATTCTGAGTCTATCTGGAACCCCTTGAAAAAGGGTGGCCACAAGTGAGACTTCACCTAAGGGACACATCATGATGATGATGATCCAGGTCAGACACACACACCCCAGAGCAAAGGTCACACAAGCCACCCTGTGTTAGCCCACCTTTTCTTTCTAGCCCTATTTGAGACCCCCATCCCGGAAAACAAAAAGCATGCACACAAAACAGAAAATAAATATATATTTTTCCAGGCTTTCAGCCCTCGAAAGCACCCGATTAGTACTTAACTCCAGGGGGATGCAAGAAAGCAAGAGGGAAACTAAAAATGCACCGGGTGAGCTGCTGCAGCAGCAGCCAAAGGAAGAGAGAGAGCAACGAGATCCTATCTATAGGAAAGAAGGGATCCATTGCAAACCGAGGTAATCGACCAACCAACCCCCCAAAAAAACTTTTGCTAACTTCCTTGGAAAGGTTTAAAACAGGTCCTGAAAAATCAAACCCCCAAAAGCACAGGGCTTCCTCGTTCAGACCTGGCACTTGCGGCCCTCCACCTCCGGTTGGATGACAACTCCCATCTGCCTGCGCTAGGGGTGCAGGATGATGGGGACCAGAGTCCCACACTTTTTGGAGTCTTGCCCACCCCCTGATCTGGAAGCACGTCGTGGGAGCTCTGCCTAGGTAGCCCAAAAGAAGGATCCTCAGGGTCATTAGCTGTTAATTAATAGCCAATTACGGCTGGGATGACCCCGCCCCCTACTTACTGTGATCCTGGGGTGGCGGGAAGCTCCCCCCCCCCCCACCGACTTCACTTTCTTCTTTGCACGCGCCACCTAAACTTCTTCGCTGGCGCCACCTACCCTTACTGCCAGCCTAGGCGAGGAAGTCCGCCCTTCTCCTACGATTGACGCGCCAGCTAGCTAATCGTCAGCCAAAGGAGGTCGCAGGGGCTTAAGGCGCTGACTGAAGTTGACGAATGGCATGGCCTCTCGAGGAGGATTGACGGGTTCCTCGTCCCTCCCCTCCCAAAGGAAGCGCAGAGGCTGGGAAAGAAAGAAAGAGGTGCCGCGCCTTCCGCGCAGCTTTCACTTCCGGTTCCCATCGCAGCTCTTCGGCGCCCCCCATGTGCGGGGTAAGAGGCGGGGAAAGGCCGAGGGGGAGCCGTGCACGGGAAGAGTTTCCCCCCTCTCTTGTGGAGGATGGGAGAGGTAGTCCAACCCGTGTGCAAGCTGCTTGGAAGCGTTTCGGTTGTGTTGGACTACCCCTTCCATCTGGCTGAGAATGATGGGTGGTGTAGTCCAACCCGTGTGCAAGCGGGGAAAGCTGCTTGGAAGCGTTTCGGTGGTGTTGGACTACCCCTTCCATCTGGCTGAGAATGATGGGTGGTGTAGTCCAACCCGTGTGCAAGCGGGGAAAGCTGCTTGGAAGCGTTTCGGTGGTGTTGGACGACCCCTTCCATCTGGCTGAGGATGATGGGTGGTGTAGTCCAACCCGTGTGCAAGCGGGGAAAGCTGCTTGGAAGCGTTTCGGTTGTGTTGGACGACCCCTTCCATCTGGCTGAGAATGATGGGAGGTGTAGTCTAACATGGCCAGTATCCTACTGCAGATTTGCACCAGCGTAAACATAACTGCAGAATTCTTGCCTGCAATTTGCCAATAGTTATTGAGTCGCTGCTTGCTTTCCTGGCTTTGCAACTAGGAATGCCAGCTGGCAACTCATTTATTAGCGGCGATTTGCCACCAGGATTTACATAACACCACTTAATGCTGTCATAAATACACAATATTATTCTGGCCAGTATGTTTATTCTTTGGTGGGTTATTAAGTTTGTTTGGTAAACTACAGTTTATTTATTTTAAATATCTTTAATGACCTTAACATTCAAGCAGGGTCATCAAGGGAGATGCGGTCCTTGAGATACTGTAGCTTGAACCCAAGACATTTAGGGCTTTGTAGGTTAGAACCAGCACTTGAAATTGAAATAATCTGTGTATCCATATTCCTTCATGGACCTCCATCCATTCCCCCTCCTAATTCTTTTTCTTTCTTCCTTTTTCTCCCTTTACAGGAACCACAACATCTGTGACTGTGCTCAAGCGATGGGGGAAGGAGAATCCCAGAAATTGCTTCCCCGGTTAATTCAGGAAGGACAGCTCGCCCTTCTGAAGGAAGAGATTGCCAGTGTTGAAGATCTCGGCAGGGATGTGACGAGGAAGCACTTTGGCCGGTCGGGGGACACGTTACTCCATTACGCAGCCCGGCATGGCCAGCTGAGCATCCTCCGCTACTTAGTTGAGACCCTCCCAATGGACATTGAACTGTTGAATAATGATTACAAGCGGCCCCTCCATGAAGCAGCCTCCATGGGTCACCGGGACTGTGTCCTATACCTGCTGAACAGAGGAGCTACGGTTGACTGCCTGAAGAAAGCAGACTGGTGCGTTGATGGCGGTTGTTCTTCAGCTGTCATTCTGATTCATGTTGTTCAGTGTTTACAAAGGAGGCCTGCAACTAAATGTTGCAGCATGGAGTGTTTCCATTCAGAGTTTTGGAAACTCCATTCTACTCTCCTTCTGCCCTACAGTAAATTAATTAATTACTCTCTCCAAGTGGTAGCCAGCATTCTGGGTTCGCTGAGCACATCCAGTCCTCATTAGCTGTCTTGGGTATGGTATTTGAGCTGCTTAGAGTTTTCTGGACTTCTGCAGACCTTGGGGTTCGTTTGAGTCTGCTATAATTGTGGTAAAAGGTAAAGGTTCCCCTTGACATTTAGTCCAGTCGTGTCCGACTCTAGGGCGCGGTGCTCATCCCCGTTTCCAAGCCGTAGAGCCAGCGTTTGTCCGAAGACAGTTTCCGTGGTCACGTGGCCAGCGCGACTAGACACGGAACGCCGTTACCTTCCCACTGTGGTGGTACTTATTTATCTACTCGCATTTTTACATGCTTTTGAACGACTAGGTTGGCAGGAGCTGGGACAAGCGACGGGAGCTCACTCCGTGGCGTGGATTTGATCTTACGACGGCTGGTCTTCCGACCTTGCAGCCCAGAGGCTTCTGTGGTTTAACCTGCAGCACCACCACATCCCTGTTGCTGTAGTTGTGAGAATCATGTAAACATCCCCACCTGGAAAATGAGTTTGCTTGCTAGCCAGAGGATCTGTGGTGCTCATCCACCTTCTGTAGCTGGTGCATGCCTCCACGCTATCTAATGACAGCCACCATAAAGCCCCTGTGCTAAATTGGGGGTTGAGCTTTGAACTTATCAATTAGGATCCTTCTCCTGGATTATCCCTACTACCAAACAGCCAGTGCTCTCTTTTCACTGCTGTTAGATACCTTTTAAAAATGTTAGCATGCATCAATTGCAACACACTGCCTTTGTGACTCTGGTGACACTCCATAAACTGTGTATCCCAGCCCTGACCAGCAGTATAAATGGACGTGATGTCTTGTGACTGCAGTCTTCAAAAATGCAAAGCAGATTTGTAAACCCCAAATATGTTTTATCTAAAACAAACACACAAAAGAATAAGCAGTTTCAAAATGACAAGCTGTTAAGTTATTATACAGTCAAATACCCTTTTTACTTTTGTTTCCTCTTTATAGTTTAAACACATTCAATCCATTAGGTATGCTTAATGAATGCTTGTTTTTATACAAGTTCCAACAAGAACATGCTATTTTTCCATAGCTTCTTAACAGTACAGACTCTCTCATCTCTTTAACTCCACAGCTCTCTTACTCTTTCTCCTAATTCTCAAATTTCTGTGCCTGCTTCTCCCGGACTACTCAAATCCGCCTCACCTTAATCATAGCCTCTTTCTCGTAAAATTCTCTTTCTGGCTCCAAATGTGCCTGATCTTTTTCATATCTCTGTTCTATGTTTCCTTCACAGACTCACTCATCCACCTGCCGGGAATAATTCAATCCATCAGCTCATAGTTCCCGTCACAAATATTCCATCACCCCCTCAACTCTTTTAACTGTCTTTGCCGGCACACACACCACCTATAACTGCCGGTCAGATCCTGGCCATTGATCATGCCTTCCAATATAAACCTGTACACAAATATTTTTGCAAGACAGCATTGCCACAGAATATGACACCTTAAAAGTTTGGGGGGAAAGGCTTCACCCTGCTCATCTCTCTCCCAGGACTCCGCTGATGATGGCTTGTACGAGGAAGAACCTGGAGATCATCCGAGCCCTGGTCGAGCATGGCGCAGACCCGCAGCTGAAGAACAAAGACGGCTGGAATTCTTTCCACATCGCCAGCCGGGAGGGGGATCCTGGCGTCATCCAGTACTTGCTTGAGGTCTCTCCTGGCATCTGGGACACGGAGAGCAAGATCAAAAGGACTCCTCTCCATACAGCAGGTAGAGAGATCCTGAACCGCCAAATGGTGCTAAATCCAGAGAGGGACCCATCACCTCCTTCTGAGCACCTAGGTGGCCCTTAACTTTGGCCCACCCTTGGTGGCAATATTTTTTTTTAAAAAGCAAAGCGTGCTCCGTATATATTGCCCCATAGAGCTTAAAACACTCTCTGGGTGGTTTACAATTTATTTCTGCAGGCTGCACGTTGCCCTCCCTGCCTGCAACGAGTTGGGCTATGCAATTTACCAGCCTCAGAAGGGTGGAAAGCCGAGTCAGCCTTTAACCGGCTACCTGAGTCTGTTGGGGTCGAACTCAGGCCGTGTGCAGAGGCTTGACTGCAGTACTGCAGTTGAACCACTGCGCCATGGGGCTCTTAGACGTTTTATAGTTGCCAGGTGCGGGACACAATATAAAAGAAGCCAAAGGAAAATCAGTGGATCTCTAATGCAAGGCAATGATGAAATGAAAAGTGCAAAGCAGAACAACCTGTCTGAAAGTGTCAGATAAAATTATAGTTATGCAAAATCAGCCACATTTAGCCCTTTACGGAACAATGTATTTGCTCTGGATCTTCTACCAGCCCTCTAGTTGAAGCTCACTATGTGCAGCAATCTTTGCCTTAACCATTGAGAGAGAAAGACGTATAGCTACCTGTTCCAAGGAGCAGGTTCCTGAAGACTCCGGGGAATGTGCAGGACAATTGATCCAGGTGGGGAAAAAATCAGAGAAGAAAACATGTAAAATTAAATAGTAAGATCACTGTATGTGTGCATCTTTCTGTGTGTGTGTGTGTGTGTGTGTGTAAAAGGAATAAATAAATGGAAGCAATAAGGGAGGTATAGAACCTCCCAGAAGAAGCAAGCTAACTTATTGTAAAAAAAAGATTGTTTTCTTAGAATCAAGACACACTGAGGCCGAAAGGCCCCAGAGCAGTCAGTATCTGCAAAAGTAAAGATTACATGAGAAAAAGTGAACTGAAAAGCCTGTGAACGAATGTGGCTTTGAGCTCCTTTCACCCAAAGAGCCATTGTTTCCTGTTCCTCCAGCGCTTCTCATTTCCCTGCCTTCTGATTGGCTTCCTTCCTTTTGCCCCTAAAACTCAGTTCTGCCTTGGTCGACGGCAAAGCGGAAGTGCATGGCACCACCTTTCTTTATTCCCAGAAAGTAAACCGCCCCTTTCTCCTGCGGCCCACGATGTGACCGTAGCATCTGATTCAGGGTACACGCTGGACCTGGAGCCGCGGAAAGGATCGGATCCAGCCTGGTAGCCTCTCCACCTGGTTCCCTTGTCTTCCGGCTCAGCCGGAGCCTTGTGGCCCCAGCAAAGCTGGGTCTGTCTTTTTCTGCTCATTCCGTCATGCAAACGTCCAGGCTGGAAGGGACCCTCAAGCCCCTTTGGCCAACAGGAAACAGCCGATGGTGCTGTTTATGAAACAAACCAAAGATTTCCTCCACGCCGTTCCATAGGCAGGCCACTCCACTGGTCAGTAACCGAGTCCATAGACCAGTAATCTAGTCCATAAGCCAGTTCAGTCCGTGTGTCCAGACGATCTTGGATCCTAAAAGTGGGACATGATTAAGAGGGGAAAGCCCTAAACAGCAAGACATTGTCTACTCAACACACTTTATTTATTATTTATTTATTAGTTTTATTTATATGCCGCATTTCTCCCAACAAGGGACCCAAAGCGGCTCACAATATTAAAATTCACGCAATTAAAAACACAATAAGTTTAATATTAAAAGACAAATTAAACAATATATGATTTAAAACAATTAAAAGATTAAAACATGAAAACATGAAAAAGATTAAAATTATCTGCTAAAATGGGGTTCAAGGATTCAGTTATAATTGTTAAAAGCCTGCCTGAAGAGATGGGTCTTTAGCTTTTTTCAAAAGGATAAAACACTTCAAGTTCTGATTTATTCTTTTTGTGTTGGCACAAATCAAAAGTGAGGTGTGAGATCAGTGAGTGTCTCGGAGTAGCGGGCGCCACTGAGAAATACATATTACTAACAATACTGGAAATGTTCATATAGGATCAAAGCAGCAACAGGAAGAAAATTAACAAAAGAAGAGGATGCAGCATTTGTTTTTGGGGGGGAGTTTCTCTTGAGCGTCAGTATGGTTCATTCTTCATTTCTGCTCTTACCCCACAGCGATGCACGGGTGCCTGGAGGTAGTGAAGACGCTTCTTGAAAGGTAAACCGACTTCCTCTCCTCGTTTCCCCTATGAATCGGCTCCCACCAAGTCACTGTTCTGCCACTTGCTGATCCCCTCAAAAAGAGGAACTGCACGAGTGAAAAATAAAGGAGACCATGCAAGATCTGGAGCTGTGCAGGCAGAGTTTAAAATAATGACTCCAAATTAAATGGAAATGCAAGGCACCTTACAGTTCTCCCGAGGAAGGGAAAAAACCTATGGCCAGAATCCTATTACTTCCATGTATTAGCCTAAGTGAAGGAGCATAGATCGTGGTGGGAAATGGCTTAAGAGGTCAATGCTTGTATTCTTGATCATAGGTCAAGTCTCGTGACTGACGCAAGACAAGGAATGCAAGCATCAGCTACTTAACAAGCAGCGTTTTGCAGCTGTGTGTTCCACCCTTTGACTTGTGCCGGGATATATTTATTTCTTTATTTAAAATCTTGTGGCCCCTCCTTTCTCCTTAAAAAGGACCCGAGGTGGCTTACATCGTTGAAAGACAGTATTTAAAGCTGGAAACAATGAGTATAAAGAGGCAGTTTACATCATTAAAAGGCAATATTAAAGCTAAAAACAATCAGTATACAAATATTAAAAAGGAACAAACAGATACCACTTGGAGAGGTGGTAAACACAAGTAGTACTAAAGACCTAGTCAGAGCACTAATGCATAATAATCCATCTAAAAATCACACTCAGGTAGCCAGTCACTGAGGGAAAGCTTGCTTATAGGATTTTGGACTGTGACTAAGAGGTCCATGTGCCAGCTCAGACTGCTGTTCATGGGCTAATTACTGATGAGTGACCTTCGGGCCCTCAGCTGCAGCCTGTTCCTATAGTTGTTCTATCCTTAAAGCGGGTTTGGAGGGAACAGAACAGACATTCAAAAAGAGGACTGGCTTCGGTAAAATGGGACCCATGCGCCACCCAGTTTTGTGTGCAAGGATTGGCCTTTATTGGCACTTATGGATCATCCAGATTTGTTTGCCGGTGAAAAAGAAGCTGGCTGATTCCAGAACTCATACAGCTAGAGCTTGGGTAACTTTTTCCTACTGGACAACAATGCCCAGAATCCCCTAACCATCGTGGCCAGTGGAGATTCTGGGAGTTGTAGTCCAAAAAGGTTTAAAAAGCTGTGTTCTGTCTATTCCAAGGTGCAGCTATGAACCAGACAGTGTGGACAAATGTGGAGTCACACCGTTTATGGATGCTGTACAGAGCGGGCATATCGGTATCGCCCGACTGCTTCTAGAAAAACATAAGGTATGTTTGAATATCCAGGGTCTGGTGTGCTTTTAAAAATCACCAATGTAGATTTGTTTTTATTTGTTTATTCAAAATATTTTACCCCGCCTTCCTCCTAAAAAAGGACTCAAGGCAGGTTACAGTATTAAAAAGTAAACAGCATTAAGAGCAAAAAACAAATCATTACAATCTTTAAAAAGAATTAAATATTAAAAACTAGTAGTAAAAGGTAGTCTTACAGAGGAAGAGCGGGATGATTTCTTGAAATTGTGTTAAAGATTTGGCCTGGAAAGACTCACTATAACTCAGAATTGATTTAGTGGCACACTATTACTGTTGTTATAAGAATAAACTGGGCCAGTTGTTTCAGCCAGTTTTGCAAAAAACAACAACCCAGTGCTTGACGCTGGACTTCAGCTCATGGATGCCTTGGTCGGGCTTGGCTGGGGAATTCTGGGTCTTGTTGTCCAAAATAAGATCCTTTACCAACCTCTACCAGCAGATTGTGATTCAAGAGTTTTAGCAGGCTTCTCATACAAGACTTTGTCTTTCTCCCCTCGAGGTCTGTCCCACGGCCAGGGACGTGCTTGGCGCTCAGCCCTTGCACCAGGCGGCCGTCACGGCGCAGGATGATGCCCTTCGGTTCCTCGTTTCCGAGCTCGGGGTCGACGTCAACACGAGAGCCACCTCACAGCAGCTCAGCGTGCTGCATTACGCTGCTAAGGTGCCTTCCTCTTCTCCCTCCCGCTTCCCCCAAAGCTTGCCGCTGGTCTGGGTTCTGCTAATTCCCAAGGTCCCCTTTCCCAAGAAAAGTTTATTACCTTCCGTTGTTTTCTCCTGCGTGCACAGACAGCAAGCAAACATCCGTCGGTCGAATCCTCCCCCAAAGGTGGCCTGTAATTAAGTATGTAATCCTCTTTCCAAGCTGGCGCATTTCCAGCTCTCTTTGACTACAGGACCCACGAGCCCCACCCTGCCTGGCCGTTTGAGCCCTGTTCGCTGGGGATAATGGGAACTGTCATCCACAATATCAGAAGAACTGCTGGGTAGCTCCATGGTTGAGGTCTCTGGCTTTGGAGCCATAGGTTGGGAGTTCAGTTCCCCGGTGGCTGGCCTTGATAATCCATCGGTTGCCTTCCAGCTCAGCAATTCTAAGAAGGAGAGGAGACAGGCAATAATTTTATTTGTTTGTTTTTATTTAAAATATGGTCACCCCGCCTTTCTCCTTAGAGAGGATTTAGGGAAGTGTTAGCTTAACAGCAGGACAAATTCATACGAACAGGCACTTCTCCTTTGGCTGATGGCCGGGGTCCAGAGCCACAGACTTCAACAGAACTCACTGACTGCCAACAGACTCAGGAGAGGGAAAAAGACACTCAGCAGAAAGGCAGGACTCTCTTTTTGAATTCAGAGGCAGGGAAAGAGCGATTGGCTAGTGCTGGATAGAGCAACGCTCGCCCCAGCCCAGAAAGGTCCCTCCCAGCCAAGCTTTCTTAAGTCAGTAGATGTCTGGAAACCAAGCCCTAGGAGGAAAGACTGAAAGCACTGGGCACGTTTAGCCCTGAGAAAAGAAGACGGACGGGAGACAGGAGAGCACTTTTCAAATGCTTAAAAGGCTGTCCTACAGAGGAGGGGCAGGATTTGTTCTCGATCATCCCAGAGTGCAGGACACGCAATAATGGGTTCAAGCGACAGGAAGCCAGATTTCGGCTGAAGATCAGGAAAAACTTCTTAACTGTTAGAGCAGTACGATAATGGAACCCATGACCTTGGGAGGTGGTGAGCGCTCCAGCGCTGGAAGCATTTAAGAGAAAATTGGACAGCCATCTGTCAGATCTGCTTTGACTTGGATTCCTGCCGAGCAGGGGGTTGGACTGGATGGCCTTAGAGACCCCTTCCAACGCCATGATTCTATGATTCTAGATGAGGTTGAAATAACTCCAGCAGATTCCAAGTTTCAAGAACAGCGAGTCTGACTAAACTTTAGCAAGAACTTACTGATGCATGAGGTTCTCCTTCACTGAGAATTTTTAAACGGAGACGGTGTTGAGACCTTTTCGTAGCCATCTGTCAGGGATGCCCGTGGTGGGTTTTCTGCATCAGTGGAGGTTGGTCTCGGTGACTCCTGGGGAGACCCCTTCCAACTGTACCGTTCCAGGATTCTGCCCCTGGAGGGTCGTCAGCCAGCTCATGGAATACCCGATTCTGCCCTCCTAACCGTGGGGCACGGTGGGACAGAGTCTTCAAGCGACGACGTCTAGGGGGTGTTGAAGCACACAGAACGTTGCAGCACCCGGCTGGGAAAAAGCAGGCGGCCCGTTCTTCTCACACCAGTCTGTTGGGCACTGCAAAAAAGAAGGAGGCCTGTCCTGATGATCCTAGACTGCACCCACTAGGGTGGGTCAACCAGGGCTTTGCTCCAGGGTGCCAAATGCTGGAGCAGGGGTTGCCAACCTCAGCTAATCCAGGTGTTCTTGGACTGCAACTTCCAGAAACCCTGGCCAGCGCAGCCGGTGGTGAAGGCTTCTGGGACTTTTCATCCAAGAACCTCTGGGGACCCAAGGTTGAGAACCACCGGTCTTTTGTTGTTGTTTAGTCTTTAAGTCGTGTCCGACTCTTCGTGACCCCATGGACCAGAGCACGCCAGGCCCTCCTGTCTTCCACTGCCTCCCGGAGTTGGGTCAAATTCATGTTGGTCGCTTCGATGACCCTGTCCAGCCATCTCGTCCTCTGTCGTCCCCTTCTTCTCTTGCCTTCACACTTTCCCAACATCAGGGTCTTTTCCAGGGAGTCTTCTCTTCTCATGAGATGGCCAAAGTCTTGGAGCCTCAGCTTCAGGATCTATCCTTCCAGTGAGCACTCAGGGTTGATTTCCTTCAGAACGGATAGGTTTGTTCTCCTTGCAGTCCAGGGGACTCTCAAGAGTCTCCTCCAGCACCACAATTCAAAAGCATCCATTCTTCGGCGGTCAGCCTTCTTTCTTAGTTTTAGCTGTTATTATTTTAACCTAAGAAGAGTAAGCTTATTTGAATCATAGTAACTGTTTGGATATGATGATGCTTTCTGCTTTTAAGGCTACAACTGTATTTTAATGGAACTATCTTATTTTCTTAATAAAACAATTATAATTCTGTCACAGGACTTATCTCTTGAACAGCAGGATTGCACCTAAATCCAGTGTGGATTGGAAAGGTCACTCATTGCTACTATAACAAGAGAGGTCCTACCTGGTCTGTCTGTTGTGCTGTCTAAGGAAGCAGACAGTCAGAGGGTTACTGCCTTGTAAGCAGGCAAGAGGCTCTATTTGACGTTGAGCTTGTCCACTGGGCAAGGGCTATGCACGGCTGAGGCTAAAGGACCTGCCTCAGGTATAAAAAGTGGTGGTCGCTTGCGCCGACAGCGAATCCTCGCCCAAGAAACTACCTCTTTATGGAGAAGTGGTTCTGACATGTCTGTCCCCAATCACCTTCAGCAAGTGACCCCAAATGACTCTGGCTTCCAGTCGTACAAGAGAAAAAGAGAAATCTCTTTTCTTTCTTCAAACCACCGAAACCACAACGCTTCAAGCGATGCAGCCCCCCCCCCTTTTTTTTGGCCAGAAATACACAGGGGGAAAAAAACCCAATAAGACGCGCAGAGGCTCTTGCTTCCTCTTCCCGCGGTGTAGTAGCCGAAGAAATCAAACAGCATAATGGGAGGTTTCAAAAGAAGACGTTCAGAGTAATGCCGATCCTTGTCCATCACACAATGGGGACATTCGGCGGCCTGACCAATTGCTTGTTTCATATAGCTTACAATGCCTTTTTAAGGAGAACGGAGGGATAGAAATATTTTAAATGAATAAATAAAATTATAACATTGCAATCAAAGTGTAACCATATCAATGGAAATGTGTACAAGGAAAGAATCAGGGCGACAGGCTTCCTTTAATGGCAGCTACCACCAGTGGTTGAGTTTGGATTCATGGACAGAGAACAATGCATGCAATCTGCCATGCTGGTTGGGAAACTACATGTCTGGAGGGCTACCTCGTCTGGAGGGGTGTTGGGTTGTGGGATGATGGGATCGCAGAACAGAAAAAGAACACGCAAATGACATATTTTCGTCCATCATGCAGGAAGGTCACAGAAGTACCATCGAGACGCTTCTGTCCCTCGGCGCTGATCTGAACGCCAAGGATGGGAAAAACCGAACTGGTAAAAGACTCTCTTTTTCCTGTTTCTTAACGAGATCGTGGAAGGCATTTGTTAAAATCTGTTGCACCCAAGCTCAAGATCGGCGTCTTGAGGTTCTTGCGCCGATCTTCTTTGTGCAAGCATTTACGTATTTAAAATATTTATATGCCACCTTTCTCCTTAAATGACCCAAGATGGCTTACACTATTAAAAGAAACAATGCTGAAAGTTAAAACAAGAATTAAACAATGATCCTGTTAAAACTTGTAAGTAAACGCAGTATTAAAAACACATTGAAAAACAGAAAGACAGTAGTCTCTAAAAAAAATAGTACAAACTAGTTAACCAGTATTAAAAGGAAGCTTGCTTGAAGAGAAAGGTTTTTGCCTGCTTGCGGAAGGACAGCAAAGACGAGGCCAACCAGGCATCCAGTGGGAGGGAGTTCCATTTACACCACCTTTAAACTGTATTTCCAGAGCTATATTTAGGGCAGGACACCTAGAGCTTTGTTCCCCAGGTGATAAAATTTAGAGGGTGCCAAAATTTGTAGCTGGAAAGGGCACAACTCACAAGGGCACGAAACGTCCCCCACTAAAAACGTAACCTTCCTCTAGCCATTCCTGGCCAGGCGGAGAGGAACACGAAACAGAGAGACTCAACATGTAATCAGTCCGTCCATCGTGTAATGAGACCCTGAGCTTCAGCCCTGTTTCTCCATCCTCTTCCTATGTATGCCAATTTCCCATTAAGTCAAGCTTAACCAATAGGGTACCAAAGCCCCAGCCTGGCCCACTGCGGGATAGCTCAGGGGTTTAGGTCTCTGGCTGCGGGGCCAGAGGTTGGGAGTTTGAATCCCCCACTGGGCCTCCTTGACAGGGGCTGGACTCGATGATCCAGAGGGTCCCTTCCAGCTCTGGATCATCGATGATGAGGTTGATGATGAGGTTGATGATGATGTGAAACATCTAAATTAGGGTTTAGTATTTAGCTGGCTGGAGAGCTCAGTGGTTTAGGCATCTGGCTGCAGAGCCAAAAAGTGAGGAATTCAATTCCCCCACTGGGCCTCCCTGACAAGAGGCTGGACTTGATGATCCCGAGGGTCCCCTTCCAGCTCTGCCGTTCTAAGACGATGATGATGATGATGATTATCCTTAATGAATTACTGGATAGCTCAGTAGTTTAGGTCTCTGGCTGGGGAGCCAGAGGTTGGGAGTTTGATTCCCCACTGGGCCTTCCTTGATAAGGGCTGGACTGGATGATCCCGAGGGTCCCCTTCCAGCTCTGCCGTTCTAAAATGATGCTGAAATTGCTAGTCTGCAGCTCTGCTAATCCCCTAAAGGTCCCCTCCTAAGCCCAAGGGATCCCAACCCACAAGAACAGATCTGGGGAGGTTGCTAAAGAAAGCAAGAATCGGGGGATTCCAGCTCTGTCGTCCGGTGGAGTGAAATTGGGATCCAAGCCGCCATGTGTGTGTTTCTGGTGTAGCCTCGGATATCAGTGTTGTCTCAACAGAAAATCATATTTGTAGGGAAAGTCTGGCAGTGACAACTCTACACAATAACTCTACATCACACTATTGTTCCCGTTTTCACTTGCCGCAAGGTTGCTGTATTTATTGTCCCAAGCGGTACATCACTTGGTAGACTCTGTCAATTAGAAAAGCAATTTATACATGCCTTTAATGAACAAATGGTAAATCAACCCAACACCAAACCCTTCTTCAACTCCACTGCCATGTTAATCTGTTGTGGGGTTTTTTCCCTTTCCCAACAGCCTTGCATGTGGCATGCGCTGGGCAGCATGTGTCCTGTGTGCAAATCCTCCTGCAGGCAGGGCTGCAGGATTCTCCAGACCATACTGGGACGTACGCACGGCAGCTGGTGAAGAAACCAAGCCTTCGTGAGCTTTTCAAAGAGGTTGAAGATATTTCATGAAACTGGCTTGTAGTGAAGACAATTAAATTATTTCCTTCCCACCATCTCCTGCTGTTGTCTCTTAATTGGACTGTTAAGACGATGTACAGTAGGCTCCTCATATCCGTGGTCTGGGTAGCCACGGTGTCCCTGATCAGCGGTCTGAAAATATTAAAAGTATTTAAAGAAAAAAAAAAACTAAAAATACATATTTTCACAATGTATTTACCAGAACTGGCCACAAGATGTAAGACTATTATAAAGCTTTGCGAAAAGCTATTTCTAGTATGGCTGGTCTTAGAATCCCACTGTCTGCTTTGGCCACGATACCGTATTTTTTCTGTGTATAAAACGACACTTTTTTCCTAAAATCATTAGAGGAAAAATTGAGGGTCGTCTTATACATGGGCGGAGGCGGAGGAGCAGCCGCGCTGGGCAAAATTGGGGGTCATCTTATACATTGGGGGATCTTATACACGGAAAAATACGGTATGTTGTTACTTGCCGTCAAGTCACCTGTGACTCATGGTGACCTCATCAGTGAGCGATCTCCAATATGTCCAGTCCTCAACAGCCCCTTTCAGTTCCAGCCAACCCAAGCCCGTGGCTTCCTTTAGGGAGTCCGACCATCTCGTGTTTGTTCTTCCTCTTTTCCTGCTGCCTTCCACTTTTCTCAGCACGATGGTCTCTTCCAGAGAACCCTGCCTTCTCAGGAGGTGCCCAAAGTAGGACAGCCTCAGCTTCAAAATTTTTGCCTCCAAAGAGAGTTCAGGCTTGATTTGATCTAGGACCCATTTGTTCCTCTTTCTGGCAGAGTAGGGTATCCACAAAGCTCGGTTCCAGCACATTTCAAATTAATTTCTCCCCCCACCTCAGCTTTCTTTACTGTCCAGATTTCACACCCATCCACGGTGATCTGAAGTACAAGCGTGTGGATGATCTTGGTCTCCAGTGACACATCCTTACACTCGATGGTCTTTTCTAATTCCATGATTGCTGCCCTTCTGAGTCTCAGTCTGCTTCTGATTTCTTGGCTGAAGTCTCCATTTGGATGGATGATTGAAACAAAATCTCTATTTCCATGTCTTCATGGGCTTTCCATTAGCTCAGCACAATGAATCCGTCGCCACCGTCGTGGCTTTCCTGCCCTCTCTCTTTCTCTTTCTGAACAGCTTTCTTAAGACACCACCAGCCACACCCAGAAGCAGCTAACGCTTATTCCTTGTGCACGGTTATTGCACAATTCTGCTTTTCTTTTCGGATTTTTATGTTGACGGATCTAACATTTCCCGAGCTGGGATGTCCCCACCTCCAGCTTCAGTGGTTGCTGTGGAATATTTTCCCCCTGAATTAAAACACCATTAATTCCTGTGCAGACAAAAAAGTTTATTTTCAGGGCGCAGCTATACAAGATGATTTGTGGGTTGTGTAATGTTTAGTTTTATTTTGTGTGAAGGAGCTGTGGAGAGGCACCTTCAACCAATCTAGGGATTTAGCACTGTCGTGGAATGAGGCATAACCGCTTTCTTCTGTCCATTATTTTCTTTGCTCTAAATCAAACCTTGGAAATAGCATGTTGAAATGTATACATTCATATTAAAATTGTTATTTTCCCCATCAAATGGGAGAAAAAGCATTGCTTTATCTCATGTTTCCCTTGTAATCCTATTAGCCAGAATCCTGTTGGTGTTCAGGCCCATGCATATCGTAAGTAAACATTTTATCACAAAGAAGCCAAAATCCTATTAGTACCTGAGGTGTCACTTCCTGCAGCTAATTGCAGTGAATTAACGAGGTGCTAGTGTGCCTTTCAGTTGTGCAGTCAGGCACATGACTAGCCACATGCCACAGCACCTCATCAAATAGCCTCAATTAGCTGCAGAATAGATTGAAGTTCCCCAGAGTACACCACCTCTTTTTCTCATCACCTGGCAGTCACAGCCTCAGTAACTTACTCTGAGACATCAGTAAGAGAAAGAATAAAAAAAAGTCTACTTAAAGTTGAACAGATAACAGCAAGCGAAAAATATGGCCGCTTTGAGCAACAGGCCTCAACAGACTAACTGACTGCCAACAGACTCAAGAGGGGGAAAGCCTCTTAGCCAAGAGGCGGGGCTCTCTTTGAATTCATAGGCAGGGAAGGAACTATTGGTTAGTGCTGTTAGTGATTGACAGTCACCTCAGCCTAGGAAGATCCATTCCAGACATACCTACTAGAGGCAGCATGCAAGGTTGCAAAAACTCCAACACTCTAACCCTGAGATTTGTCTCCCTGCATGGAGACCCCGAGAAGCACATTCATTCCCCGAGCCTTGAGTGCCTTGAGACCTGGTAACCCTTGGAAAGGTCAGGGTGGCGAGATCGAATTAAGCAAGCCAACCGGGATGGTGGTGGTGGTGGTGGTGGTTTTTAGTGTGCATTTGGGCACAAAAGGTGCAGCTGGAATAAAAAATTGTGCAGTTGGAAACCGGTAGAGATCAACTCAGGAGAAACGGAGTGGTTTCGGGGGGCAGCGAGGGGGGGGGGGGGCTTCCAACGGCACATTGTTGTTTTTCTTTGTGGCCAAGGGGAAGAAAAGCCGGAGCCAACAGATTAGATTTTGTTGTGGCTGAGACGACCGGCGAGGTGGGAAAGCAAAAGTCCAGCTCCGTGATCTACTTTATGGCACTCGGCCTTCCTAACTCTTCAAGAGGCTTCTGTAATGAAAGAGCAGGGCCATCTCCAAAGCAGGCCACATCTGTTTCCCGCCTTGGCTTTTGTGGGTTCTCTGCAAATGGAACAGGAGCCGAACCCCCGTGGGTGCCCTTTTGAAATGGTTTGTGGCAGTTGCTCTGGGCAGGAAATCAAAATGGAAAAAGCTCCAGGTGGAAGGCAGAAGCCCAGCAAGGGCTTGGGTGAAACTCCACCCAGACACGGTCTGGCAGCCAGACGGGCTGGTATTTTTAATTCTTCCACTCAATCGTAGAACAGCAGAATTGGAAATGACTCCAAAGGTCATCCAGTCCAACCCCCTTCCGAAACAGGAAATCCACAGCTGACACAACCTGGACACACCGTTGTCCAACCACTGTTCAAGAACCACCACAGAAGGAGAGTCCACAACCTTCTGGGGTGATCCGTTCTATTGTCAAGCAGCTCTTGCCCTCAATACTTCGGTACCTTCTTTCTAATGTTCAGCTGAAATCTCCTTCTTTGCGATTTGAACTCATGACTTTGTCTTCTCCCCTGAAGCCACAGAAAGCAAGCTTGCTCCACCATCCACATCATAGCCCTACAAACTGTTGGAGTATTTACAACCTTGCATGCTGCCTTTAGTAGATTTGGCTGGGAGGGACTTTTCCTGGCCTGGGGTGACTATCAATCAATCCAGCACTAACCATTCATTCCCTCCTGCCTCAGAATTCAAAGAGAGCCCACCTCTCTGCTCAGGGCTTTTTCCCTTTCTGTTGTCTGTTGGAAGCAGTCGGTGAGTCTGTTGAATTCTGTTGTTGAAAGCAGTCATGTTTGTTAGTTTGCTGTTTGATCTGTTTGACTGTAAGTAAGTGAAACCATTTAGTCTTTAGTTTACAAATGTCTCTGAGTGAGTTACTGAGACTAGAGGTGCCAATTAATGAGAAAAAGAGGTTGACTAAACTGGAGGACTTGAAGATGTTCTGTTCTGCGAATCCCTGCACTTCTGCTGTGTTGTTGTTGTTTAGTCGTTTAGTCGTGTCCGACTCTTTGTGACCCCATGGACCAGAGCACGCCAGGCCCTCCTGTCTTCCACGGCCTCCCGGAGTTGGGTCAAATTCATGTTGGTCGCTTCGATGACCCTGTCCAGCCATCTCGTCCTCTGTCGTCCCCTTCTCCTCTTGCCCTCACACTTTCCCAACATCAGGGTCTTTTCCGGGAAGTCTTCTCTTCTCATGAGATGGCCAAAGGATTGGAGCCTCAGCTTCAGGATCTGTCCTTCCAGTGAGCACTCAGGGTTGATTTCTTTTAGAATGGATAGGTTTGTTCTCCTTGCAGTCCAGGAAAAAAAAGAAAGAAAAGAAAACTCCAGAACACAAATATGGGAAGATGGCTGTCATTTCAGTGTTCAGTTCTCTTTTTCTCCAGGCTAAGTGGGATTAACTGATGGCTCATTTCCACAGATCAGTTTAATGCCACAGAGCTGAAGCAACCGATCTTCCAGGAGGCTCCAGGTGTGAACCGCCAATGGAGAAGAAGGAATATCAAAGAGTCTTGTGCCACCTTGAAGACTACCAACTTTTTCTTCTACCATAGTCCCTTTCTTCAGCTACTTCTGCTCCCTGCATTTGAGGAAATTACCTACAGGCCACAGCACCTTATTTACGCCAAATAAAGTTTGCTTAAGGTGGTTTTTTATTTGTCGCAACAGACTAACATCGGTGAGCTTGCTCGGAGGAGTATTCTGGCAGGCGCCAAGCCAGGCGCTTTCTCCCTCCGCTGCCCTCCAGATGGGCTGGACTGAGACATCCACCGTCTTGTCCAACGTGGTCCCCATTGGACCACATCTGAAGAATATTCCAGAGAAAAGTTCCCGGCCATCCTACGGGTGGGTGGAAGGAAGATTTTAGGATTTGAGTCCATTTGATTCAAATCAAATCCACCCTATTCAGGAGGCCCTTACCTCTGAGGAGACCTTGCTACCACAGATCCTCTACCTACTCTAGCTGCTTACTTCTGGAGTAAATCCAAGAGTGCTCAGTGGGTCTTACGTCCAAGTAAGGGCAGAGCCTCGCACTCAGATCCCTACTACACGTGTTTGGTCGACAACAGAGACCGGGAGCGTTCCTTCTTCGGACTACAAGACCCAGAATCCTCTCATGCTCTACTAATTGCTGTTTTGAGGTAGCCCTGTCCGTCTGTGCAAGCATATAAGGCAGAATCACTGCATGTGAGGTGTAACCCAAGACTCTTAGAGCCAATAATTATTTATTATGTTTTACTTGGGTAATTGGTATTTCATCCAGCATTTCATTCCCCCCCCCCCCTATGTCTGATGAAGTGGACGTGTCCATGAAAGCTCACATTAAAATAACTAGTCTTTAAGGTCCCACATGTTTTTCTCTTTTTTAAAAAATGTTTTATTTATTTGGATTTTGCCTGGATTAAGGCATAAACTCCACTTTTAATGGCCTTTAGGGCCCAGTTCATCTCCAGGCCGCAGAAACCAAGGTGAGGTCATCCCATTCCCTTTGAGGTCGAACCCCTCCTTTTTGAACAAAAAAAAAGACTTTCCAGCCGTCTTATTATTGAATTATTTCTTATTCCGCCGCCCAACCAAGGGCAGCGGCTTCCCTTTTCCCTTCTGCGCAGGCGCCTGCCTCCTCACCCGGCGTCAGCACGAACGTGGCATCGCCCCTTTCAACTCGGCCCGGCCCCGCCCCTTAGCGACTGGAGGCGTGGAAAAAGCCAACAAGAAAGACAAGCGGCCCTGATTGACGTTTCCCGGGAAACCAATAACAACGCAGGGCCGGACAGCGCCCCTCGTGGCCGAGATGGAGGAGTTCGGGGGGCGGCCGGGCTCCACCCCCTCAGGGGCCCACCCAAACCCCGCCCAGGCCCCGCCCCGCCACGGAGACTCCGCCCCTCTGGCGCGGTCTCTTCCCCACAGCGGCGGCAGCAGCAGCAGGAGCGGCAGGGCCGCCATTTTCTGCGCCTCCTCTCGGCCGCTCGGGAGCTGCAGTAGCAGCGGCCGCCCTCCCGCCCCGCGCCTGCGCGCTCCTCACCCGCGCCCCTCCGGAGTCCCTGAGGCCGAGCCTTCCTCTTCCGTCTCCTCCTCCTCCTCGTCGTCGTCCCGGAGCTCCCGCCGCCTCGTCTCCACCGCCTCCGCCGCCATGAATGAGGAGTACGACGTGATCGTGCTGGGCACCGGCCTGACGGTGAGGGCCGGGCCGGGCTGGGCCGGGCCGGGCCGGGCCGGGTCGGGGGGGGGTCTCCCGGGAAGAAACGGGGAGACCCCCCGGGCCGGGTCCACAAGGCCTTTTTCCCCCTCAGAGCGTCCCTCTTCCAACGGCTCCCCGCCGCCCTTCCCGGCCTCGTTTTCTCTTCCCCTCACCCTCGGGCTTCTCGGCCTTTCTCTTTTCCCTTCCGCTTCCCCCTGAGGGGGGGAAAAAGCTGGGATTCTGAGGGGAAGCGGGGGGAAAAAATGAGCTTGAAAAGGAAAAAGCGGTCAGCAAAGACGACACGCGAGGCCGAACTGAACGACCTTCCGAACCTGCCCGAACGAACCCGCAGGGCGGCCCTCCCCTTCCCTCCCCGCCGCCCGGAGGGCTGCCCTGCGGGTTCGTTCGGGCAGGTTCGGAAAGTCGTTCAGTTCGGCCTCGCGCGTCGTCCTTGCTGGACGCTTTTTCCTTTTCAAGCTCCTCTTTTTTTCCAGGAAGCTAAGCTGCCTTGGGGGGGGGGGGCTGTGAAGGAGGAAGGAGTGGGTTTTTTAAAAATATATATAATTATATTAAATGAATTCATGAAGTAATGGGTAGCAACAACCATGACGACAACGTCCAGCCTTAGAAGTCCCTTCTTAGTTATGGCTGCAAAAACCTGCCCATTTATAAGAAGGCAAATCCTATTCGTTTGACGCCCCGCCCTTCTTTCAGTTATTATTATTATTTTGAATTACTGGTGTTGGTGTTGCAAATCCTCTTGATTTTGCGCCCCTTTGAATTATTATTATGATTACTTTGAATTACTATTGTCATTGGTGTTGTTGCAAATCCTATTGATGTTATGCTCCATCCCCTTTTGAATTATTATTATTACTTTGAATTATTGTTAGTGGTGTATATCCTCTTGATTTTATGCCCTGTCCTCCTTTGAATTATTGTTATTACTTTGAATTATTATTGTTGTTGCAAATCCTTTACACCCCATCCTCTTTGAATTACTACTATTGCTGTTGTTATTATTACTTTCCAACCTCCAAATGTCACTCCATTGCAATGATTTCCACCTCTCTTCCCTTTGTTCTCCCCCATATTTGTTTTATTTCTCTCCCCATCTCTTTCAGATCCATTTGCACGACCCTTGTCCACCTTCACCTCCCCTCTTCTGCATTTTTTCTGTCCCACCCCTACACCAGTGGATCCCAGCTTTTTTCCAGTCATGACCCACCACCACCATGTTCACATAAAAAGGTGTTTTGAATGGGAAAAAGTCATATCTTCTCAGAAAATACAGGCTTTCTTTGTGCCCCAAAGGGCTTCTTTCTCTTACATACACGGTAACATTAATATCTGGCTCTGAAAGGCCAAGAAAGAAATTATTTCCCAAGGGCTACAACACATATAAGGGGACCCACAAACCCTTGGAAGTCCTGATCCCCAGGCTGGGAAACACTGTTCTGCACATAACTATTCCAGGTTTGGTCTGGTATTTTTATTTTAATTTTATTTCCTGAGTGAACCCATTCACCAGGTGTAGAGCTAGAAGATGTTCTTTTATCCTGTCTGAGGAAGTGGATTTGATCCACAAAAGCTTGCATTAAAATATATCAGTCTTTAAGGTGCCACAATGTTTTTGGCTTTTTTAATTTTGGTTTTGGGTTTTTTGCCTAATATCCTTTATCGTCATAATAATTGTTGTTATTCTTATTAAACCTCTCAGGATTACAAGAGCAGTGCATTGGAGAATTCACAAAGTTAAGTCCCAGAATTTGGGGATTTATGGTTAACTTCCTCCCAAACTCTTGTGAAATCTATTACTCCTGAGTTCATGAGTCCATCATTTCTCACAGTAGTTAGAGCCAAACCCAAATTCCCACAAGGGAAATCTAGTAGAACTTTGCTTTAAAAAAAAAAAGGTTTTCAGCACAGCAACCACCCCAATTCTATGGGTTTTGCCTCTTAGGATGCGAAGTGTGTTGGACAGAAGGATTGTGCTTACCAAAGAATGCTCAATTCACTCTCCTGTTACTGTGATTAGATTATTTTACAGCCTTTTCCTGCCTTGTGTCTTATCCTGCATCCATTCTGTGCCACCTTTCTTTCCAACATCTGGGCAGCTACTCTTACTTTGGAAGCATACGTTTCCTTGGCAGGTGTGCCCCTCCTGAAAATATGCTGCCTCAGGGTGCTCCTGATGTTGCCTCTTGCCAAATATATATATGTCTGTTCTGGATGTGCACCTCTTCTTTCTAGGACACACAATCTAGACCAGTTGTTCTCAAGCCTCTATCTAAATGGTTTGGATTTCAGCATTGGCCATTCTGGCATCGGCATCAGGGAGCTGAAGTCCAGAATATCTGGAGGGCCAAAAAATGAGAACTAGGTGTCGATTTCTCCTTTCTGTCAAGAATCGTTCAACCCGGCACCTCTCCCTGAATATCTCACTGCCCCATAAATTGTCACTTCTAATTCACTCTCATAAGAACAGCCCTTAAGTTGCGTCAGGCCAAAAGTCCACCTATCCTAGCATCCCATTTCCTACACAGCCTAAATGAATGTCTGTGAGGAATCAACAAGCCAGGTATAAAGATGGTAGACCCTTCCTAGTGTATGATACCCAGTTGTATTCTGCCACTGAATACGGAGGTCCTGTTCAGCCATTGTAGACAATACCTGATCCCTATCTTACACTGAATTGGTGGTCCTTATGTTGATGGCAGTGATTGTGTAAGTTAGCTGTGCTCTATGAGGAAACCCTTCCTTTTGTCCATCTTGAATCTTCTGTCATTCAGCTGGAACAACTGACTAGTTATGAGTTACCCTCCGAGATGTCACTCCCGCCTCCTCCCTTCAATTTATCTTGGTTTTCACCTTCCAGATCACTGTTTTTGTTCGCATTGCCCCTTCCTCCTTATGGCTCAAGAACTGCCAAGATTTTTCTATTTCTTCTTTGGTTCAATCATGAAAGACATTTCAATGCCCGGTCCATTTCCCCATAAGGCTCCCTAACTTATTCATCTCTTCTGCCTTGCCCCCTTTTCCTTGGTTTCTAATTAAATCTGTTCCCTGTATGTTACAGCCTTATGCCCCATTTGGAAAGAGCCCCTTTCAGGAACCTCCATTCAGTTTCTCATTTAGCAAAATCCAGAGTGGCTTCACAATGCATGCTCCACCATCTTCCCCTTGTCTTGGAGTGCCAAGAGTGCCTGCTTGCCATGTAACTTTATATATGGCTGCTTGCCTCAGTCTGTTAGAAAACGGCAAGTGCGTCCATTGCTCCTGTCTTGTTGGCTTGATTGCTTTTTCTTTCCCAGTTTGTTCAGAGTTGCCTTATGTGCTCCAAAGTCCAGTGCTTAACCCTCTTCATCTGCATGTTCAACTTGTGATCTCCGTTTTGATACTTACTGCTGCTGTCTTAAAGCCACCTTCTTGTGGCTTTAAGAAGGATGCCAACAAAGTGGAGCAAGTTCAGAGGAGGGCAACAATGAGGATCAGTGGACTGGAAGCCAAGCCCTAGGAGGAAAGACTGAAGAAGCTGGGCCTGCTTGAGAAAGGAACAATGAGGGGAGATAGGATAGCACTTCTCAAATACTTGGAAGGCAGTCCTACAGAGGAGGGGCAGGATCTGTTTGTGATCATCCCAAGCGCTCCAACGCAGGAGGCCTTCAAGAGAAAATTGGACAATGGTCTGTCAGACCTGCTTTGATTTGGGATCCCTGCCTTGAGCAGGGGGTTGGACTCGATGGCCTTACAGTTGGCCCTTCCGACTCAGTTATTCTGTGGTTCATATTGCTACCCACTTGTTTCAGCCCTACTCTGTTTTAGCCTTTCACTGAATGTTCCTCCTTTCCACTTTTGCTATTTAGATTTCCTGGCTTTTTAAGAGCCCCCTCTCCTGGTCTCCATATCCATAGTTAAGGCCCTCTCCTCTTTGACCTCTGTCACCACCCCTGCGCTAAGTCTCAACAGTCCATCTCTTCATAAGTAACTACCTTTTTGTTCTTGTTATATGTATGCTATAGCCATGTTTACACTTTCTCCTTTTCTGCCAGAAGTTGCTCCTCTGTGCTGTTCCTTGTTCTCTTCTGTTACCTGGTTAACAGTGTACTCTTTCAGTGCTCATAGCTTTTTTTTATTTATATCCTGCAGTCCCCTTTGATTTTCTGCATTGCTTTGCGTCCAGATCCTTTTTTGCTGAACTGTTCACACTTATTTGAGTTTCTGACTCCTTTCCAGAAGCTGTGTTCTTTTGATGTTCTTCACAGCCTAGTTATTTCTCCTCATATGATGCTGTTTCCTTACTGTCCAGGATCCTCTTGCCACATCACTGTTCAGGATATCTTTCTCTTGACGCCATTCTTTGAGAGAATGGTGTTTTCTCAGAATAAGTAGCTAACCCTTGCCTACATGGTGCTTTTTCAGTAGGTATATAATCTTAAAATTGCAGAGCTGGAAGGGACCCTATGGATCATCAAGTCCAGCCTCTGTTAAACTCAAATCAAACTCCCAACCTCTGGCTCTCCAGCCAGAGACCTAAACCACTGAGCTATCCGGCACCCTTTCTGCAAGATAAATTGGTCTCTGTAAAATGACACAGGAACAAACAACCTATTTAAAAGTGAGGAGGAACCAGAAGCGTTCATTAAATATTGACCTTCATTTTCCTGTTGCTCCCTTTTAAGTTGTTGTCTCCACTGGTGTGCATTACTGTACGTATAATCTCAGGTTCTCACTCTCTTCTCGCTTGAATGTCCAGAGGAATCAAATTTCAGCTTCTTTTTCGCAAGGCTAAACACTTGTAGCTTAGCATTGTTTCCAAATCATTTCGGTGTGTGAGGTGGCTTGACGCATGGCTGCAGTAGCACTTCCTGTAGTGAGATATACGAGTTCTTAGGAAATTGGCTTGTTACAAAACAATGAATTGTCATTGAAGGCATAATCCTGATCCCGATAAACTGGGTGGTAGCTGAGATGCATGTTCCTCTTTGGGGACTTGCTTTGTTGTATGGAGGTGGACGGTTGTGTGGGAAGATTGCCCTGTGTAATCTTTGGGATACACAGTGGGATACTGCCTGTGGATGAGAAGTAGTAGACACCGGGCAGAAGAGCTTCATATATGTTTAATTTCAACATTGGCAGTAGAATAGCAGGTCTGAATAAATGATGGGTAGCAAGTCAGAGGATAAGAGAAGGCATTGTTCTTTCCAGGACTCTGGGAGAAATAAATGTGGTTGTGAATGAATGCCTGCTTCCTGCAATTGTTCAAGCAAGCTCCTTCCTGCTTTTGTTGTTAGGCTTTGTCATTTGCAGGGATAGCACAGCGATTTCTGTCTCTCAGCTGTGAAACATGCTTTGCATTCTTCCCTGCCTGTAGAGGCCTGTGGGTAGAAGTCAGCAAAGACCGATCTGCATTTCCAGATTGTTGAGCGCTACTGTGGTTAGGAGTTGGATGTCTTAATGAAGGTCATTAGTAACAAGTGGCATGCTTCTTGGGTCTGGGTGAGCGTGTCCTTCTAACTCAACATATGGTTTCAAAAGCATTTTGCTTTGTTGCCCAAGAAAGAAGTGAACAGAAAGCTAAGATGCTGCTGTTCAGGGTTCAGTATGAGCAGCTGTCCAGCATAAGCATGGGGCAGAAGCAAGGTAGATCACGTTTTCTCATGCTTGGGTGCATGTTGGACTGAATTTTGACCTCTGGGGACATACTTGCTTATGCCCATTTCCTTTGCATCATAAGACAGTGCTGACTGGAGCTGAAATTTGGTTGTTATAATTTGTGGTGGGTAAAACTCCTGCATGTACTTTTCTACTTAGGGGATTTAATGGCCCTAAGCTTATTTTCCCTTGTTTGGCAGAGTTGGCCTTTAAGGATTTGGGTGAGTATTGAAAGACTTCAGGATTTTGGTAGGTGTACAAGCAGGTAAAATAGGTCTTTATTTAGAACTTAAGAAATTATAAAGTATCAGAATACTAAAATAACAAAGTAGTACTAAGAAAGACTAGAGTAAAAGGAGTAACACTTTTGATCCAATCAGTATTATGAGAATAACTTCTGTTTAAACAGACAGCAGAAAAGGACTTGTTCAAAACGAAAGCAAAATCTACAAATGGTTGATGATGCCTATATTACGGCCAACTAAACATCCACCAAAGCATGCAAGCTTTTGAGTTCACTTGAACTCTTCATCAGGCTAGAGGATATTTTATAAGTCTCAGCCAGAGGAAGTCCCAAAATATGTCCAGTAATCATATAATTATGCTTGGAGTTTAACAGCTGCTCAGACTTGCAATGTGGTTTTTCGAGGGAGGGGTTTCACCTTGCAACTGTCTATCTTGTTGAACAGATGTGACAGATTTTGGATCTTGTTCCCTATTTATGTGCTTTGGGATGCAGAAGTTTGAATGCTTGAAGGCTCACCATGACTTCTTTCCAGAACATTTTGCAGATAGTTGCTCATGTCCATGCAATGTTGTTACAGAGATCAACTGGACTAGTGCACTGTCCAATTATATTATAAATACACCTCAGCTTCTGCAGCCCGAACCATTCAGAGGAAAGACCTGTCGCCTGCTCTCTGGGCCAGCAGTGGGTAGCCTGATGTCCACCATATATTGGTGACTCATTATTAGTGGACCATGTCCCACCACCTTTATACCAGTTGCCTGGATTGCAGGTGCACTTGCAATATAATTTAAGGTGCTGGGTTTAATCTTCAGTGGAGGAGGTATTCAGAGAGCCACAAGTCATCATTGCCAGCGTGCCTGCCTTTTGAGGTGAGCTGCTTAAGTCCCATGGTGTGTTCACCAATGAGGGCAGCCAAGCTGGTGGCCGCAAGAGAGCAGCTTTTCCTGATGTGTCCCCACAGTCGTGCAACACGTTGCCAAATGACCTACCGCAGGCCTCATTATCACTGGCCTGTCGAAGAAGTCTTAAAAACTTCTGAGTGCCCATGTAGTTTTCCAAGCCAAACTGCAAGTTCTGGTTCTCTGGCTGCTTCTCGAGAGAAATTTTTATGGGCAGCTGAATGCTATGGATTTAGCTGCTGTGTTCTAAATGTTTCTCTGAGTTTGTATTTTACAGAGCAATATCTCTTACCATGCATTTGTTGGTGGTTGATTTTGTATATACATTTTGTTGCTTTGTGCATTGTGGTCACATTGAGATTAAAAAAGGGTTGTATCTTTTTAAAAAAAACATAGAACTGTATCATGATGATAATACATGTTGGCGTTTTCAACAGGTAGCATTCAGAACTTTAATATTTCTGTTCCCTTTATCTGTAAACTGACCGTCTTTTTAAAGAACTAAGCCAGGAGGTATTTTTCCAGACTGTGAACAAACATTTTACTGTTTCTAGTTGCAGTTCTTCCATAGCACTCAGAGTTTCAAACAGAAAACTAAGAAATGTGATTTTTGTGAGATAACAGTGTTAATGAGACTTGAATGACTTGTTTCTGTGATTGAACAGAGCTTTTCAGGAATCCTTGCAGGGGAGAAGAAATTGCGTTTTAAAGTTAGGTGTGGCATCTGTTTAGCTAGGAATTATAACTTTGGGCATCGTGCATCTTGATTATGCCATTGAACAAAGAGGACTTTCTTCATGATTGTGTTATACCGGAAAGCTTGCCATGGTGTACTAGAGAAAGGGATTGATCCCAGGATTCTTCCTGCAATTTCTAGTAGAAAAATGTGTGTGTAGCACTCCAAGCCCTTTCTACGCTTGATGGCTAGATGGGTGGAGATCCACAGCACTAGCAGTGTGACATGAAAACACACAGTCCAGATTAAGCAGGCTTGTAGGTCACTTCCTACTTAGAGCAGCCCTAATAGGGCTTTTGAGGTATGTGAGCCGCTCAAGGAATAGGTTACTGTCACCATTTCCCAATGAGTTCCCATGGCCAACCGGGAATCTGAACCCAAGATTCCTGAATTCCCTCTCTACTACACTATACTGGGTCTCACCACTACTTCATAGAGCTGCAATAAATTGGAAATGACCTTACAGTGTGTCACAACAATCACAGATCAGTTTGCGGTTGACTTGTATGGCATTAGTTAGAATAACATCTTCTAATTATTCCAGAGCTGCTGCAAAATACGGCAATCTGCAGTTTTTGAGTGGCCATGGTGACCGGTCTGGAAAGTATCGTTCCCATGCTTTTGCCCAGCAAGTGTTGGCTTGGTTGCTTTGTGGCCAACAGAGGGAAAGAGCATGTTGCTGTTTGTGCAAAGCGCTGCAGTTGCAGATAACCTCGGCGGAATCCTTGCTTCTCTCACCTTTGGGAAGAGGAAAGGAGGAGTGTTGCTTTAGCCTTGAATGCGTTCAGTGTCGTATGTGCAGGACTGCAAAGACTCTCCAGTTTATTGGAAGCCTAGGAGAGCGAGGAGCTGAGATGAACCCAAGCCACCCTTGCAGCTTGAAAGTCAAGGCTGGATTTTGTCATACATGCCAGGGGACCCAATGGCACTCTGGCAGTGCTGAGCAAGCATGTAAAAGCTTGGTAAAGCATATCAAACTGTAGGCTAGCGGGTCCAGGTACAAACCTAAAAATCACTCTTTCCCCAAAACATGGGAGCAGAACAAATAAATAAATCCATATTGATTTTGAGCTCTGGCCTAAACATCTATGCAGAATCTACATTGTGGATGCAGAGTCCCAGTCTGACCGGTGACTTGTAGTTTCATATTTTGTAGAATAGTTTCAGAGTAGCTTCAGCAGCGGAGCTGCGATACGATTCAGTCTCGTTCTTGGTGGTTGTTGTCTCTCCCAACTTGCCTTTCTCCCTCCCCGTTGATTTGGCACCTGTGTCTGATTTTTGAGGAACCTGCAAGGTGCTCGAACATTCTGCCAAAGCCCTGAGCCTCCACGTAACCCTGCCAGTTAGGACGGGCAACAAGGCCTGTTAGTTTTCAAACAGTTTTGTTTTCACCCGTTGTGCCCCGAATTGTTTCATATCCACATGGCAGCAGATTGCTTTCAGCCCAGCTGCATTTAAGTTGCAGTTACTTATGGCAACGTAAGTGATTTCTGCTTGCAGAAACAGGGCCTGAAGCCGATTTTGTCAGTAGTTTGAAATAAAGAGATACTGCACATTTATTTATTTATTTATTAGATTTTTATCCCGCCCTTCTATACATCTACTCACATTGCGTACAGACACTGCCCTTGTCTTGTGCCAAAGCAGTTGAGGGGTTGGGGGCTACGCTGGGAGTTTCGTACATCAATTGGTCAGGTTTCAACAGCACTGAAGAAAACTATACATTTTTAAAAAATTATATCCCATTTGGATTACTTCCAACCAGGGTAGATTTGATTTAAATCACAATTTAACTTAAAAAAAAAAGATATTTTGAAGGTGATTTAAAATCAATTTGATGTTTAAAAAACTGATTTTTATCCATCCTTCTTCCAACACATTCTACTTTTATGAAGTGTTTCGAAATTTTGGCTAGTCTGGATTGCTATGGCCAAACCATTGACAGAGTTGGTTAAGAAGGTGCATGATTCACTTGCTACAGGGTTTGGACATGCAGCCGTTGGGGCTGCAAGAAGGGGCCTGCTCGGTGACTGCGCCAGGCTCTTGAACCCATTGCAAGGGAGGCTGGGTGGGCTTTCTCTCTGTCAATCTGTCAGCTGGCAGAAATGTCTTTATGCGTACAGGTCTTAGTTGCTTTGTTGCTTCAGGGGAATTAACTAGATTTTTGTAGTTCGTTATTTTCTTTGCTACTGCATTTTTAATTTGTGTCTGTTTTAACTGTTACCCTATTTCATCCTCATTATTAGCTAAGTGAGTTGGATACCTGGATGTAAAGGCAGAAATTGGAAGTTTTAATTTCCCACTGTGTGCTCCCTGGAAGAAGAGCCAGCCTGTGTAGCACTCCCAGGAGGAAGAGGAGGGAAAAGTGAACTACTTCTGAGTATTCTAAACCTGGAATTCTCTGGAAGGAGTTGCTGTAACTCAGAATCAACTTGATGGCACATAATTAGTATTGTTACTATCTTGTCTTGAGCATCATTTTTTAGTGGAAAAGAAAGAATATAAAGAAAAACAAGAGTTTATAATGGCCTTAACTCAAACTGTCATGACAATGCTGTGTTTATCCACTGTTCTTGTTGATCAACAAGTTTTCGTCCATCCATGCTTCCACTTTCAAATACTCTAGCCACAGATGGTTAGCCACGGTGCTGTGTGATTAGTGGTCTTGATGTGTAACAGAGGTGTGCTCTTGGATGCACACCTTAACATGAGAAAAGGTTTGGGTATGTCAGGAAGCTGAGATCAGTGCCGTCAGGCCACCAGCGTCTGTTACTAGTTCAGACTCGCAACAAGATTAGCCAAGGTGGAGTTATCAGAGCCAAGACTGGATAGCTTAGATTGGGAGTTCAATTCCCCCACTGTGCTTCCTTCACAGGGAGTGGACTTGATGATCCATAGGGCCCCTTCCAGCTCTGCAGTTCTAAGGTTATTATTATAAAACACCAGCGTAAGGTACATCCATCCTTTTTGAGAATTAACAGTTGCATCAGCAGAAGAGAATAGTCGCAGTGGTGGTGGTGAGGCAGAGAAATTCTTGAAGGCCAGCCGCTGGGCAGTGGCAATAATGAGAGATGGCGCTGGTGGAGGATCTTTCTCAGCAGCAGCAGCAGCAATCAACCCAACTGTTAGTACAAGACAGTAGAAAGCACTTCAAACCACTTTGGAATATTTTATATTTCAAATAATAGCATCCAAAACAAAAGGAGGCAGTGGTAAAAGATGAGACAGTCGGTCAAAAGGCACTCACGTTCTGGGGAAGAACAAAGGATAAGTACAAATTGTACTGTTGCTCATAATGCAGTTGGATTAAAGCTGATACTATTAGCTGAGACGCACCATGGTGAAAGGAAAATCCAATGGTGTACAGTGGTTGCCATTAGAACAAAGAATATTGAGAAGAAGGAATCAAGGTAACCTTGAAACTGTAAAGCAAGAAATGGAATGTTGAAATATTGTAATATGTTTTGCAAGTGAGCTGAAATGGACTGGAGCAAGAGATTTTCAGTCAGTTCAGAATATTTTATCCTGGATACAGCAGACTCAGAAGAAAAGGTGCAACTCTAATAGTGAAGCAAGACCGTAACACAAGCAGTTAGAAGTGAAAGTGCAAGATCTGACTGAATAGTATCAGTCATACTTCAGGAGAACAGATCAACACCACCCTTATTGAAGTCTGTGCTCCAGCTGCAGGTGTTACAGAGGAAATGGAAAGCTTATATGTAAATGTTGAGAAGGAAACTGATCACGCACCAAAACAGGATGTGGTCATAATCGTAAGTGACTGGAATGTAGAAGTAGAGAATAAAGCAAAACCAAACAGTGGATAATTTGGTCTTGGATAAGAAACAGGAGTGCAGCTCAAAATTCTGTGAAATCAGCCATGTGTTTATCATAAATATGTTCTTCAAGCCATCCAAATCCTTGAGGGTCAGTCAACTAAAGAGACACTTGTGAATGCCATCAGATGGCCAATACTGAAATCAAATAGATTACATTATTGTAGACCATTCCTTCTGCAAAAATGAGAACAGGAGTGAGCTGGGGTATAGACCATGAACTGTTAAGATCAGAACATCAGTAAAACTGAAAAATGCCAAAGCAATAACATTGTCAAAGTAAAATGTAAGTAATGTTTCTGAAGAATTTAAAGACAATGTAAAGAACAGATTTGCAGTACTAAACTCAGTTGACTGAGAACTAGAAAAACTGTGGGTTGAGACTAAAAATATTATCGGGGGAAATGCAGAAAGGCTTTTCCCATGGTCAAAAGAAAGAACAAGGTGGCTGACAGTATCTTAAATGAAACTTTTCAGTGACTTGCATGTAAGAGCAAAGATAACTATTTTAGTAGTCAGTACAAAGTAGTGGAAAAGAACAACAAAAAAGGAAAAACAAGAAGCTTCCATAAGATTTAAGAAATCAAAGGGAAGTTTAAATCAAGATCAAGTAGGCTGAAAGATCAGCAAGGGACTATATTACTGGATCAGGATAAAATAAGATACTGTCAGAAATAGTATGTAGAAGAGATGAAAGGATGGCAGATCCCTTGAAAGAAGAACCCATTAATAAGAACCTGCAGTTTTAGAAGGCAATGTGAAAGCTGCTTTTCAGCAGTTGAAATAAATAAATCCCCAGCAACCACTTCCGTCAAAATCCTAACAAGAATATGCCAACAAATACAAAAGACGAAAACAGTGAGTCACAGACTAGAAAACATTCAGTATACATTCCTGTCCCAAAAAAAAAGGAGACACCAAATTGTGCAGTAATTGTAAAGTCACTCTATTAATTTCCTTTGCAAGCAAAATGATGCTCAGGATTTTCCAATAAGGAGCCAGTTGGTGTAGTGGTTAGGGTATTTTACTGTGATTCAAGAGGTCCAGGTTCAGATCCCCTCTTGGCTGTGAAGCTCACTGGGTGGCCAGCCAGTCTCTCAGCCTAACCTACCACACAGGGTTAATGTGAGGATAAAGTGGGAGGAGGGGAGCCATGTGCACTTTGGAGGTCCTTAATTTCTAGTGTCATCATAAGTTAGAAGAGAGTTGATGGTACATAACAAGAAATGCAGACTAGAGGCATGCGGACTTGGACTACAGTTCCCATAATCCTTGGCCTTGCTGGCATTCATGAGAGCTGTAGTCCGGAACATTTGGAGCGCATGAGGTTGCGTATCTCTGACTTATGGGAAGTTAAGTTGCATCATACACCGTTGTATCCATTGTTTTCTCCATAAAAGACTACCATAGGTGCCACTAGGTTATGAGTCACAGCATAAACAGATGGCACTCAGGCTATGTCTTCCCTGGAAAGAAAAGCCAAGACATTTTGTGTACTCTTCTGGACAGCTGCGTTGTCACATTCAGTTAGTGTTGTGGTATGGAGACCTTCTTTGGAATCTTTAATCATGTTCTTATGATCAGGTTATTACGGATTTGCCTTGCAGTCATTGGAGGTAACGAGAGATCTTCGTGGATATGAAAAAGTGGGCTAGAATGCCTATTCAGAATCAGTGGCATCTGAGCAGTGTGTCAGAGATTGAGGTAGACAGTTCTAAGATAAAGCCTTCATTCTACAGGGTGGCTTAAGACTAATTGGCCTAACGCAAGCCACTCTTGTTGAAAACCTCCCAGCCTGCATGCTGGTGGCAAGTTCTTGGCTGGCTCTCTTGTTATTTCCATGTGTTCATTGCATATTCTGATCCATCTCTTGAAGCTGTTTGGATTCCTGGCATCCCATAGATATCAAATGTAGCATAACACAAACTTGAATCTCTGGTGCTCTCCTTTCAGAGCAGAGACTTCCTGAACCCCAATAAGAAATGGGCAGAACTGGTGGGCATTGAGGCAGTGTGTTCATCAGCGGTGGTCTGGGACAGCAGGCAGCAAGTCCTGGATGACTAGACTTTCAGTTTTCTGAGTCTGGGCACTGAACCAGCTAAGAACATGTGTGCAGGAACTTGCTTGCTCTCGGTGAACCAATCATGCTGGGTGACTCAGCTGCATTGATCCTTTACTGTGCTTTCTTGAAAATCTGTTTGCCTGATAAAGGGATGGTGAGCAATCCGAGGCTTAAATACTTCAATTATCACTGCAAGAAGCCTCAGTCAGGAATTGGGTGCAAAGGTTGGAATACATTAAACCAAGTAAACGATGTGTGCCATCTCTTTTTGCATCTGCTATTAGGCTGTCAAAAAAAAAGGGAAAAGACTCAGGGTTTCAGGGAGATGGGGCTATGCAATGCCATGCTTTTCAGCCAAGTGGACTTACAGTAAACATGTGGCAATGCAGTTATGTGCATACAGAGATCTAATCATCTTAGAATTGCAGAGCTGGAAGGGATCGTATGGATCATCAAGTCCAGCCCCTGCCAAGGAGGCGCAGTAGGGGAATCGAACTCCCAACCTTTGGCTCTGTAGCCAGAGACCTAAACCACGGAGCTATCCAGTAGTTCATTAAGGATCATCATCATCATCTTAGAACTGCACAGGTGGAAGGGGCTCTATGGACCATGGAGTCCAACCCCTGCCAAGGAGGAACAATGGGGAATCAAACTCCCAACCTCTGACTTTGCAGCCAGATGCCTAACCACTGAGCTACCTATACTATAATGTTATTCTGAAGGAGCAATTTCTTCTGACAGTCCAGGCTCCGATCGCCTCCTTCCAGAAGTAGAAAATGGGTAGAAGGTGGGCGCGGCTGGCAGTCATAAAAGGGGTCATTCCACCAAAACAACTTCTCGTTGCTCATTAGAGGTTTTCTGGTTCCTGGCAGCAGTTTTTTCTTGCAAGCAGCCTGGATGGCACCCTTGGTCTAACTGAAGGCATTGCTCAGAATCAGTTTGCTTTCTAGCACCTTCCTGTCCATGTTCTCTCTTTCCTCCCCCCACAATCTCGAGGCTGTGTGTTTTGGCTCTTCCTGAAATCTGAGGAAGGCTAGAGTTTAACTTGCAGCTTTGGGTTGCCAAAGGAAGTGCCTGGGCATGTGGCCTGTTTGCTGTGCTTCCTCCTCACCCACAAGAACCCCACCCCTGGAGCCCTGCCTTGCTTGGGGTGGCGGGGGGGGGGGAGGCAAGCAAATTATTTCAAATGTTGGAATCTGATCTGGGATATTTGAGCCTGTCTTGCCTAGGAACACTGTCTTCGGTAGAAGTTTTGCTCAAAAAGTAGAAGCAGTGCACTCTGCCACTTGGTGTCAGTTCAAGGCAAAACTGACCTCCAGACCTGGCAGGAGAAATGGATTGTCTTCAGTTCCTGTGGTGTTGTTCACAGGGAGTACTGAGTGCTGAAGCCAGCTCCGAAAAGCTTATTCCAAATGACCACGTTTCTGTCCTATGAAACAAGTTTGCGTGGCGCTGTAGTTTCCACGCACTTCCTTTTTTGTTTGCAGACTCAGGAGTTCAGAGTGTTGGTCTTTCTCTGTTTGTCATTTTAGAAGAGATGGCCGTGTTCATCTATACTAGCATATCAGGCCAACAACAAATGAAAAATAAAAAAAGAAGACAAAACCATGGTGGCACCTTAAAGACTAACTGCTATATTTTAATGTGAACTTTTGTGGACGAGTCTGAGGAAGTGGACCTGTCTTTGAAAGCTCGCATTAAAATATAGCAGTTAATCTTCAAGGCACCACAACATCTTTGTATTTTGCCTTCTTTAATTTTTTTTAATTTTTTTTGTTTTGTTTTTTTGTTCCACTGGTGTTCTCTGCCACTTATAAATTTGATGTAGGCTGTCTAACCAGAAGTTAATAAGCAATACCTCGTCTTTTCTTCTTTCCTGCTATGCTCATGTTTCCAGACCTGCCTTAACTCGGCAGGGAGACTTGACGTGTCACACACGTTGCCTCGCTTAGCTGCCACGGCTCGGTTTCAGCCAGCCCAGGTTCTTCTGTTTCACTGGAACCGCCTGCACGTTTTGAATGGTAGAGTAAAACGTGGAGGTTTCCGTGGTTTAATCTTCTTTGTCTTTCCGTTTCCTCTGTAGGAATGCATTCTCTCTGGCATTATGTCAGTGAATGGAAAGAAGGTTCTTCACATGGATCGCAATGCGTACTATGGAGGTGAAAGTGCATCCATTACACCCCTGGAAGATGTGAGTACCCCAGTCCTTCAGAGCATTTGCCAATCTCTTTGGGACATGTCTCAAATTTGCATGTCTCTTTGGGAGATTATGCAGCACTGCTCCTGTCACAAGGACATTCCAGGAAGCCGCTGAGGGAAGACGATGGGAGTGTGGGGATGGTCGGATTAATATAAACTCCGTGTTAGCTGGGAATTCTGGGAGTTGTAGCCCAGAATATGCGATGCTAAATGGTACATGGGTACCAACGTGCATGGCATTCTGTGGGGTAAAATGGAACAGATCCTGTGACGGGGAACAACATATTTGGCATGGGAGGCTGGGGTTGAGGGATAAATTGCAATGTGGGTAAGTAGGGAAGCCTGCACATAGCTTATGCTGTATGTCATTTAAGCTTAGCTGGGGGCCATGCGTGATGGGTAAGGGTAATACATTTTGAGCCTGCCTGGTTCTTTGGGAGAACCGAGGGCATATGTTAAGCAGCCGTAGAAGAGAGGTGGCAGGATGAGAGCAAGGAGATACTTTGTCGATGGGAAAGGGTTGACATTTGCTTTCTGAACCCTTGTAATCGAACGTGATCTTGAGGCTAGGAGGGAGCCTTGCTCTACCGGTTCTGAATCATGCTGGGATTGCCCTTGGCAGTAGTGGGAGGCCTCTGTGGTGGATTTATTCCTTCTGTGAAGTCTCGGTTGTGCCCTTGCAGGTCGACTGCAGACCTTTTCAGGGTGGTCTCTGGATTTTTGTTCGCTCAGTCAGCATTGTCTATCATTTCTCTCGTGTTGTAGGGCACGAGTCGTGTTTAGCCCAATTAGCTAGCTTGCTCACACGTCGGATTTGTGTAAAGCTCCTGGAATGCACGGCCTGTGGAGCCGTCGCTCATGCCAAGCTAGTCAAGCTGTTGTAATGGATTTATTTATTATCAAGCTGTATGTAATTCTGCTGCATGGCTGCTGAAATGGTTGTGCTTCTGGAAGCTTTCAGTCTCTTCGAGAACCAGATTTCCTTTGAGCATGACAGTCTTAATTGGTAGGATAAAATGCTTTCTGCCAATTACACTGTCTTCAGCCGATGGGTTTCTTCTCTAGCTGGAATGGTCTGGGCAGAGTGCTGCCCGGACCATCAGTGGCTCACCAAGACCATTTTTGTCTTTCCAGATGTCCCCATGTGTTGTTGTTGTTGTTGTTGTTTTTAAAAAAAAATTATGCAAAAAAACAATAATTTCCCCCACTCTTGGAAATGGTCAGGAGTGGTCGTTTCTCAATTAAGCAGGTTGCAGTCCTTCAACCAACCCCTCCTAAATGCACAAAAGTGAAACCCGAAGTGGGATTCCAGCAGTGCTTTAGCTTTTCCATACTTTTCCTTGTTTGGGGAGCTGGTATGGGACCTGGTGGGCTATGGGGCAGAAGACTGGCCCCCCGGGCCTCCCAAAGTTGCCCTGGTAGAAATCTAAATCAAACAGCTATGAATGACATTAGCTGCTTGCTTGGGGCATCTGCTGCTTCTCGCCCTAACCTTCCTATCTATGAAAGTTATAGATTGCAGATCTCGCCATACTGTCTGCTACTCCAACAACTCTCATATGCAGAATTTCTAGCCTCTTAATTCGAGGAGCATAGACCGGTTGTTTCTGCACCTGGGACTAGGGATGGCCGTTTGTTAGGTAGAAGAATCAGGTGGAGCTGATTGTGGGCTGTCAGAGCTGGGCTGGAGTTGGGGGCCTTACCTTGGGGGAGCCCTCAGGTTGCTGGATTTTTCTTAAGCATTGTGAACCAAACTTGGCGTTGAAGCAGTATGGCCAGCTCCGACGTCCTCTTACCCCTTTCCTCTGTACATCACACACAGTCGTAATGGATGACTTCTCCTTCCTTCAGTTGTACAAACGGTTTGGCTTGCCGGGATCCCCGCCAGAGTCGATGGGCAGAGGCAGAGACTGGAATGTGGACCTTATTCCAAAGTTCCTGATGGCTAATGGTAAGTGACTGGCCGCTCCCCAGAGTGTCTTCTTCTGACTGAAATAAATTGCAGATGTCCTCGCTCCCAAATGCTTTGTATCTCAAAAAGTTCTGGGTGTGTCCATTGTGTGTCAGTTTCTGCTGTGTCTCGGTAGCATTAATTTGGGAGTCTGGCTGCATTCTGGTCTCTCCCTGTGACTTTTGCAAGGTGGCTGCAACATCTGTGTACTTTTTTGTACAACTCACGGATGTGAAGAGAACCAGTTTATCAGCGTCTCTTTCCGAGGGGATTTGTAAGTGTTGCTTGTTGGTGTGGAATGCTCTGTGTTGGGTGCCTCCTTTATTGGAATTTATTCATCACCAGAGAACTTTAACCCGGGCAAAAGTCCAGGTTGCCTTTGGGTTCAAATCCTGGTGGCAGAGAGCCATAGCTTGCTTTTCACCCCATATGAGCCATGCCAAGCCCGTCACTCAACGACACTGGAGGTGAACCATGTGCCTGGCACACAGCAAATCTTGCCTTTGACCGGTAGCCTTGGGATTATCCTGCCCCTGTCTAGGAAGTTTTAAAAGTTTAGTAAATCAGTTTCAGGGCAATTGCATGACAGAGTTTTAGATGGATCTGGGTAGGCTGAGAAAGTACATCCGGCTGTCTAATATCTTTGTCAGCACTGCACTTGAAGTTTGTGAATCTCACGCCATGTCTATATTTTTAGAAGAATGGATGTGTAGCTTCGTAATCGAGCCCTGTGTAGTAAAGATGTCCCATAAGAAAGTCCTTTTCTTGAGCAGTAGCTATACGGTTGACTGTTACCCAGAGTCTCTCATCCTCTGCGATAGATTTAGGCAACCCACAGGCCACGTGCTGCTCTCGGAATCACACTCTGCCAACCCGTCTGTCTGTTCAGACTTTTAAGGGCTTGATTGTCTTAAGGAGAACAATGCAAAGAGATGAACCATTCCCCCCCCCCCCCCATTGTCCTTCCACATCACAGTTGTGCTACCAGTCAGCTGAGTGATGAGTTTTTGGGACATTACAGGGATAAGGAGATTGATTCATCATGGTCTGTGTACAGGGCAGACTGTTGGCCTGGTTTTACTTTGCCCTCAGGAGGAGACAAGAGGGGTGCCCAGTCCAGTCCAGGCCCTGCCCTTCACTCCGATTGCCTGCCACCCGATTGCTGACCCCTGTTCTGATGGGTCTTAGCCTGAGTCTCCATGTAGCTTGAAACCTGCAGATGTCCTCAAACGTGTAGCTTCCAGCAGCCTCTCTTTAAAATCCGTTTGGTTCCAGGTCAGCTGGTCAAGATGCTGCTGTACACAGAAGTCACTCGCTACCTGGACTTCAAAGTGATAGAAGGAAGCTTTGTCTACAAGGGAGGAAAAATTTACAAAGTTCCTTCGACTGAAGCGGAAGCCCTGGCATCCAGTAAGTACTTCTCTTTGATCTCAGTTGTGCGTAACCTGTGCTCAGTACAGCATTTGTGGAACAGAGTTTCCTTTAAGAAATTGGGAATGCGTGAGAGATGTGTTACTGCTGCTGTGTAGTGTTCAGAAATGTGCCATTGAAATTAATCAAGAAGACCATGTAGAGTTCAAACATAGAAACAAAAAAAATACTACTTGCATACCACCCCATAGTGCTTAAAACACACTCTGGGTGGCTTACAGTTGAATTATGCAGGCTATATATTGTCGCTGCTCTGCTCTCCCCCCCCCCCCCCCCGGCGAGGTGGGCACTCAATTTACTAACCTCGGAAGGGCAGAAGGCTGAGTCAGCCTTGAGCCGGCTACCTGAATCCCTTGAGATTGCACACCCGTCGTGAACAGAGTTTTGACTGCAGTACTGAAGTTTAACCACTGCACCACCAGGCTCTAAAACACAGATTGCCTGTATGTTATTTATGTACATTTGTGTGGCAGTCATGATACTCTAAATATATGAAATCTTGTGTGGGAGCAGGTTGGTTGGCTCATCCTGTGCTAGGTATTAGAGGAATGTCTGTGCTACTTCTAATGACACGGAAGGTAAAAATCACCTTGTAGGCTAAGATCAGAGAACACACATAAAGTGATGCCCCTGGGAAATGGCCACCCTCCATCCCTCTTAAATAGCCAGTGATATGCTTGAATGTCTGAAAGCCCTCTATCCCCTTTAACAGCCACTAACCCGGGTAGCGATGATGCCATCAGAGCATAATAAACGGTTAAGCCTCGCGGTCAAACTGATCCCTGTACAGCTACCATGAGTCATTCTTCTCTTTTTCACGCTGTCAAGGGATTCTGAGACTTGAGGCCAGAACTCAGTGCTGAGGTCCTTCTTTGGCAGCCCCAGCATCTCTGATTATCAAGTGGCTGAGTTAGGAAGGATGTCTGCCCAAGGCCCCTGACCACTGTTCCCAGTTTTAGTGCAGACGACTAAGCGAAGCAAGGCATGTGGTCTGACTCGTTCGGAGGCCCGGGGGTCCGTTTTGTGAGGCAAGGCTGATTTGTTGAAGTTGTGCCAATGAGTTTTTTCAGTGCAGTTCATTCTTGAGCGGACAGAAAGGATTGATCCAGCGAGGCCCTGCAGAAAGAGCAGCCTCAGCTCAAGGGACCGCAGTCACGGCATCCTCTCTGCCCCTGGCGAAGTAGGCCTAGGTTTCATATGGGCATTGGGTGGTGAGAACAAAGCGGAAGGCCAAATGGTGCCAACATAGCAGGTGTCAGTAACATTTAAGTCTCAGTTTCAGGTGATTTAGCAAAGAAGAAGATCATGTTGAAAACTGAGCTGGGTGTGTTCTGAGGCACGGTAGTCCAATAACTGAACAAGATCCCACTTTGAGAAGCTGAGCCCAAAAGAAGTTTTTATCTTCTTTAGGCCAGCTCCTCATGAAAAAGCAGGAATAACTGGAAGTGTTGACAGAACTAGGAAAAGAGGAAAACTGAACAGGAAGTGGATTGACTTAGTTAAAGGAGGCGCCACATTTAGTCTGCAGGACTGGGCAGGGCTGTTAATGATTCATAGCGTTGTTGTAAGTTGGAAGATACTTGCTGGCGTCTAATACATACACAGCATAGCTTGCCGTAGCTTCAGAATTTATTGGTATTTGCTTAGGAATAGCCCACACAGAATTTGCGGTATGCAGATAAGTTAAACTTTATTTTAAAATTTAAAGGCCTTGGGTCCTTTTAAGGAGAAAAGCTAGGTGGAAATATTTTAAATAATAAATAATCAATGGAAGAATGGAAGAACCTTGGAGCTGGATTCAACCAGAGGTGTGTCTAGTCCAGCATTCTGTTCACCCAACGACCAACTGTTGTTGCCTGTGTGAAGCCAGCCAGCAGGCCTCAAGCTTGTCTTCAGACTGATTGGTTCATTACTTCCTCACTCAGCCAGGGTTTGGTTGGCTAGGTGTGTCATCTTGTGTTGATCCCAGGTTTCCCCCCCCCCCCCCCCCCAAGCCTTGACTTGTGGTTGTGTTTAGATGGCTATCAAAATCATTGTTTGGAGCTTGGTAGTTCAGGTTCAGTAACTCAACCAAGAGTGGTGCTGAAAACCCTCTTTTCTTGCTCCATGAGATGGTGATGACGGTGAGGAAAACAACTTGGTTTTCAGACTGTTTATCAAAGCATGTGCTCTAGGCTCATTGTTTCCTGATTTCTTAGGTCTAATGGGCTTGTTTGAGAAAAGGCGCTTCAGGAAATTCCTAGTATATGTGGCCAGTTTTGATGAGAACGACGCCCGCACTTTTGAAGGCGTGGATCCCAAGAGGAACACCATGCGCGACTTGTACAAGAAGTTCGACCTTGGCCAAGATGTCATAGATTTCACCGGCCATGCCCTTGCGCTCTACCGAACCGATGAGTGAGTGGCTGCCTTTCCAGACGCTCCCAGGAGGAGCCCTTGCTGTGGGGTGAGATGGGCGGAAGGTTTTGAAACCAGAGAACCTCTCCAGGATCTCTGCAGATCAGAGCTGCTTTGAAGCAGAACAGTGATAGGCCTCTAACCAAGAGACGCCAGGCTTGGAGGCTGGCTGGTCACCGGCAACTCGTCGCGTTCAGGCCAGGAGGTGCCCACATTGGCTAGGCCACAGGTGCCCCATCCTGCACACTGTCAACCTAAACCCCATTCTGATCCTGTCCAAATAGGGTTTTAGAAACCTGGGGTGGTCTTGGGATTCTTCAGCCTGCAATGCATAATACAGGTGGCCACGTTGCGGTCGGAAGGCTGGCTTAGCGAGGAGTCCTTGGGAGAAGAAGAAAGGAACTGCCATGGGAGCTGGGGGAGGAGTTCTGGAAAATGGCAGCGGTGGTGGTGGAGGGACTCTGAAGAGCTGGCACCCGTCATGAACTCTTGCTCATCTGAACTCTCCTCTTTTCTCTCTCAGCTACCTAGACCAACCCTGCCACGAAACAATCAACAGGATTAAACTGTACAGCGAGTCTCTAGCTAAATACGGCAAGAGCCCCTACCTGTACCCTCTGTATGGCCTGGGGGAGCTGCCCCAGGGGTTTGCAAGGTGAGAGCCTCTTGTAGCCGGCAGGAGGTGTGTTCTCTGGCCTCCTTTCCCATCATACCTGTTTTTGGTTCCGTTAGCTTCTCCCATTAGAATCGTTTATTCAGTTGTTCATTTCATTTTGCTTTATATACCATCCCATCAGAGCAATGCACTGTTCTGGGCGGTTCACAACAAGTACAATAACAATAAACATGTAAAAACGATAAAGAGCTTGAAGCCCCTGTGGTATAAAGGCACTTTGTCCTCTCGAAGAGCGAAAGCCGAGGCACTGTCCCAGAGAAGGCCACGGCCTGCAAGCCGTGGGCGTTGCGGGCAGAGGGAGGCGTGCCCTTAAGGGAACCGTTGGAAGGCGCTGCCTTTCACATGGTTCTTGGGGTGGTTTAGGAGGGCCACTGGAAGCAAGCCAGCCGCCTGCCTTCCTGGGGATGGAGGTGGGGGGGCCTGCAGCTGACGTGGTCCGTTGCGTCATGGTTACAGGGGAGCAAGTGAGCACGTTGTAGTAGCCTCTAAGGCCGCCAGTGTTAATACGATGTAGGCTGCCGCTTGAAATGAACTCTAGGCCCATTTCACTGAGAGGAAGAAGGCGTGTTACTGCCGATCATGGACGTTGTCTCCCTAGAGTTGCAGGCAAGTAAAGATAGGATTTGTCTAGCTCAGGCTTGGACACTGGGCAGCCTTCATGCCATGTGTGGTCCTCCAGGTAAAATGAAGCATCCCAGTACCTCCGCTCTCCCCCCCCCCCAAACACTGAAATAACCTTTAAAAAAAGACTTTTTTTAACCGCAAAAGGCCCCTTGTGCCTTTCCAGGGGTGCTGGGGATCTTTTTTGCGATCTTTCAGGGGGAGCACCTTCCTATCCCCTGTCTTTGTGTTCTTTAAAATGGCATTGGAGAATTGTGACCATGCTTTTGGAGTGGGAGCAGGTGGAGCACATGACTGCCTTCTAAAGTGGGAGTCATGTGACACCCCAGCCTGCCCTGGGCTCGTTCACTTGCATTTTTCTTAGCAAATATAGAGGAAATCTTAAACTGATTCCTTGCTGGTGGTAAGACAGTTCAGAGAAGGCATTCCTGGACATGTTCTGTGTAAAGCTTTCCACACTTGTGATACACTGGGCTTGAAACACTTGGGTGCAATAGAAGCACGAACTCTCGGTAAACGCCCACCAGAAGACTCTTCTGTGATCTAGCTTTATGTGTCCCGTGCCGTTCAGCATTTCAGGACCAGCTGTTCAGGCGGTTTGAGTACTAGCAGAGAGCAAGGTCATTCTCAGAAATCACGGGCCATGGGAAGCAGCAGAGCTGGGGCCTGCTTGGGTACTTTGGGGTAAGGTAACGGGTCGTGTGAGCGTCAGCCAGCTGCTCCTGTGGCCAACCTGCGTGACTGTCTGGATGCATGTCCTTCATTGACAGGTTAAGTGCTATCTACGGAGGTACCTACATGCTGAACAAACCGATTGAAGAGATTGTCGTAGAAAATGGCAAGGTGGTCGGAGTGAAATCCGAAGGGGAGGTACGGTTGTTTCTGCTCTTGGTTTTCTTGGGCTCTGCCTTCCTCTAAGTAAAGATCTGAAGGCCCCGGGGTGGATGAACCTCAGATATTTTTGGCACTTGTGCTGAACAAATCATAACCGTTGGCCTTAGTTCCTGGCATCGTAACCCCCTGGACTGTTTAGAGACACCCGAGTAGCTCTCTTCTGAATACCTCTAGAGGTTGCCCTTTTACCCTTGTCTGAAGCCCCTCGGGACACAAAAAGTGAGCTTTGACCCACCCAAAAAGTCTGCTTCTATGAGTCTGTAAGTTTTCAGGTATCACAGGGTTCCTTGTTAGATAGAAAAGCACATTGGCATTGCCTTTTCTTTGCCCTGGATCAGATTAATACAGTCACTTCTCTGGCATGTGTCCAGAGAGCTGATCTATAAAGGCAGGCTGAGGTTTAAGTCAGTGGTTCTCCACTGTTGGCCCTCCAGATGTCTTGGCCGTCCCCTCTTTGACCATTGGCCAAGCTGGTTGGGCGCAATGGGACCTGGGAGTCCAGAGGACCACAGTTCTGAGAAACGCTTATTTAAGTGACCTCAAACCACACATCCGATGGAAGGGACACTTTTGTATACATATGCATTGAGCCCAAGTTGGGGCTCGATGGCCTTATAGGCCCTTCCAACTTTATCATCCCATGGATTCATTGGGCTGCCTCCCGTTCTGCCTGCCATCTGGTGGGTGGGTGCCTGTTATTTTACTCAGTTCTGCCCTCCCCTGCTAGTGCTTTTCTCTACCTCTTTGCTGCCTCCTGGGTATGTTGAGTCTCTGGGTTGAAGCTGCTGACCTCCTCGATGTATCTGTGAAACTTAAAAAGGGGGAGCCCGGCCTTGACACGTTGGGAGTCTGCTTTCCTTTATGTTTTCTTGCAGATTGTGGACGTCCTCCTAGCATTGCCGTTGGCCAGGCCTCATTTGGCTAGTTGGGAAGGTGGGGGGTGTCGGTGGAGAGCATTCCTTGCACCTGTAAGCAACCATGGGGAGGGGGGGTGTCGAGATTTCCTATTGTAGGAGTGAGGGGCCATGGCCCCCTTCCTGCCAGTAGTGTCTCTGTGTGCCCTTCAGCGGCACAGCAGCCACACTGGTGGTGGGAATAGGTCAGGAGCATCACCGCATGGTGGATGGCCGTGAGAGGCGCAGCCTGGATGATTACCAGAGAGGAAGAGTTGGCTACCCAAGCCGCATGTTCCCTGTACGGCTGCCCGTATCCTCTCCCTTCTCGGGAGCCTCCCGCGCTCATTTGTGAGTCAAAAACCCTGGGCTTTAAAAAGCGGCACCTCTTTGCTCCCCCAGGTTGCCCGCTGCAAGCAACTCATCTGCGACCCCAGCTACGTCCCGGACAGAGTCAAAAAGGCGGGCAGGGTGATCCGGGTCATCTGCATCCTGAACCACCCGATCAAGAACACCAACGATGCCAATTCGTGCCAGATCATCATTCCCCAGAACCAGGTTAACCGGAAATCAGGTGAGTTGGGAGGCCAAAACGCTTCGTCTCCTCGGTGCACAGAGCCTCGGCAGCCTGTCCTTGACAGGACTCTCGCTGGCATCAGTGTTAGAAATGAGCAACCCAAGACCATGCCAGTAGCATGTATGTGTGTGTCTTTGTATTTTTGCCTTGTAACGTTGGGGGGATGAGGGTTGTCATCTAGTTATCCGCTGACTTGGAAGGCATTTCGAATGCTGACGTTTGAGAGAGAGGGTGAGAAAAGTTAGCTTGCTGCAGGGATTTAGTGACCTTTCCGGAGACTCTGTTCTGCCCATTCTTTCACCAAGGTTCACCTCCTTGACTATTTTAATTAGTTTGCAGCATCTCTTCGTAAACAATAAGTCAGTCTGTTTTGCAGAAATGGTTGAAGGACATGGTCTACTTCCTGGGTCTCCCAAGCCTGTACCGTATTTCTAGTACTTCTGCTCAGGTCCTGGGCAACCTGATACCCTTGATTTTCAGGGGGCATCCAAGCCATATACCACCTCCTTTGAAATATAAGTCATTT